>VYXC01011199.1:775505-804305 GCA_013397175.1 Platysteira castanea | reverse complement strand
GGAGAACTAACATGAAATCTCTCTCCACAGCTGAATTTGAAGTTCTTTGTTCTGCCAGAGCTGGAGGTACGTACCTTTCACAGGCACTTTCCCCTCTTGCTGCACAGTTCAAGTGAGGGGCGAGTGCAGCCTCCGTGAGCCCCACAAAGCAGCTCACATTTGGCTGTGCCTTGAGCGAGTAACAGGCAAAGAGAAGAGGGCTCCCCGAGAAGCCGGGGCTGCGCTCACTCTGCCGAAGCTGGAAACTCCAACCTCAGCCTGGCTGTTCTGTGTCTGCCGAAAGCCTTTGAAGTGAATTCTTTGAAGCTGGCCAGAAGCGGCTCTGAACTGGGGAGAGTGACGAGGAGGGTGGACGGGGGCTGGCCGCGGGCTTTCATTCCCGCACAGTCGAGTCCAAGTCAAGCCTGGATTCAGCAGTTAAAAGTGCATTTTTTTTAAAAAAAAAGTCACCATTCACTTTACAGGTAAAAGGAGATGTAAATCCTAACTCACGTTCACAAGGTGGGCCAAACTGCAAGTCTCAACAAGTGCCACAAGATACCGAAGTGTGTGTTTATTTCAGTCTCACACTGCTGCAAACATCACCCCTTAAAAAACTCCTCTGAGATAGGACTGGACTAGGCACCAAAACCCTTCACTGTGGGTATTTCTGCAGAAATTATTGAAAACTCCCTTAAAGCTCTCTGCAGCACCTCTGCTAGAGGGATAAAAGGAGCTCTTAAAGCAAGTTTGAGTTTCTCAGGGGCAAGTAAGAGTGGAAACCATGTAAAACTGGCATCTTCTGGAATCCTTCTGCAAAGGGCATCTCTGATCCTCCTTTTCAGTACTTAACGTAGTATCACACAGACTGTAATTCTAAGGGTTACATCTTTGGAGAGCAGCAATAACAAGCCTGGCTTAAAGTAACAGCCTGCCTTAAAGCCATCCTGATCTGCTGGGACCTGGGAATATAGTATCCCTCTGAGCAAGGAGCAAAGGAACACGATAATAAAATAAAAAACCAGCTGAAAGTATTACACACCAGAAGCATTTCATCCCCCTTATGACGCTTGAGAACCAAAGGAATAGAGGCAGTAACTGCAGTGCTGAACACGTGCAGGCAGTTTTTTAGCAACCTGATGAATGGGAATTAGTGAAGTTTCTGTTGCACAGAGTAAGGAATGAGGCACAGCAGGCAGCCAGTATTTGGCCCACAGAACTATGAAAATGTTAGACATGATTTGATCATAAAAAAAAAAAAAAAAAGAAAGAAAAAGTTGAAATGAAACCAGTTGCATATAGAAGACTGTACCATGGATAAAGTGCCTGAAATCCTGGGACCCTGGGTTTAGTCATACTCAAGTATTGCTTCTGTTTTCCCTTTCCCAAAAGCTGTATATTCTTTAATACAATTAACTTCCCTTAAAATTTAGAGCTTACTGTAGAAGTGTTTTCCATTCAGTCCCTGACCAGCTGCATGTAACAACCAAGAGGACAGATGAAGATTTTCTTTCACAATTTCTCTTGCTGCATTTTATAACCATTTCTCACAGACCCTTTTACAAGTCAGTATTTTTAATAATCTTGGTAAGGAAAAGGAACCTGTCAACACTATTTCCTCTTTATTTGCTCTGCTAATTTAGTGGCTTTTTGCAACAGACTAAATCAAATTACTTTCAATTTTGAAATCTAAAAACGCTTTGCAGCCTGTGTTTAATACATGAAGATTTAGAGTACACATATTATTTGAAACGCATCTCACAGTGAAAGGAAAGCATGTCCCTATGATAAAAAAGATGGAGGATTTATTGTATAGCCCTGAGTATAAAGGTCTTTAAGGCTGCTACAAACGGTGCAACAGTTTCTACATTACTGTATCTTGGCGACTTGTTCATCAAATTTGCAGTTAGCAGACAAGCTGCCAGTGTTACTCTATTCAACCTCACTGGGTTGTGGTTTTCTGTTTTGCTTTGCTTTTTAGTTAATTACTTCAGATCTGCAATTTGAAGTCACTTAACAGTTGCGCTGGGCTCCTTTTAGGAACACTTCTCATCTCCTTGCCTACAGAAGCATAACTTGTTAGAAATTACATGAAGAAATATTGCAGTTCTAGTGCAGGAAGAAGAGGTTACTCAAAATAAGCACAGCAGCAAATGTGTTAAGCAGAAATATATTTAACTGGCCTGCTGACCACGGCCACTTACGGAGGCCATGGAGATCCTTATGCAAAGTAGCTTCAGTTAACATCACGTTAAAACCACCCAGTACTATTTTAAAAACTTTCAGTTTCAACAGTGTTTAACCAGATAAAGTATGGTTCTTAGCACTAAGGTCCCCAAGACAACCTCCAGACATAAGAATCCGTTCTCCTCACGGACACCATAACACGCAAATGAAAAGGTTTTGAACTAGACCCCAAGCTAAGCCCTCTCAAGTTGTGTATTTAGCATGTCATCAACACAATGAGCCAATAAATTGCTGCCCCTTCCTTCCATGCTTTGTTTTTAAAGGCTTCATTGTATTTTATTTCAGTTTATTTAAGCAAGATTTCTATCGCTGCTGGTACAGAAATGGGCAAAACTTGTTATCTTTGCAAATACAAAAAAAGCCTCTGAAAATAATTCCATATATATTAATTGCTCTGACCTTACAACTTAATAACTTAAAACTTCTTTGTTCACTCTAATCAGCAACCACAAATCAATATGCCTTCATACCTTGACAAGTTATGGAAACGAACAACATCAGGAGCAGCACTTTGAACACTCTCCTTTTTTTAACTCTGACAAGCTCCAAGACCAGCAAGAAAGCCAGGCAATACACCACTCGTAAAACAATTACTGAGCTTGCGGCACTTTCCTGAACATATAACGTTTAGGAAGACTTTCACACTGAAGAAGAAAACTTCATACTAATGAAAAAGCTGAAGGCTAATTACTGCACATTGTGGGGACTTCCTGCAGCCCACAGACACTGAAGAACAGATCTGAGAGCAGCTTCCAAAGACTTTCTCAGATCAGCTGCTCAAGTTCTGATGCACACACGGGTGTCAGCAAGTACTGTCTTGACAGACCTTCTCCTATTGCCTGCTTTCTGAAACACCCCAGACATTCAAAATAAAGACATGTGACTCATTTGCCCAACCAACTGCTTACAAGGATTATTGATTTCATGGGTCATTAGACACATTCCTGCCTTTTTCATTGTCTCTCCCGCAGAGTGGGGACGGCAGCTCAGCACTTTCAAAATAATTATGAATTTAAGAGCAGCAATGATAGAAGAGAGAGAGGGGGGAAAAAAAGAAGAAAAAAAAAAAGGAGGGTGGGTGACAGAGATGACATGGAACAGAACACCAGTAGTTTCAGCACAAGAACTCCCAAAATACACCAAGGAATGCCAAGCCCTCTCTTTCTTCCCAAAGCACCATAAGGCAACAGCAAACAAGAGGAAGAATTAGATAAGGAAAGAGCTGCAGCAGAGCTGGGAACCGTGTTTGCTGTTTGCTTCCCTGGTTGTGGGTAAACATCCAAACATTTGTGTGACTAACAGATCCTCATCATTAGATTTGTGTGTAAGCTTGCCTATATCAGAACATTTCATCTGCGTATACTTAGAAGAGAGGGTTTTGCTGTTTTCTTAACACTCTTTTATTTCAGAAGCCTCAAAAACATGGGGCACAGATTATTTTATTCTCTGATTACTTTTTGCATGGGGAAACTCAAATGAAATATGGTCAACAGCACCTCAAATAGCTGAAAACAGGTAACCTACATCCATACAGCCGCATCAAAAAGGCCTGCTTATATCATGAACAACTGCACACAGCCCTTCTCTGCAGCAGCTCAGTACTAATGCTTTGGCTGAGCACTTGGAGCAGGAAGAGGTGCCAAGTGACAATGGGAGAAAAGAACTTTTGTTTAGCTTTCTTCTTCCCACTCCAACCTGCGATTATTATTTTGATCGTCTCTAAAAGGACCAGGTCTGCATTCTGAGGTCCCTCTGGGTGAATGGAGCAAGCCCCTCTCTCTGTAGGAGACTACAGACAAGGGGGAAGCTTTCCTCTCATTCCTGATTACACAAAACACTCCTACAATCGCTGTCATCAAACAACCTGGTGCTCCAGCAGCCAGGTCCAAATTCCTGCCCACCCACACGGTGCCCCTTGCAAAGCTCTGCTCTCTTTTTCAGGTGCAGGATGTGGGCAAGCTGACGAGTGGCAAGTTTCACTGTGGCAATTTAAAACATCACTGAGCCAAGCTACCAACCCAGTCCCTGCCAGGCAAGGCAGGTAATAAATAACCAGAGCAAATTTTGTCACAGAACCTTTCGAATCCTTAGGAGAATCCTGTCTGCCTGACTGCTCTGACCCATGTAGCCCCAACATGAGTTCCAGCTCAGGAGCCACCTGCAACAACCTGAGAGAGGAAACCACACCACAAAAAGAGCCCCATGTTCAACTCACCTAATATGTCTCTTTAAGAATCTCCCACAAAAACGAGACCCAAAACCCTTGGTGGAGTTCCCTACCACTTTTGTTGAAACAGTTTTTAAGTGTCGTGTTCCAAATGGAGGCAAAAAGAAAAATTCAAAGGCACAAAAATCACATTGAATAAAGTTTGTAGTATTTCTATCGATTTTCACATCACCATTTTCACTGACACCTTGTTAATAGGTACAGATAAACACAAAATAAAGGTGGATTGCACACATATGGACATAACATTTACAAGTGAAAACATCTGCCAGCAGTAGCTTGAAACTGCCACAGCTGTAGAGAGGACTTCAGCCTGCTTTGGAGCTTTTCCTGGTAAAAACTAATAGGCTTTACACTAAATCTTCTAACCAGAAGTAATTCCTTACCAGCATGACTACAAGAAAAGTCTAAAAATCACCTTTCTTGTTAAAAAGTGTAATAAACATCTTAGACAGTATGAATATTAAGCCTCAAACGAAACAAAATGTGTTTGGGGAAACAGATAAGAGCCTTTGGCTAAAATAAACAACTAAGAAACAAAAATTAATTCCCTAATGTAAACTGGAGGAGGAAGAAAAAATACTTGCCAGTAGATTCCCATGTTCTGACCTCTGCATGAACCCTAAGTAACCAGTCTGCAATTTCTAACAGCAACAAGAAAGGAAAATGCATAGGAAGATACTGAAGGATCCCAGTCCTTCTGACTTTTGCTGAGCAGACAGGACACAAGTAAACTCAAGAAAAAACCCAAAACTTACACTGCATAAAGCTGCAGCACTTTGTTGCAACTCACCAAAATACTTCACTGCAATCATTACAGGTGGAACACTGCAAGTCACAGACCTATACATGCCTTGGGGACCAAGGCCCGACTCCAACTGCAAGTTTCTTCCCAAAAATCTATGTATGCCTTGGGGTTTAGCTGTGTTATCAGTTCAAGGTAAAACCAGCTTGATTTAGAAATGTCAGATACTGGATAATCTATCACAACCCAAAGTTAATGATTCCCCATCTTAATTAGAATTAGCATAATCATCCGTATCTGCTCCAAGAGATAATGTGTTGACAGACAAATATTCAAACTATTTTAGGGTACTCGAACATGAGGATTTTCTAGGCTGATGCTGAAATAAACAAAGCCCAACTGCACCCACTGAACAAGTCAGAAAAGTTACAGGAGATCTTCAGCAAAGTAGGAGTTTTGCCTTCACACACTGTTAACAAGCAGTAACTACTCAAATTAGTGTGGACAAACTGGTCTTAGAAGTGGCAGAAATATTGGAATAAGGCAAGGTTATAGAGTCCGTATTACACTGCATATTCTTATTAAAAGAGGGTTATTCCTAAGTAATTAAGAAATTAACCTTTGTTACTACCCCCAGGTTCCCCAAGGCATAGACATATACTAATACATTCATTCTCATATCCCATCGTTTGTAGCAGACAAGTCTCCACAAAAAGCTGCTAAGTTCATTTTGTTTTGGCTGATAGGAAGTAACTTGCTTTCATCACAGAGGTGTGCAACATTGCCACCACATTATTTCAGTTTTCTTGAAAAAAACAGGTTCAGAAATTATTTTAAAAAGGAAAACTGATTTTTATGCTTGGAGGAGCTTCTTCTCTTTGTAGCTGTAGAAGAACTGAATGCAGAAACAACCTCATCGACCATCAGCATATTGCCATTACCATCACACTGGGCTTTGATTTGCTCTATTAAAATGGTTCACACATTTAGCTCTGAAATTGGCATTTGATTGGAGGTTTACAGAGATGGATGATGATACTGCATAAGAAACTAAAATATTATAACTTTTACTCCTACTGCTGCAGAATGAAGCTGACCCTAGCCAACCCTGGTCATTCCTCTTCTCCTCAGGCTGCTCTCACCGAGGCACAGTCACCCACCTGACTGCACAGTCAATTTGTTTAAGCAGCTCATTTGGCAGAGAACTTCTCTCCCAGAATAATGGGAATAGCTTTCTGCTAATTTAGCTATCTCACCCAGCCCAACACGAGGTCAGACACGGGCCAGCAGAGTGAAAGGGAGCAGCTCACGTCACTGGGTGACACAGGGCAGTAGATGGCCATTAGATTGGCTCAGCTGTTTTGTAAGGCCTCACCCTCTTTCAAACATAAAGCCCTAACACTTGCCCATCTCAATGGCATTTGAGTCAGGAAAATGGTCACCTTCCGCCAGCAAAAGTCATTTCACAGAGGTAATGTATCTCAATTATGTAAAGCAAGTAAACAGAATCATTTGCCTATCATTTTTCCTGGTGAAAGCTCTACTGGTGGCCTACAAAATGAAAGCATGCACTTTTCTGACCAGGAATCTCAATAGCATCTCTTGTACAATCCACTCGCTCCCTGCCTGCCTGCCTCACTTTCCTGTCTTTTGCCCCTGTGAACCAGTTAAAAGAAACGAGAGGGGCAAGTGACTCCTTTAGAAAAACCACACAAATTACGGTCCTTCTGCCTTAACAGCGTGCATTGCTGGAGATGAGAACATCCTTTTAGAAAGACTGTTTCCAAAAGCACTCTCTATTCCAGGCACGCTACTTTATCACTGCCATGACTGAGATGCACAAGGCACTTGCAGAGGGATTATTCTCACACAGCAGGAACAAATCATCTTTCAGCCAGCACCAACAATGAAGTGAATGAACCAGTTGGGAACCCTGATGCAATTCATTAGACAACCTGCACTACTCCTTAGCAGAGGTTAGGACAGTATTTATTCACAACAGAAAAGGTACCATGTGTTCTTCAAGTAATTACTATAAACACTGCACAAATTAACTGCCATGAAATACTTGTTTTTAAATAAACTGTTCTCCTTCCTCTGTGCAATAATATTAGTGGAGAACACAAATACAGCAGCTTGAAATAGCAGAACTTGAAGAAAGTAGGAGGAAATTTAGCACCCTTTATTTTGCCTTCTCATGCAAATTACATATATTTGCACTCCAGTAACACTTAGAAACAGAAACCAGGGCACCACTCCACTGAGAACTCTGCTCCCATCTGGCAAAAAGCTCTTGCCTATTGTCCTTCCAACCCAACCACAGCAATACAGGAGGGTCTTTAAGGCAGTTGGCAATTGCAAAGGATTTATCCCTTTCCCCGAGTGCAAAGCATTAATTCTGTTTGTCACATCATGTATTTTGAAAGATGAATCTACAGCATTCACCTGATAGAAATACTTCATGGTCCAGAAAAGGCTCAGAAAGATAATCACCTTTTGTGCTCCACAAGAAGGGTACAAAATATAGGAAGGAGAAAGTGAGGTAATTTACCCCTCCCTGTTTTAGAAGTTATTTCCAAACTTCCGCTTCTTTGGCAAGGAGACTCAAGAAAGTTACTAAAATCCAGTGGACCAAGGTTAAGAATTAAAAACCTCCAACTTTGCAAAAAGAGAAAATTAAGTCATATGCAGAAGTGCAAAGCCAGCAGCACAAAAAAAAAAAAAAAAATTTCCTTTGGCAAAGAAAGGAAACGGGCAAGTGAGACATCAGAAGAGTTAAGCGGTCACAGGCTGCAACTCCACTTCCCATCATCAACAACCAAAAGGCAAAAGGGTTCACTTCACTAGACAAGCAGACCTTCCACCTTCCTTTAGAAGGGGAGGAATCTTCACCTGGGGCAGGTGGTGATGCTGAAAATAAAATATTAACTCCAAGAGGAAGAACAGAGTAAGTGACTAAAATCCTTCTGAGATGTACAAGGGAGTCAGAAAAAGAGGGCGGGCGAAATAATGCCCCAGGAGCTCTTCACAGCTTTGAGTGCCATTTTATGAAATGGTAATGGAGCTCTACAGAGCCAGTCAAAAATGTGTAATACGCTTTCCTTAGTGAGATAAGGAGAATATTTTCCCTATCGTTTCAATAAAGTGATTTAAAAAAATATAAAGAAGTCATACAAGAAAAAGAGAAGCTGCATGAAAGTCAGGATGTTCAAAACAATTGCAAGAACCACTATTAAGGTATATAATAAAATATAATATAATATTGCATATAATAAAACCTGTTATGTATAATTACAGAATATATTCAAGCAACACAAAATGCCACGTATTCATTGAAAGATGAGACAGATAGCTCAGTGCAAAACAATGCACTACCTGTGCACTGAGCTTTTCTGATGAGCAGCAGGAGAAAAGCAGAATTTCTGTTGCTGTACATGCCAAACAAATCGTCCTACTCTAATCCTTCTTCCAACATTCCCTTAAATTATCTCTATTGATAAAGGCAAAAAACAAGCTGGCTAGATTCACTGAGGTCAGCATCACCAGAATTTACACTTAGAAGTTGCACTGTTAATTAGATTTTTTTTCTCTGGTTTTAATCAGTTGAAGATATTTCTTAGGGATAAGCACAGTTCCAGAAATCTAGGAAGCCTTGTGGGTTTACAGATGCCTCTTACTGTTTCCTACAGTACTTTTTCCTTCCCTGTTTTGTGTCTGCCACGTGCAACATGACCCAAAGCACAGAGCAAACAAAAACACTGACTTGGCCAAAGTGCTGCCAAAAGCTCCAAGAGGAAGGATGCACGTTTTGGGGTTGGTTTTGTTGTTTAAAAAACTTACAGCAATCATCATATTAGGGGTCACAGCAGTAGAAAAGTGTCATTAAAAAAATAAAAGCAGAAGAGCTGTTGCTTTACAACTTCACTAAGTCTGCTGGATTAGGTGCTAGAGGAATTTAGGATAATTTAATTTAAACCTTCCCCAAAAGAACACAACAGCCCTCCCTAACAGACTACACCAAGTGGCCATTTTTAACCCCTGGAAGATGTAATTTTTCTGAGATGGATCCCACCCTTCTACAAAAACATAAAGGGTTACAACAGCCACCAATACCTTCATTTCTTCTTCCTATATTCACACTTCTATTAAAGTAACCTCTCAAGACCAGTGTGGAAAACTGAAGCATAAAGTGAAATGGAGAAGAACTTAAGAGTATATATTCATACATCCAAAAGGAAGGAAAGTTTACTAAACATTAATAAGTAACACTGAAATACTGAAAGCTAAGGCACATACCCCAAGGTGAATGACACAGTAAGAGTAAAGCATGCCTAACTCTGCAATTTAGGCTTTATTTCATAAAGATTTGTAAGGAAATGAGGCTCACGCAGTGTGTATGCATTGCAATCCCCAGTTATTATAACTCCTATTACAGAGTACTGTACGACAGGTGCTAATTTCAAGGACTAAGGGGGAGCAGTTGGGTATTTGGGGGAAAATACTC
The DNA here is from genome assembly GCA_013397175.1 of Platysteira castanea. Taxonomy (NCBI): domain Eukaryota; kingdom Metazoa; phylum Chordata; class Aves; order Passeriformes; genus Platysteira; species Platysteira castanea. The sequence goes on along the minus strand of VYXC01011199.1, from coordinate 794,603 downwards.
GAGGCTGTAAAGAACTGTTTCTGTTTAATGAGTAATAGGCCTTCCTCATCCCCTCCACAACTGAAAAGTCAAGGGAGGAAAGCAAACACTGAGTGAGGTTACTGTGTTACAGCACAATTCGCCTGTGCTGCTTTTAGCTACTCATTAACTTCCACACACATTAACCAGACAATAAAAGAAAGGAACTCTGTTGTTTCCCCCTCCACACCAAGAAACAAATGAAGCAAATGATAGGTTTAGAACCCCCAAAATCGCTTGAGAGATGCATCCTACCATGGACAACAGCAGTATGGCTCCACACCCAATGATGGATGCCTACTATTGCCATGGGGCCACAGAGACACCAAACACACACTCCTGGAGCCAGAGTTTTACCTGGAAATTCCCATACTGTAATGTAGCCAGATCCAGCACAGCAAGTGATGGCCAGAAAAAAATACACACCACAAAGCACCAGTTAGGTGTCATTTCAAGCACCTGACCTAAGAAAGCACTCTTGTCAATGCAAGGCCTCAAAAGTAGGCTTAAGTGTGACTGACAATGCAGAGACTTGGACATCAGACAGATTCTGGCTTCAGCAGCTCTCGGGATTTAGATTTTGCCTAGGCAGTGTGTGAGGCTCTGGTGACAGCTCAGGGGAGGCTCAGTGAGCAGTCCCACAGGTAAGAAGCCAACTGAGGACTAGAGCAACACTGTGCTGAGCTCCTGACGTCAGGGAACAAAGGAGTTGATGATGCTTTTCCTCCAGAAGGACACCAAGGTGGTACAGGTCAGCCTCCACCTGAGAAAGATTCCAGCACCACCACCATCCAACAACACCAGCATTCCTACAACTGCAATCATGCAAAATCACAGCAGGTGCTGGAGGTCCTTCCTCATAAAAGGGCTTTCTTTTTAGTAGCAATGAAAGATGAACAAAACCAAGACCACGAAGCACAAACTCCCCTGTTGTGACCCCTAAAATGATGCACAGTCTACAAAAGACAAACTAAAATGGACAGAGCAATGGACCTTTCACTCCCCTTAATTCAATTCTCTCCTTTAAGTCAGTGCACTATTATTGCCCTCGTAATGACTGTAACACTGAAGTTTTTCAGCTTGATGGTAAAATCACGTAGTGTCCATCCATCTCCAATAATAGCAATATTGAGACAATGAACTCTATTGAGGCATCTAATAAGGCAGATAGTCATTTGCATAGTACATTTTCTGTGACTCTCTGTAATACAACATCTCAAAGACTCAATTCAGACTATTCTCCTTTCCCACAGACATTTTTAAAAAGGGATTCTTTTACTAGAAAAAGAAACAATGACCCCTCCCATAACAGGAGAAAGCAAAAGATAGAATTTTTCTGCCTACTATGGATGCACACTTTTGCCTGTGTATTTTTATTTGGTTGAGCTAGCTTTTTTTCCCTTTTTAAAATTCACTCTATGTGCTTTTCATCTCTGCTGTGGCTTGAATGCTCAGAAGTATACTTCTGATTTTGTTCTAACAGGCTCCTGAACAGGAAGCACTTTGGGATCCCCATCCACCACCATGGGAAAATTTCATCTTTAATTCCTGTGCTACAATCTTTTTCTTCATGTCTTCCCATGTGTGACTCCCTGAATTGTGATTTGCTGGACACACCACGGTTCTTCAGATACACAAGCCCATTTATGAGCCCTGAGTTTTAGGATGGGCTCTGCAATGCAGTACTTGTGTAAATCTGACAAATCACTTCCTCTCCAACAGACTGTAGCAGCCTCGAAGAAAATGTACACACGTATAATGTAGGCTGTGCCCCAGAGTTCAGCTCAAGTAACACCTCCAACTACTGCCTCAGAGAAGCATCACTGACTATGTCCTTGCCCTTCACAATCCCTCTACTTCGCCCTCTTTCCAGTAACAAACCCTGGACTCTGTCAGTGTTTCATTTGGCAGAAGGAAGCACATACATTATTCCTGCAGGTAGTTAAGCTACCTCTACCTGTACAGTAAAGACACGCACCCAAAATACCACCTCAGTGTGCGCCTACAGCTCCAACAGCTCCTGCCTGCTCTGCCCTCTGTCCCTCAGCATAGTCCTGGGCAAGCTCCAGATGTTCCTAAATCTTCCACCCCATCTTCTCTGCCAGAGCCCACAGAAGGAGCAGCGTGAGAGAACACACACCCATAACGCATCTCCTCAACTCCCAGCCCGTGATACAGTCACCGATCCACATTTGGCCATGAACACAAGCTCTCTGCAGCCAGGCCAGGGTGCAGAGGAGACAGCCACTGAGCTGCTGAAGTCCTTGGACACTCCCCTGCCACGTCCCAGAACACCAGCAGTGACACACACTCTTCACATGGGTCAGGCACGGAGTCTCCCTGCAGAAGGCTGAGCCATAGCACTGCTCTTAGGTTAACCTTTGGCAACTCAGTGTTGGGCTCTTAGGAAAACGAAACTAGAGGGCATTTTTGGCAAGTCAGAGAAGGTCAGCAGAAAGGGAGAAAAAGCTGCCACACAACAGCCCTAGTGAGGAACAGCACTGCACTCTTTGTCCAAGTTTCTGATTTTATCAGATTATGCCACAGTGTTAACATTGTTTATGGCCCTATTTTGTGTCTGTGAATCACCCACTCCCAGAGACTCTTCCTCCACCCCAGATTATAAATAGCACCATATACAGAACAGAGCTTGTGAAGTAAAGGAGACTTGCTGAAACAAAATAATGTATATTGAACTGACAAAAATCTTTCAAAAGCCTTTCTCATTTATTTATAGTGCTGGCTAGACAGGCAGATTCCCACATTTCGTAAACCCTGTAGGTCACTATCTCCATTGCTCATTCACAAACAATTCTGCTAATAAAAAAAAAAGCCCTTTGGTTATAACTGAACTTACTCCCCAGCACACTGCTTCTTGGCACATGCCTTTTGAAAAGAGAGATTTTTAAATAAACAGTGTTACGTATTTTTCCTATTTGAAGGCAACATATGTCTAGACCATGATAAGACAACATGACATTATTTATGTATCTGGAGACATTCAGACATTGCAACCAACCTCTTAAGTGCTCTATCAGTACACACAAGTAGCTTTCTACCACGTCATAGCAGACTGTGACTTAAATTTCCATAGATTCTATTTTCATAGGAAAATATACTCTCGATAGCAAGCACAAAATCCATCACGTTTTTTAATTCCCTCGTTTCTCCAGAAATTACTTGCTTGCAGCGCGAAGTTCACAGTGCTGTCATCCAGAAAACAAAACAGACAAAGAGATATGTGACTAAAAGGTGTAGAGAACAGGCTCCTGGAGTCAAAACGCACATGACACCTTGTTAAACCAAGACATAATGAGCTGTAGGCCTTAGGAGCCAGACAAGCACAAGCCTGGGCATTAAAGAAACCCAAATTCCCCTCAAGATGGAATGGATGGAAAGCGAGCATGCACATTTCGCCTTGGCAAGGCAAACCTTCAGCACTCCTGCTGAACCCCAGGCAACCAATCCCATCTTTCCATCCCCACGCTTAGACATATTTACCACACATCAACTTCACACCAGAGGAGGATCCAGAGGAGGATCTGGACTGGATACACGTCAGCCTTGCAAGGCACTGCTGAGCTCAGATGCCCACATCAAACCCACGCTCGCAAGTACACACCACTACAATGCCCCCACCAGCTGCCAGACCCTTTTTACCAGGCAGACGCACCAACTCCAGGGGTGCTGGGGCTGGAAGAAACCCTTGATTTTTCCTTCAGTTACAGAGATGTGGTTACACAAAATGCCCATGAAAAGACATCCTGCCCAGAATCGATCGAACAGAAACAGAAGAGCTACTGAAACAATCCTGGCATGTTCTACTGATGAAATTCCTTGTAAGTGCCTAAGGTGAATCCACTGAAGTACTTCACCATTCAATTCACCATTTTCCCCCCTGACGCTCATCACATGGTTGTTTGTCAAGCTAATGGTTCCTTAATCAGTTGTAGAAGTTAAAATCTGATGTAGCAAGGTTCCGCTTTAAAACACAAAGGAGGAGTAAAACGAAGCACTCCAATGCATATTTCAGGAACAGTTAAATGTATTAATATTGTGGTTCTTTTTTATTTTGTAGACTCAACAAAAATCAACTGTTTATAATCTTAGCAAAAAAGGAAAATACTAGTGCCTGGAAAATATCACAGTAAGTCTGGACATCATTTAAGCCAAGTACATGTCTTCTTTTTTTTATTCTCCTACTGCTTATCTCAACACACAGTTCCTTTTCCTTTAGCCTGTTTCAAACAATACTTGATACTAAACAAACAAAACTAAATAGCAAAATAAATTATTTCTCACTAAAGGCTCATTTCTTCTCTCCTGTTCTACATTTACAAATATATACATGGGCATACACAGTCACATATATATAGAGAGAGATATAATTATATATATATACACACATATATTGAACCGGCTAATGCTACTTAGAGTATCCTATTATCTTACAGTTACATGAAAACTGACTAGTATTAAAAAATAACTTTTTGGCAGAAAGCAAAAACAAGAGTAGGGTGCTCTTGCAATGACATAGTAGCACTGAAATTCAGAAAGTCCAAGCTGTGTGCCAGCACTTCACTGTTACTTCAGACCCTTGCGCCTTTTTCTCCACATTTAAGAACAGAAGTTTTCCCAGGGGCTCAACACATTGATTTTCATCATCACTCTGACCAAAGGACCTACATTAGCAGTATTTAACTCTCCATAAGCTCTTTCCACATAGAGAGAGATATAATTATAACAATCTTTGTTAACGTGTCAGATCAGCACAGAGGGAACTATGAGATCATAAAACAAGACAGTGACAGTAACAGTGATGGGGATCTCCCACATAAGTTCTCATTTATGCACACAAAGGGGAAACAGGGAGGAAAAAAATTTAATTAGAGCTGACTGAAAAGTGAGGTGTATGGTTCACAGAAACTTTTTCTTTCAGTTAAAACATCATCCTCCTCCTCCTTGGCAAGCTAAATAAATACAAATTAAACCAAACTATTCTGTGACATGTATGTGCAAAATTGAACATAAGCACGAAATAAAACTGGGGTGAAAGCTGCACCATAGACCATGTGCAGCTATAGTCTGAGTTCTGCAAAAAACATTTTGTCACCACACAGGCACTTATTCTTCCCCATCATCACTGCATTTAACTATCTGTTCCTGTCGCCATTAGTAAAACCCATTCCACCTACATGCCTAAAATTTGACTTGAGGTGTGGGCAGAAAAGGAAAGGGGGAGATAAAAAGTTGTAAAGAACAGGGTTGAATTTTAGCAGTAGACTTTTTAATAGAGAAATCATATTCTGAAGTTTCATATTGATAAAAATGCTAAAATATGAAAATAGGCAGATTTCTAAAATAATATATTACAGGGAACTGTGTAAAAGACAGGGCCATTAAGGATGGATTTTCAATCAAAATGACAAATTGCAATTATGTATATACAGAGAAGACTTAAGAAAATGGGTTATATTTGATTTAGAAACAAGTTATGAGAAATGCTATGAGAAAGACCATCCACACTTGCATTAAGAGAACTCAGGATAGGTGGAGCTTTCACCCACTTCAAGTGACATCAGGATTATCTGGCCCAGAGAAGGAAGAGTTTAGGAAAGGCTGTGACACTGGTCTCTGTCACAGCTCTGCTGGGTCCCATCTGCCCCTCTCAGGTGTGCTTGCAGATTTCACCAAAGCATTACCACCACAGTGCCTCTAATTGAGGATGCTCTCTCACACTGTGCATCCAACACCACAGAGCATGGTTTGGGATGAACATCTGCAGCAAGACAGGAGGCAGCACGAGGAAGAGCTGTTCTGTATGACAGGGAGGCAGGCACTGATGCTCTGAAAATCAAGGCCAACTAGTTAAATGAGAAATCTGAATGGTATTTCACAGGGTGTAATGTGGCATTACCCAGGGTGTCCTATCAGAAGATTCCTCTTCATAACTTACCCCAAGTGCTTCAATTTGGAGGGAAATTTTTAAGACTATATGCCAGCATCTGCCTATATATATTTACTTAATTCTGAAATGTTGCAATCAAAATGCTTCAAAACTGAGAAAGGGGGAAAACATTGCTGAGCCAACACTAAATACCCTAAAGACCTTTTTTCCTGATGATCTGGCAAGAAATGGACTTTCCCTGACCTCTTTAGTGCTCCCTTCACTAAGGTTGCCCTTGCTGTAGCTAGGAAAAGCTTACATATTTCAGAAATATTTAGGACATCAAAATAAAAAGTCTTAATTGACTTTTGTCTATTGGAGCCTTTGCAGAACTGGAGCAGTGAGGGGAAAAACATGCTCTCACCTCAGCTTGAAAGCTGCTCAAAAAAAAAATTAAAGCAGGGCAAACACACCTCTTAGCAAGGCTGTGTACGGGGAGCTGCCCTGGGACACCCTCCATCTGCATCCCAAAATGCATCCAGATGAGCCAAAGCTTCTCCAGCAGCATCTTCTCGTGCGGGGGCACTGAGCAAAGACAGGCAAGCATGCTGAGCAGGAGGAGAGTGTGTACTCCAGGCTCTGCCTCCATCCTTTGGAAAGGGGCAGATTAAAGTCAAATGGGCAGCTTTAATTCTGACACTTCCTCGGCTTTCAGAGATGAATTATGCAGTCATAGAAATGATCCCTAAATTCAGACTGTGTGTTTACACACATAGATGCTTAAAATAACACACATTTGGGGGTGTGTGTGTATATATATATATATATACATATATATATATGCAAACAGTAGCACCAGTCACATCCTCCCCTCAATAATGGTCACCCTAGACTGGAGACTTTGCTACTGTGTAGTGCAGCAGATGAAGCAGACAGGCTCACTCCTCTTAAGCTCTCAGATCATCATGAGTTGACCATCAGCAGACACTGATCATCATCATCTCACTGCAAGCAGCAACACACAGCTGGGGATATCATGTAGTGAGAGCCTGCAGGTTCAACACTAGCAGTCCAGAAATGCCTTCCATCACTTTTAAATAGTATCCAAATTAAAGGGAGTAGTGCCATGTTATCACAGCTGTCAAGCGTGCAAAAATCTGGGGGTGGCGGGTGCACGTGAATTTGGCCTCTGTCTCATTTCAGGAGGGGATGTCTCATCCCAAGAGGATCTAATTAATAAGAAGGAGGTGGATGGGTCGGTTTCATTTCAAAGGGAATAGGGTCCAGCTTGGTGTAATGAAACAGCACACACTTGGGCACTGCTTCAACAGCTGAGGCACGCTGTTAGCTTACGTAGGCTGCAGCAATCTTGCTCCTCATGCACACTCTGTTTACTCACCATCCTCCCCCAACAACCTACTTCCTTTTCCTCAAAAACTTTGCTTCTGGTTCCACAGAGATGGACATGGTGAAGGAGGGCTTATACCAAGCTCAAGTAGCCTCTCGTACACTTGTCCTCCTCAGCTGTACCCACATACACTTCTTGTTTAGCTCTCCTTGCTGCATTAAAGCAGGGACAGGAACATCTCCAATTAAAGCCCTCCAAACACCACCCAGCACACAGCAACCACAGACCAGTCACGGCCCTACAGGACATTCAGAAACAAACTGCAGGTTTTGTTGGTCAGAAAAAAGCATCATTTGCTGTGCAAAGGCAACAAACGGGTTTGTTTCAGTTATGCACAATACACACTGCCTGGGGCCAGAACAGTCTGATGGAAGCCATTTACAGCACAGACATTTTAGCAGCATACTGATTTTTGCACATTTTCAATATAATGGCTGTTATCTTTAGCAGGATCTGCACAGCCAGGTGCCATCCCTTCAGAAGCTCAGAGGTCCAGTTTGTTCCCCAGTATCCCAATGCCTCTTCCTGTCCCACTTGCTGTGAGTAGCAGCTTCAGAACTGGGACTTGCTCCATGACACGTATCTGGGGTGATATTCACTGTCCCACTAATTGCCTGCCAAGGTTTTGTGCAGCCTCACTCACACTCCTACTCCCTTTTCCCAAGCACTTGAGTGGTTTACCACAGGCTGCCCTGTGTCTAGAGGTAAATGTCTATCTCACCACACAAGAACCCCTTCCCCATCTGTGCCTGATGTAAGGAATGCCTTTCCTATCTACAAACCCACCAAGAATTAGCCAATTCACTTAGAGAAGAAAGAGACGAGACCCCACAACCCCGCTTTTGTCTGATTTATAACTCATTCATGACCAAAAAGGAACTCTGTATTCACAAATACAGGAAGTTGTATAAAGGAAGCTTTTTCTCCCCTGCAGCTCTCATTTTTGATGCAGTTTGTGAGCAGAAGTGAATCCTGGTGGAGACAGGTGAGGTGGGGCATTATGTTGACTTCCTATATGCACCTGCTGACTGAGAAAGGCTTCCTTTTTTGAAGTCACTGCCAGAGATCCTAACCCCACAGGATTCCTCAGTAGTAGCCATGTACAAATGCAAGGTCCCACGGCATTTACAACCTCCAGGTCACAAAACACAACCAGTGCAAGAAAGGGGAGGAAAGTGCAAAAAGATACGAGGGGTGGCAGGTGAGCAGCTCCCAAGTCCTCAAACAAATCTTGACACAACAACCAACTGCAAGTCCTAAAACTTCTCAGTCATTAACTTTATCTTCAAAACTCCAGCAGGATTTCATCAGTGCTATGTTTTATGCTGGAGCATGAAACAGCAAATGTCTGACTTCAGGAAAGCAGAAGTAAGAGGTCTTTGTTCAGAACGGAAACTGAAGTTTGGCACTATCTTATCTCCCATCTTTTCCACACATTTCTGCAGGAGGAGACAGAATGTTCAGCTGACCAGTTCTCACTGCAAAACTCAGATTAACATTCATGGAATGAATTTTGATGAAATCTGAAGACAATACTGACAAATACCACATGTAGCAATGACTGAATAAATGTCTACATATGAGATACCCGTTTTCTCTTTCATCTTGCCTTTTTGCGATTACAAAAAAAAATCATTCACAAGAGAAGAAGCAACTAAAAGAGCCAATTTCCAGAAACAAGACTGCAGGAGGCTCAACCTGCAGCAACAGGTTTTTCGCAGAGCTGGGCATTATAACGTGTTGTTCTTCTTAGCTTGAAGAGAAGATGGAAAATAATTTAAAAACAGCAACTGTGCCAGATGCTGTGAATAGCCCTAAACTTAGGGATAGGAAGAATCACTGCATATACAGCTTACAAACCATAAAGGCACTGCACAGAATTCTGCATGCAGCATAACCTGTGGGGCACAGTGAAGGTTTTCAGAAATGACCTTCTGTCCGGCAGCAGCACTGCAAGCAGGCAGTGGCTCTGCTAGGATGGAGCAGGGGCTGCTCTGTGTGAATCACGCAGTCATTAACTTAATGACTTTAATAACTGCTGGATGGACAGCAGTCCCTTCTTGCAAGTCGAAAACAAAAACAGTGCAAGTGAACTTGGAATCTTTTGAACTTGCAAAAAAGTCGATTTTTTTTTTTGTAGGCTGCTCAAACTTTCAGAAATTTAGAAGAGAACTATTTGCGACACTTAGATGAAGTTCTAACCAATTTCACCATAAAGAGAACTAGACTCCATTATCAGTGAAGAGGGAAAAGCTTGCACTGCAGTAAACAAATAGCAGCTCTGACCTACTGCTCACTCCTCCTGCAGTGTTGTGCTTCACACACTGAACCAGGAAAGAGTTGAACAGATACATGTAAAATTATGAAGACTGAGTCAGAAGACAATAGTTAAATAAATACCAGTTAAACCACATACCGTAGATCTGTCTTGTAGGACTGGGAAATGAGTATTGCCTGAGGCTGTTCCAGATATTGCATCCACCTGGAAATATTTGCTGCTGGCTAAAGCTCAGCACATGCACTCTCATCAGCAGTGGCAGGACTCCACAAAACATTGCGGACAAGAAAGAAAGAGAAAGTTAGCTTAATTCAGAGTACAATAAACTAATTATATCTTTTAATCATCAAAAGCATATAATAGCTTGTTGGAAGACTTTTAGTTTGGGTGTTTGGTGGTTTTTAAAAGCATATTATAAAGTTAGTTAAGGATACAGCTCTTTATTTCCAGGCATTTTAGGCCTTCAAATTCATGAATATAGAGGGCTGATTATTAGCTTCTTTAATGAGGCTATTTTACTACGAGTGCCCAGCAGACATCAGAAACAAGAGTGTCATAGAGGAATTGGGCACACACAATAAAAGCTCAGAAGCAATTACACTTTCATCATATAGTCTTAAATCCACACAAAAAAATACGTTAAGACATTTATATTTTAGATCAACTACCCTTCAGCAATAGTGAAAAATCACTGGAGAAAAAGACAACAAGAAGATAAAAATGCACTAACATCATGCTGGAGGACTTGGCCATTAAAGTCATGTCTTACGAAGAAACAGCTAAACACTTTACAACAACATTTCATCTGGAAATCAAGCTGGGAAAAAAGCCTGTCTCCAAATGGATTCAGCACATAAAAAAACTTCTTTTTTTTTTTTCTTTTCCCCTTCTGTTAACCAGCTAGGTTTTTTCTCTGGAACTATCTCCCCAAAATTTTAACATGTCCAAATGCAAGTCCTTGATAAGTTACAGACAAAGGAAAGTTTTGTCTCATTTAATAGGGACAAAGGAGTGTATGGTTGAGATTTGTCATATACATACAATTACCTGCATTGTTATGGAGATTACAGAACAAAGGCCCAACAGATCCACTTCCAGATCTTACAGCCTTGTCCTTTCCCATAATTATGTCTTAAAATTGGATTTCAGTTAACACATTCACAATACCAATATCTACCAGTGCTTTGCATGTGCTTAGGGATAGTTTCAATTATTTTAAAATGGATGTGGCAATACATTTAATTTATCCCTGATCACTCAAGTGAACATGTTCAATTCAATAGCACCAATAAAGTGAGGGGTTTTTTAGTTGGTTGTAAGAAGTCTTAAAGCTAGTACAAGGTTAATTAGAATAACTGTGAGTCTATCACTCACTTGAAAAAATGCAAAACAAACTTTCACAAAAATTTCCCCTTTATTCCTTTCATCTCAGAAATAGGATTTTGAACAGCAGACAGATATTGAATTTAAAAAAAAAAAAGCTTTTATTCTGCAAATATTAATGCCACTCCTTTACCTCATGTAAGAGTAAGTCAATCTCGTTTCCTCAGCTGTCAGATACAAACTCTATCGGAAACTCTGAGTTTAGAACACCAGGCCTGTGTCTGTGACATGCTCAGTGTGCCAGCTAAAAAGGCCAGATCCTGACCTCAGAGCTGAGCTGCTCGTTTCTCCCTGGTGCCCAGCTGCATGGAGCTAGAGGTAAATTCCCCTGAAAGACTTATGTAAACTCAACCAAAGATAAAGAAAGAACTTCTTTTTTTTTGTTGAAGATACACATTTACAAAGACTGTGAGAAGGAAACTGTGGCTACAATTCCCACATTTCCCCTTTATACATTAAAAAATTGTATATCCATAGAAGGTGAAACCATCAAAGACCTCTGTTAACCAGGCACAGCCTGCTTAACAAAAAAAATCACATCAGAACTGACCAGAAAAAGGACAATTTTATTGGTATTGAACTGCAGGTCTAGTATTAGAAGAAGCAGCTGACCCTGCAAGAAGATGAAAAGAACACTAGAATTTAGGAAGTATAATTCATGTAGCAGAAAAGCCATGGACCCAATTCCAAACTTGGTTATAAACGGGCAGTTATAAGATGTGCAGTGTCAAGACTTCAGAATTCCTGTATCTGCCTTCACTAGAGAAAAGCAAATAGAGAAAACAGAATTTGATGATCTAAAAGGACCCTACCAATTTATTGCTGTCCACTTTATTTCCCCTTTGATTTGATGTATTTACAAGTACGTAAAATTCCTGCAGAATCAGAGGTCATGATCACAGAAGGAAGAAAACCCTGAACTCCCTTATTAACACAATACAATTTTACGTATGTAAATTTGATGCCAGCCACAGGCACTCATTCTTTCCCTTAACAATGTGTTTCATAAAAAGTCACATTTATTGTTTAAGTACAGTGAAACCACGGCACATCTAATATTGTACGAAAACCACCAGCAAGGCTGAGTCAATCTCTCTTGATGGTTCCACACTGCTACTTCCTGCTAACGTGCATTTCTTTCACCTGCATCCCAGAGGAGAACAGTGGAAGCCCTTCTCTTTGTCAGCCAAAACCACAGCTTGGTCTCAGAGAGGTCGTTTACCCCAAATCCCTGCCAGCACACAAAACTGGTTGCCTTTTCAACCCAGATGTCCCTGGTGGTGGAAGCCTCGTCCATTTACACTCCAGCATCCACCCTGCCCTTTCCACTCCAAAGCACAGAGGCCACGTTGCACAAAGTCAAGCAGCAGAGCAAGTTTTGCCAAATAAAGACAAAGATGGGACTTCTCCTACTATGAATTCACACAATAACTAACAATTCACCTGTCCTTAAGCTGATTCAGACTGCAGACAGATGAAGGCAACTAAAAATGAAGTTTCACCATTTTCCCTTTCTGTATCACGAGACCTTTGGGAAAACTGAGTTGAAAGTTTCAAGGGGACAATCTGGGAATCAGTTGTCTGAGCCACTTTGGAGATGAGGACACCCTGGGAAGGAAAGGCAGCAGAAAGTAGCAATCTCCACTGACCCACAGGGACTGTTGATACTGCAGGCACAACAACTGCTACAGGGAGGCAGCAGGAAGCTTTCCCAGTCTGTAATACCATGGATGGTCTCATGCTTTGCAGCTTATGCAGGCTGCCCTGCCCCAAAACTAAGCTCTGCTGCCCCATCCTTTGCAGCATCCTCCTGTCTCATGAGTCAATGCGACACTCACAAACCAATCCTCTAGCTGGCATCCTTTGCATGGCTCTCTTACTTCCAGAAACAGAGCTGGTAGAAAATACAATTTGAAAGTGAGGACTCAGAAGCAGATATGTAGAAACAGACTTGCCAGTAGTGACCTGTTCATGTGTGTATATAAGAAAATAAACAAGGAAGCTTATTAAAAGTGCTCTAATTTACCAGAATCCAGTGCACAAGAGGAAATAACGACAGACAGCTCTAAGCTCTGCCACGATGGGGAATGCAGAAACAAAAGCCACCAGCATTCCTGTGCAAAAACACCCTCCAGAGCAATCTACCATTGCAGAGACAAACCAGCAGCAAGCAGAGCAAGATGTGTAACATCATACACTGGACCAGGACTCTTATTACAGGCATGCAGAGCTCCCTGTCTTACCACCCACCTACCAAGACATCCATGAATGATTCATTTTGACACACTCCATTAAAAAAAAAAATAAATCCTGCTGAACTAGCAGAAGCTGAGGCTTTTAAATATGCATTTAAAGCCATGCCAAACTACCATCCCTCAATGACCAAGGACAGGCTGAGTTTCCACAGAGCTGTTCTGTACAAATAACCCACTCTGGGGAGCACTCCCATGCAGGCTAGGTTCAGCCCAACTGCTTGCAAGCTGGTAGACACAAAAAAAACCCCCAACCCTATGAAAATAGTGCCAAAAGGAAGTAAGGAATTAATCTGAGAATGCACCTAATCACAGAGCCAGCTGTGTTGTAGATACAAATATAACAGCCTAACAAGGGAAAGCTTCCAGGCGCTTACATCTCTCCACTCACCTGGGCTATGATGGGAGAGAGGGCTCCAGCACTCTGGAGCTCAGAAGCACTAAGAGACTGCATCTGCTTACCAGGCCACAAGAGACAGACTTTATTTTGCAATAAAGCTCTGCACCTGATGTTCAAGCCTTTACTTGATGATTTTACAGTCTCAGAAGCACAAATTTCTTATCTTAAAATTAGGAAAATAGGGCTGAAGTTCACACAAATTAGTCCTTATACTCAAACCCTGGCTCATTTGGTGCACGGTACACAGAAACCAGTACTACAGTATGTAGATAGCATTCTCCTGCACACCACAAAGCCAGACCAATCAACCAAAAAACCATTAAACCCTTCCAATAAACAAAACACCCAACCCAACATTTAAAGAAAACTCCCACATTCTCAACCCTAAAGCAGAAGCCCACATGCAGAACACAACAAAACCTTTGCATGCATTAGGAACTTCCGAATGAAATACGAGGTATTTCTTTTGCTTGTTCAGTTTGGCTAAAACTGTACAAAACAATGAGAAAAGTCATTTCTCTCAACAACAGAGGGTACAAGAAGAACAGGAAAAGGAAACTGAGAACAAGCAGATGGGCAGCACTGGAGAAAAAAGGACTTCCAGGCATTGGCTAGGAGAGTCTGAAGGTGATCCTGACAGAGGTTCCTTCTCCTCCCCAAAGCTGTACTCACATCAAACACAGCCTTAGCCCTCTTCTCCACACATACCAGCTGGGTTTGAAGCACCATGTAAAGCCAAGGTCAGTTACAGACCCAACAGTCTGGTACCACAGCAAACTCCAACATCACTCCTTCCTCCATTTAGAGCTGCCATTTCTTCTTCCTTGCAGGTGCAATTTCTTCAATTCTGAGACACAGTTAAAAGCACAGTTACCTTTTCTTCTATTATATTTCTACAGGTGGAGAAAGAAGCTTTCCTACATGGCCTTTGGTATCTTCACAGAGAGCACAGAAGGAAAAGAGTGATGAGGGACTGCTTCGGTTTCTAATATGAAGGAGTTCTTCCAATTTCCTGATGATGGTAGGAAAATAACCTCAACTACATTCAGTGATGTGCCAAATACCAACAACATTTATGGAAAAATATGGACATATCTTTCCCTGCCTTTTCCACTGGAAGGCCATGAAGGCCATAAAAGATAACTAAATGAGGCCATGAGTTTATTGATTCAGCTCTGGTTGGACCACATCTACATGTCCATTCTTTGTTGGATTACAGAAATACTTTTCCCACTTAATCTTGGATTTTCTCCTGGAATTTTGGATTAATAGCCCCAAGAGGCCTGTTTATGTGCAGATACATTTGGGAACAGCTGGAAAGCACTTAGAGAAAAGCCTTGGTGCAGCCTTCCAGAGCAGTGCATCTGTTTTGCTCTTCTCTTCCTGTGATGCCTGATCATTCTCTCCCCCACACTCTTTGCTAACACTTCATATTAGCACATGCTCACCTACACTTCAGTTTCTTCCCCCCCTCCCAATTAAAGTCCTCCCCTGTACAGTCATCTCCTGCTGGAAATTAATTTCCTACTGATGGCTCCATTTAAAGCAAAGTTCTTTCACTCTCCCATTCCTACATAGCAGTAGGCCCTCCCTGCTGGAGAAAATTCAGCCGGCTCCTCCTACACTTCCAGCAACCTTTCACGACGTTCAAGGTACTATTTACATTCAAATTTTAGAGTCAAACCAAAAGCATCAGGCTAACAACCACATCTGCAGCCACCGACTGGTTTAGTAGTGTCTCTCGCCTTTGCTCATACCAAGAATCTTTCAAGCAGGCAAGTAAATGCCCTAGATAGGCTTTGCACCTTCAAACATCCAAGTCCCCAACCACTCTCCAGCACTGCTGAAATGCTCCCTCTATGATACACTGTAATCCTAGTAGAAAGAAGGAAATACACAAATTAAAATTATATAGATGATGCCCTACACAATGAACAACCAAAGGTTTTAAAACAGCAGCAATTTCGTTCGTATTTAGAAACTCCAACCAAAAAAAAATTACATGCCATGAAAATTCTCAACAAAGACTTGCATGTAGCTCACATAATTGAGGAAGTACTAATAATAGCGTGGCTGCTTGCACAGACAACATTTCCACTGTGGGCCTGAATTCTGATCTCAAATATGCAGAAGAAGATATTTTGTTGTGTGTTGCTGGCTGGAAACCATGTGA
Source organism: Platysteira castanea (assembly GCA_013397175.1). Taxonomy (NCBI): domain Eukaryota; kingdom Metazoa; phylum Chordata; class Aves; order Passeriformes; genus Platysteira; species Platysteira castanea. Next base: position 778,804 of record VYXC01011199.1, on the reverse strand, counting down.
GTGTACTGCAATGTGCAGCCAGCCTATGCCTCTAAGGAAGCGCTAGGCACATCCATGCCATGCTGAAAACAAAGCCTCCATTGAGTACTGCAGAAGGTGCTTGTGTTGTGGGGCTTTGTAAGGTACATAAAGAAGCTCAGGAAATTAACCTGTGTTGCAGTTTTAAACAAAAATGAAAGCAGTCATCACAAAAATAACCTGGCCTGGCAGATGAAAAGTTTCGAAGCTCCTCTGACACAAGCAAACTCTGTTCACAGCTACAGCTTCCCCTTCTGGTCTATGCTGCCTATGCTCAGGCCTGCTCAGTTCTCCAGATCAGCAATGCTCATACCTCTGTTTATAATAGTGGCCATTAAAGGGTTTACCCCAGCAGTGGATGTACATCTTTATTCTTCTGTAAGCCTCTAAATGAGCTGTATGTAGACCTGTCACAAAGTTAAATGGAAATTACTACCTTTTTCTTGCATGTGCTGAAGATTACCCAGAATAATTTCACAAACTAAATTTTAAATTTAGTGTACTATGTAAGAGAAGACACAACTAGGATGATTAATAATGACCAATATATAGCAAAAATTATCTCACACGCAACACACACACGTGGCAAGCCCACATTTGAGATAAGATGGTTCTTCATTTAAACTCCTCGGTTGGAAATTCAGACCAGTAATTAAGTCATAATCCTGTATAATCAACTCACACAGTATCAGTAGTTCAGTGCATAGAATAAGGTCTAAGAACAAGCTGTTAGGCCCACATAAAAGGCATTTGTAATTCTAAGCACCAAAACAAGCACACAAACACTATCTGTTGCTCTTTTAGTAGTAGATGATGTTTGTCATATCACTAATATGATCACTCTCAATACAAAACAGGCAGCAAGGTTTGTTTTTTAGCAACTCCAACCTTGCCCACCATGTTGTAATTAATCAGAAATAAGCAAGATGCTTATCCTTGAGTAAAAGACACCACAGAAAGATCATGTGCCCATCACACCACTGAGGAGCTGCCATGACACAGCCGTTCCACAGCTCCGGCTGCTTCCCAGTCCCTGCGCGTGTTTGGGCCGACAATGGTGTCAGTGTAAGGAGCGCTGTCCCCTCTCCGACCCCGCAGTCATCTGAAAGGCAACGCAGAGAGGTCAGACCCAGCCAGGAGCCACTTCCACCCCACTCGCTGCCTTTCCACCCAGGGGCTGGCTGGGAGACTGCAGACAAGGGGCAATAGTTCTGACTGGCAACACACTCAGCTCATGCCACACGCCTGACAGTCCTGCCAGCTGCTGTCACATTCCTACAGCAGCTAAATACCTCTCCCCAGGTAGTGCCAGGCCATGTCCCTGTACCTGAGCAAATGCCACACCTCAAACAACACCAGCCAACTCTAACACCCGCCTGAGCCTATGCAAAAAATCCAACACAAAGAGCAAAACTGTGCCCTGTTAGAGAACATCCTCATGTTTAGAGGGCAAGACCATGAGATCAGTACTGGAATGGCCAACAAGACTACTGTGCTTAAAGCATTACCTCCAAGCAAGGCTTTATTCTGCATCCTTATTGTTTATGGGCTATAGAAACATAATGACCTTTTCAAATAGGGAGTTATCCCCCCTACCTGACATAAGTGGCCATGGTGAAATCTAGTCATTTCAAGTGAGTGGATGATTTACAGGATCACACCATCAGCAAGCACCTGGTTTACATCCTATTCCTCTGAGGAAAGAATCCTAAAGGACCTTTCTCCCTACCTCTCTGCGACTGAAGCACTTGCTCCTAATATTCAGCATTCCACCAGGTGCTGATCAGCACTAGTTAAGAAGCCTGGTGAACTGAGACTTCCTTGGCTCAGCCTTCACATTCGTAGGTATAATTAAGTCACAATTGAGAATGCTGTCTTCCAAATTTTCAATAGTGACACCATGAGCTGCAGAGTGCCCACCTAAAATGATGAGCCACACCATGATCTGCAGATCTGACCTGTGTCCTGTAGCATGTTGGTGGGAGCTCTGATAACATCAGGGGACAACAAGACCTACTTGAGAGTCTACAGCTGGGTCCCAAGATGATTAATGCAAAAATATAACTACAAGTACTTGAGAAGAGGGTCGACTTTTTTTAGTATTACTATTAATCATACTAGACACCAGTTAAGACCCTGGCTTAGAGAACATTAGAGACCACTAAGTCACAGGATTTTATATTCAGCTTGAGAAGAAAAACTGCAAACAACAGAGGTCATGGCAGGCAGATCCTGCAAGGCTGTACCTAAGGATGATCCAGGCCTCCTCTGAGTTCTTCCAAAATGCTGGTGTACTTTAATACCCAATTCAGTCTTAGCTCTTATTCAGAAGAAATTTTTAAACCTAGGCTTGGTACAACTGAGATCGAATGACAAAACACTGCAAGGTTCCCCAAACTGAAACAGTCAAGACGAGGAAGCAAAGGTTTACAACAGTCATCAGCTGCAATTGCAAGCTGGTGCAAACGCAAGGTAAGGAAAAAGTAGTCAAAAATGTAAAACAGCAGTACAGTTCTGTTCTGCAGCTCTCAGGCATATCTGTCACCACAGATTAGTGAGCACCTTGGTCCCTATCAACACACATTCATACTTCTGTAGCAGAAACCACTGAGGCAGAGAGGGCAAGCGGGTACACCTGGAAGCAAAAGTTCAGCAAGCCCCAAAACATTACAGTTCAGAGCAGTCATGAAGCACTCCTGCGGGAACACCATCAGCTGAGGGAAGCAAGGGTGAGAGTCTGTGCCAGCATGCTGACTGGGTCACCTGGCAAGCGATTCTGATTTACATCACTGAAAGGTGTTCTTGGAAGAACATCCTGCAACACACGTGGGGGAACAGAGCGAGGCCTCAAAGCCAAGCGTGCTGGCCAAGGCCTCCTGCTGATCTGCTGCCCTGCACCGCCACGGCTGCTCGCTCCGCACCACGGCAAGATTTTCCCCGTGGAAACTCCGCGCTGATCCCGAAAGCTGTCATCCAGTGGCTGATACCGGCACGGGCAATGCGCAAATACCCTATTACTAATTAACCAGCAGCGACACGAGGAGGGCAGGCTACAACACTGGGGAGACGGGAGCCGTCCCTGTTGTACCCGGGGCAGCTTTTACCCGAGAAAACAGCCGGGGGAGCCTGATGCCCCGAAAGGAGCCACGCGGCTGCACCGCCGGGTCAAACCCCAGCACAGCCCCCGCTGCGGCCGGGCGGGCTCAGACCCCCCGGAGGGCGGGCGGGGGGCAGTGAGAGGCCGCGGGGGTCCCGCCCCAGGTGAGCGACGGCCCCGCCGG
>VYXC01011199.1:728296-775316 GCA_013397175.1 Platysteira castanea | reverse complement strand
TCCCCCCCCGCCAAGCCGGGCCGGGCGGGGAAGTGGCTCCCTCCGAAAGTTTCCCGGTCTCCATGCGCGCCCGCGGAGGGAGCGGCGCCGCGGGGCGCGCCCCGCCGCCCGCCCGGCCCTGGCACGGTGCTCGGGGGCGGGCGGTTCGCAGAAGGGTCAGGGGAAAGGCGAGGTTAACCCGGCCCCGGGGGCTCCGCTGCCCGTCCCGCCGCCGGCCGGAGGCGAGCGCTGCGCCATCCGCGGCCACACGCGGCCCCGGGCAGGGTAAGGGGCGGCCAGCCCCTTCGAGGGGATCGCGGGTTTGCCGCAGTAAGGGGCTCTGCTTGTTGCACCATTTTTCATCCCCAAACAGTTCCCCAAAAAAGTCCCGTCGCGCTCCAGGCACGGGTTTGGACATGTTTTATCCATGTCATCAAAAGGGACGTGACATCATCAAACGTAATCACTTTTATAACTTTAACTTATTTCCCAGGCTCAGTGAAGTGTTCCACAATTCATTCATCTTGGATAAGGGAAAGGGGGAGGCAGGGACAGTTTACAGAACGTATCTTTAATTACGGAAACACTGGCAGTCGTCATTTTCTCAGAAGTTCTGAGCTCACATGTTTGTAATTTCCCTGCCTTTTCTGAGCCCTCAAAACATATGCATAGCATTACGGAACCAACTATTTCCACGGGAGTTCATGGGAAAATTCACAAGAATAAGGGCATTGGGGTTGTTTAGCCTGGAAAAGAGAAGGCTCCAGGGAGCCTTCTCAGTACTTAAAGGGAGCTTGTAAGAGAGATGGGGACGGACTTTTTAGCGTGGCCTGTTGATACAGGACAAGAGGGAATTGTTCTAAACGAAAAGACAGTCAATTCAGACTAGATATAAGGATAGATACTAGATATAAGTTTTACAGTGAGGGTGGTGAATCACTGGAACAGGTTGCCCAGGGCAGTTGTAGGTGACCCATCCCTGGAGATGTTAAAGGGCATGTTGGGTGTGGCTGTGAGCAACCTGGTGGAGTTGGAGATGTTCCTGCTTATCACAGGGTGATTGGACTAGATCACCTCTAAACATCCCTTCGAACCCAAACTATTCTATGATTCTATAAGGCACACACATACCTTGTTTGGGAGGCTGAGACCTACAGCTGGAGTTAGGCAGCACAGAGGCATCCCTTCATGTCAGTAAGGTTTGTAGGAAATAGATAATTACTTCAGAAAAGTGGGGGGGTTTATGCTAGGGAGTGCTGAAATGAGACAATAAACAGCATACAAAAGGCATTAATAAAACTTTTTACACTTTCCATTCAGTCCAAAGCACCTGAGAGTTGTTTTCCAGCTGAAGACTCCTCCTGGTAAACCACACACCTGACAGAAGTCTCACTGGCTGCTGTGAAGTTGTTATGGTGACATCACTTCTGCAGATCAAAACCTACCATTTGGAAATAACAGCTCTGACTCATAAATTTCCTGTAGCTGCTCCCCATGCCTGGGCAGACCCCCAGTGGCTCTAAGCTGCCAAACTACAGCCTCTGGCCAGACGGGGTTCCACTGCCTGGGCTGCACCTAGAGTGTCACAGCTGCACTTAAGCAAACACTCTTGGTCATCCTTGGCTCCAGCCCAGTGGGGACAGTGTGGCTTTTTTTAATTGCATACCTTTCCAGTACAAAAACCTAGTAACTAATCCAGTCGTCCTTGAAATTCAGTGGGAATCTCTTCACTGATGTCAGCAGTAATGGCAGCCAGCCCTGAAAAAGAAAATTAAATTTAAAAATAAATAAATTTTAAATGGACTGAGAAAGCAAGAAGTGGGATTCTGACCTGTTAAATTTTTAAGTATCTCCAAGCTGATGTTGCCATCTCCATATTCTAGACATCCTTGGACTCTTTAAGTTCACTCATTCTTCATTTAAGAGGCCACAGAACCCACTTTAGAAGCAAAGGGCGTTATATTCGTCAGGCTATGTTAATTCTTTGCTCTAGAGTGCAACTGGGCAGCTACATAACTAATAAAGGAAGCTGAACTCCTTTAACCACACCACATCTGTCTGGATCTGTTATAACTGGTGGGGCTTTTCAAATACAAGCTACATGGAATCTGTAATTAATTACTTTCTCATTAACACTTGTGGCTGAGTGTATGTCATGTGACTACTTGTATGTCACAAGTGCCTGAACCAGGAGGCCTATGAGGTTCTGGGGACACAGTCTCATTTCTGGAGCATCCAAAATAGCAGAGAACTGCATTAAATTTGCCTGTAGAGATCTCTAGGCAGAGTATTTCTAGGATTGTAGCAAAAAATTACCTTACAGCATATCTTCAATTATAACCGTAAACAATGCCCTCAGTAGAATTTGCGAGCAGTGGGTTAAACTGGCACACAGAGAGCATGGTTTTGTTACTCTTTGAGGCTATCTCTCTGACTGACTCTTATCAGACCTCAAAGAAGGAACTGAGTCCTTTCCAGAGACATTTCTGGGGTGTTGGAAGCACCTAGCTTCCAGCTATCAGGGACTCTGTCTGCACTGAAGGAGTGAGCTATGAAGATTCATAGACTTTTGAATAGACTCAGATAGATACACTGAAGATGTCTACAAGAAAAGAAATAAAAAGTACCAAGAAACATCAGGAACTAAGAAGTGTAATTATTTTGTAACATAAAACAGAAATGCAATTTCTGTTTGATTTATTGGAGGGGGGGAAAAAGAAAACAACTGGTAGCAATCAAACTTTTTTCTTTTTTTAATGTACAGATTCTGATGGTATATTTGTCTCCTCCAGGCTGCTTAAAATTCTGGGAGGAGGGTTCCAAAAAAAGCTTTTCTGATTAGATTTTGAGAGCTCCATGGAGAAAGAATCACACGTGTACCTGATTGCTTCCTTCGACCAGTGCTTCTGCCCTTTATAGCACACTCTGCGTTCACTGCTACCCGTGCACACCTCAGGGAAGAGATGGATCTCAAAGAGCTGTGATTCATGCCAGAACTGGGGCTTTCACATGCTGAAAATGGAAAAGAGAAATTAAAAGCCAAATTTTTTAAAGTTCTTCCAGGTGTTAATTGTTCAGCAGCAGTAACCATCACAAAACAAACAATTTCCTAAAAATTACAGGCTCAAGGTTGCATTTCAGGCCACAGGCTCTTCACAGGTTGTTACTAATCTGCTGGAAATTCCCTGAATTACAGCTGCTACTTCCTAATTGTTTCTATAGGTGAGTTTTGTTTATTCTACAGGCTCTTATTAAAGCTATATGTGTGACAGGCTTATGAAACTGGATAGGTGTTGCTTCTGGGCTAAAGCTTCTACTTTTTAACTCACTGGAAGTTAATTTGGGCATCTGAGTCATAAAACCTCTTCAAATGGAAGTGTCAGAAAGAAGTGATTCCACATCCTTATGATCAAGTTTTCAAACAAGACACCTAAGTTTAAGTCATCTTGGGCCGCTGCACACAAATCCAGGAAGAAAGTGCATGTTACTTATGGGTGCTCTAGTTTACACCATAAAGAATACTACTAATGGTCTGGGCAGAAATGGAAAACTGCAAAAATATGACCCAAAGCTGTCCAATTTGGAGCAGTTACCATGGCTGGTAATATTCGTCTTTCACTGAGACTGCCAATAGAATATGGTTTAAAAAAGAAAAAAATACAGAATGGCTATATTTAACTGCATACCACAGCCAGCCTTGATCACAATGGCATATTCTCATTAGTTATTCCCAGTTTCATTCATCAGCTCAATATGCAGTGTCAGCCAGAAGAAATACCCAATTGTTGAGCATCATCAGGAAGGGAGTTGAGAACAGTGCAGAGAGCATGGTTTTGCCGATGTGTAAAGCCCAGGTGCACTCACATCCTGACTGAGGCTTGTCACTGCTCTCAGCCTCGCAAGAGGGACATAATGGACTGAGGCAAGGTACAAGAAGGGCAGGTAAAGAAATGTGGATGATAGTACAGCTGTCTTATCAAGGGAGCTTTAAAAAGCTGAGAGTTTTCAATTAAGAGCGAAGAAAGCTCCCTGGAAATAAGATGAATGAAAAAACTTGTTCACTAAATCCAATTTAACATTTATAATAAAGTGCTGTCTTACATGGCAGGCAATGAGCTTGTGGAATATGTAATCACAGCAGGTTTTAAAGGCAAACAGTAAGAGCAGTTCCAAAAAGAGGCTAGACACATTCATGGACAATATGTCCATGAATAGGGAGAAGGCAGAGGTGAGTCTGTAATGTTTGAAATGCTGGAAATGGTACTTAGAGAGAAGTCAGGTTTGTTTGTTCTTCCTGAACAGAATCTCCTAATGCCAGTGCTGGAGACAGGATGCTGGGTTGGATGGATTGGTCACTGACCGGGCAAGTAGCACATTCCTTGGCTACTGTTTACATCCGAAACAGTGCAAAGCATAAAGATACAGCATATCTAAGAAACAAGTGTAACACGTGGCTCGCTACCTCAGCAAGACAGGTAACATGGAACAGTGCGTGTTACTGTTGTCATTCACAAAGGAGGAAGCACTCTCTGCTGTGATTTCAGGCTGAGGTCCAAGAGGTGCTGTGGCTTTGCTTACCCTTGCAAGTCCTCAGATTCAGACATTATGGGACCTCTGTGACTCACACAGAATTCCAAATGAACTTCTGTCCTGTCAATCATTGCTCAGTGCCCTGGAGCTACGGGAGCCCAAAGTGCTCTTTCTGGTTGACATTGCTCTGGCTCTCATTTACACCACTTCAGACCTTAAAAGGTTCCTCCAGGCTTCCACATACTACCAAAACCAGAGATGAGCCTTTTGGGAACAACTCTCAAGCAGAGCTACAAGTCCCTTTTACGTTGCAACAGAGGAAAATGACACTAACCTCAGCAGCAGCTTTGGTGAAAAAACAGAGTGGCTAAATGCCTCACCTGGGGATGGTCCTACCATCATGGGGATGCAGGAAAGTTTCAAATATTGGATGTGGCTCTAACCTGGTTTCTGCTGGTACAAGCTCTTCACAGCCTGGAGCTGCAGGGGCTACTGGTAGTATTTTAACTCCTAAACAGAACCTGTTTATTTTTTCATCACAAGGAATTAAAGGTGCATTGAGCTGCTAGCAGAGCCATCTTTCAGATGGAGGGTAAAACAAATAGGATATTCAAAGAAAACCTGTCACTTCTTACAATGAGAGGAAAGTTAACCTGACTTCTGGTTAGGCCAGGTTTGGGAGGTTTTATTTTGACTGAGGGGAAGAAGACAATTTTTGCTGTGGGGGTCAGCAAAGAAAAACTGAAAAAAAATTTTGTTCTTTTATTTTCTTTTACGCAACTTTCAAAAAGACTTTAAAGTGCTGTAGCTGAAAATGACTTTTTGGAAGTGGGTAACGCCTTCAATCTCTTAAGTTCACTCAGTGGCCAGCTTCCTTTGTGTGGGAATGCAGGTGAGTGGGAGGATATCTTTCACATAGCAATTGAAGGTAAAATATGCATTAAAACCCCACAGACCAGCACACTCCAAAGCATTGAGTCAGCTGCCCTGGCAGCCATGAGGGCCAGCCGTGTCCTGGGATGCCTCAGGCACAGCAGCAGCAGCCTGTCAAGGGAGTTGAGGTCAAGTGAGGTGATTGTCCTGCTCTGCTCCACACTGGTGCGGCATCACCTCGAGTCCTGTGTGCAGTTTTGGGTGCAATATAAGAAAGATATAAAGGTATTAAGAAAGCAACTGGAGAAGGGCTATGAAGATGGTGAAGGGCCTGGAGGGGAAGCTGTATGAGGAGCAGCTGAGGTCACTTGGTCCATTCGGCCTGGAGCAGACTGAGGGAGGACCTCACTGCAATTACATCTTCCTCATGAGGGGAAGAGGAGGGGCAGGCACTGATCTCTGCTCTGTGGTGACCAGTGACAGAACCGAAGGGAATAGCCTGAACCTGTCTCAGGGGAGGTTTAGGTTGGATATTAGAAAAAGGTTCTTCACCTAGAGGGTGTTTGGGCACTGGATCAGGCTCCCCATGGAGGTGGTCACAGCACCAAGCTTGACAGAGTTTGGACAATGCACCTGGTGTGATTTTGGGAGTTCTTTTGTTCAAGGCCTGGAGCTGGGCTTCTTGGGATCCATGTGGGTCCCTTCCAACTCAGCATACACGATTCTATAGCACCTGGGCTACTTCTAACACAACAGAACATTTTTGTAAGTGATTTGAGTTCAAGCAGCCACCCGCCTTTTAAATAGGTCATCTTCTACACAGGAACGAATGGACTCTGTTCCAGTAGGAAAGAAATTGTGGTCCAGTAGCCTGTCTCACCAATGCAAGGTCCCATGTAATCACTTGGCTTCAGCCAGGAGTAGTGCCATGGGTTGCAAAGGGCTCTAGCACAATAAATATACATCAGAGTTTTACTCAGACCTGCAGAAAGGGCAAGAGGAAAGCCCTGCTCAGGATAGGCAGTCCCCGTCATATCACCAAAGGGCACAGCCATTGCTCAGCTATCCCACACAGCAGCTAGAGCTCTGAGGTGGCGTAGAGAGCCAGGAAGCAGTGGCTGGCAGGATTCTGGGAAATACCAGAAGCTGGCAGAAGCATTTTCCCTGCTCCACCTGCCAGTTTTTTGTCCTTGCCTCCAAGCTCACAAAAGAAAGGCATAAATTTTTCTCAATGTATAAAGCTTCAGTGGAATCACTTTCAATTACTATTTAAGTCCCATAAATGACACCATATAATCCAAATGAAATAACACCAAGCTAAACTTGGTGCTACAAAACATTACAACAGCTGAGTCTGCCATTGAGAATGAGTGAAATCACCTGCCTCCTGTAAACCAGCAGGTGTGTGCATGACTGGCAACCTCTGTCAAGGGCATTAGAAAAGGGAGTGGCTGGATACCTTATGTTGTCCTGAAGTCCCATCTGTCGTGATCTCCTTCAACACATCCTGCCACCTTTAAGCAATGAAACCTTAAGAAACTTGTCAGGAAAACCATGGTTGTGACACCACTTGCAAAAACATCGATGCTTAAACAGCACCAAGATTTCCACATCAAATGATTGTTGTTCCAGAGTCACAGATGACTGCTGAAATCCCAAGGTGACAGATATCCATTAAAGAAGGAAAAAAATTAAAAGGTTAAAAGTTAAATCTACTGAAATTCTTTGAGAAAATGAGTCAGCCTCCTTTTCCTTTTCTTCTGACATTATAAATTGTGGTGGGAGGGTAGAGCACAGTTTGAATGCTGGGCTTTTATAACGTGTTTTTGCTTATTAGCAAAACCCTAACCCTACCCGCCCGCTTCTCCCTATAAATAATAATGTGGAGAAATGATGCAGAAGTGCAGGTGTCTTCCAAGTGTGATGCATATCAACTGTATCAGGAAAGGACTGCTTATGGACATCCTAGGAGAGCAATTAGCATCTTCAGGATCATTTAACTTTTGGTCCGTTGCAAAGATTGCACCTAAAATATAGGCACATCATCCTGTGCTCGTTTAACAGATGGTACTGAAGCATTAACTATGTTCATGGCAATGTACATTTGGCAATACCATAAAAGTGGGAGAAGCAGTTTTCTGAGCAATAAAACCACTGGCTGGAATGCAACTGGCCTGTTTTACACATAACCAGTATTTTTCTGCACAAATGCCTGCTTTAAGGTAAACATCTCCGTTTTAGAAAGGTATGCAGAAATGACAGGAAGCAAAAAGGCAAAAAGGAAGAGGTGAGACTGAATCCCTTAAGTGTTTGTATCCATCACTGTACATCAGAAAGATATCTTAAGGCTTCTCTTGGTGGATATCACGTCCTATTTACTGTGCTCAAACCACTGTAGTTGAATTGGGATGGTTTCAAGCAGCTTGGCAGCAACCCTTAGCTTAAACAGCGAGATGGCAAGAAGGCTAGGAAGACATTTGCCTGGGAAGAAAACAAAAGCTGACATCAAAAATTATCAGTTCACATCCCAGCTATCATGGTTGAACTCCCTGGCTCTGAATTTGCATCCCTGCACTTGCAATTCTAATGCCTGGTGATGTGCTCTGATCTTTGTTCGTTTACTTGTCCTGTCTGACTGGAAGTGATGTTTTGGCAACAGCCTGCTATTTACTGTGGCACCACAGCCCTAAACAAGGCATGCTGAGGCTTAGCTGGCCGACTTCTTATGCTGGTCTTTCAACTCTCATTGAAAGCCAAGTGCCTAGCTTGATACACGCTCTTCAAAAATCCCAGCTTCTGGGGTTTGATAACATTTTTTAAAATAACTATTTTTAAAATTAACTCCCTTTCATCTACCACTTGAACCTAGTCGGTGCTGTACAGCCTCCTGATGCTACTGGGAAAAGCTTTCAAATGAATGTTCACTAAACTCTAGTAAGTGAAATAACAAACTACATATCAAATAATGAAGTATTGCTATTGCTGTTCCCCTGTGTTCTTCTTGCTTTTAGGATTTTTTGTTTGTGTATGCAGTGCTTCCACCTGCAATTCCTTAGTTAAACAGGCTGTTCTGAGCAGTACTTCTGCTCCCCAAGTAAACAAGAGTCCAAAGGGCAAGGAAGCCACATCCACAACTAACAATCTCCGTGGAAGATAGAAATCCTTTTAAAAACTGATGAATTAGATTCAATCTATTCCAACAGGCACTCACCAGCAATAGTCCAAGTTAGTATTAAAGCTGACAGCTTAAAAGGTTGGGCGAATAATCTGTCTTCTCAAAAGGGAAAACTTCCTTTTTCTGAGAGATCCTGAACTTCCCAGAGTGCATCCATAGAGATACAAGTTGTTGCAACAGCTTTACAGGTTATGAAAACAAGGAATCATTTGTTACTTTCCATACTTGTCCTCTTTACTCATTGCTGAACAGCAGAGTAATTCCGAGGCACACCTTGCAGAAAGGCCATGGCTCCATGGACTGTGTTCTCTGCCAGAGGTGATGTGGCTTTCCAGTCTTTTAGTCCCCATGAGTGCCTGGCAGAGGAGCTGTACCTGTCACCTCTGTTTGTCGTTGAGAGATTAAGCACAAAACTGCTTTCAGGTCTACAGCAGTAGAGTTGCTCAAGTTAACTGTGGCACGGCAAAACCTCTCCTTTTGGCAAGAAATAACAGTGGCCAGGGAGAATGGAAACAGGAAGATAATAGGTTGAGGGGGAAATGGCTATCAAGGGCATGGCAGAAAATTATTGCCTTATTTCTCCACAAAACTCATACCTCCAGGGGACACCAAAGCAAGGAAATAAAGATTTAAAGCAGCTGATAAGGAATAAAACAAACTGTCCTGAACATGAAATTAGGAGGTCGAAAGCAAGAAAACATTGAAACCAGGGTTTTTTTCCTTGCTGAAGGAGCATTGCTGCTACTGCACTAAGCAGAGGTGGGACTCAATCTGCGTCTGCAAGCACTGCAGGAGAGGCCATAAACACATTGCATGGGTTTTCTATCAGACTGTGCTGTCATCTTTGACAAAGCAGACACAGCTGAGGTTTTCTGCTAGGACTAAGATTTTTCACTCCCAATCCCTGGCTTCTTTGTGCTAATGCACTCTAAGAGCGACACTTAATGACAGACTCAGGGAAAAAATCATTGTCATGAGAGTACTCACCATGCCCATCTACTACAAGGATGGGACCAGCCTTGCCTGGGTCCCAGGCAGGTGGGTGTCTTGTAGTTTCAAAGCAGTGTGTCCTTTTGAATGATTTCTAATCCCTGCAGCTGAGGAAAGCAGGAGATAATGGAGGATGTGCTTATGCTTCTCAGTGATTATCAGAGGGAATTATAATGGAGCATTTTCAAAATTAATTCATTTCCTATATCCAGCATACTTAATCAATCTGGGGAATAAAACTGATTAAGTTTCTCTTCTAGAAAGCGTATTTTTTCTTCACCAGAACTTGATCTTGCTTTTACTATTAATATATGGTTTGGTGAGATAACTACAACCCAATTTAAATGATTTGTTACAGCATCAATCTCACCTAGTCTATAAGCCAGTTCTGATTCTACAAGGAGTATGTATTTCCAGGATGCAGCAAGTCTTTGTCTAAAGGTAGATAATTCAAAAATTAAAGTTAAAACCATGAATATATTGATCTGAGTAACCAAGATATTCTGATTAACTATCAAAAACATATTTGCTGCTCTCCTTCTCAGGAGGTCCTCAGGTTTTAACTTGCCCATGTCTTAAGATACAGAAAGATTAATTTTGATTGCTGTCTGCATGCTCATTAGAAGTTTTGATTTTCTAAACAAGCCTTATAGATAACAGAAATAATTTAGGTTTTTCTTTAGAGGATTAAAGATTTGATGAAGTAACTCCTTCCCTTCCTTGTATGAACTGGCCTTTCTGATGTGGTGTTGTATAAAAGCATGGACTGAAGGAGAAGTTGAGATGGGCTTAGGCAAAAGAAATGCAGGAGCTTTAGCAGGGAAACGGAAGAGGTGAGGATTTTTTTTAGCAGTCATTGGTGGTGCTATTCCTTTCTAGAGGATCACTGCCAAGAAGATACCCTAATTTGCCTCCCCTTGTTCCTCAGCCCTCCTTCTCTGGACACGGAAGGCTGCCATCCTTGTCCTGTTACATCTATAACTCATTTATCCACAAATGTGGGCCATGTTCCCTCTTGGTATCCCGCTAGCTGCAGCACTTGCTTTGGCCACGTGAGCTTTACTGCCTCACCTAGGCACTGGGAGAATAAGCTGGAAGACAGCTGTTAGCCAAGACATAACCTTGCTCCCAGGAGGCCCTGCCAGACCCCCTGTCCTCCCCAGACATCGGCAGGTAGCCACAACACATTCTCTAAGAGACACCCATTGACTAGTACAGCTGGTAAGGCAGTAGCAGCAGCCTAAATGCAGTGCAAAGCCTGATCTTGCTTCCAGCCAACTATAAATAATTGCAGTCATCTCAATTTCTCTGATTTAATTTCACTTTGACTACAGCAGCACCACCTTTAACAGTGTGGCTGCCAACCTCATGACAGTGGGTTTTTTCTTTGCAGAAGGACTTGCATTTGTGTCACAAGCAGGAAAGACTCCAAGCTTTTATTTAAAATGAAATATGGTTGGATCCTGAAAAATGATCCAAAAGCTCCCTAAAGAATCATAACCCAGAAGGTGGGAGGGGTGGGGCAAAGAACACATGATTTCTAAGTTCTTCTCATGATCTTTGAACACCTGGCAGAGCCAGAAGGAAAGTCTGGGGTTTGAGGAGCTTTTGAACTTTAGAGGTCACAGACTTTCATTCAGTCCTTCATCATCTGTAACTTGGGTTGCAAATCGACATTCAAGATGCATGAGGTAAAGAAGGAACACCTTGAATTCTTGAGTTCCTGCCACTGCTAAAGCTGTTCAGTGACTGAAACCCTGACCCTAAAAGCCTGGCCAGACAGTGCTGTTTGGACAAGGAAAGTCTACCCAGGTGCTTTTAATTACCAGGAAAGTAGTTTTCCAGAAATAGCTTGCTGGCTATTTACCAGATCTATTTCTTCCGACAGGAAAAGCAAAATGTAAACATCCAGCACTTCATAACAGACCACAGAAATCCCTCTCCAACTAGAGCAGGACTCCGGAAAGAGTGTGCTATCCTCTTGTCTCCTAACCCTGGGCTACCTCCTAAGCAGAATTATCCCACACACCTTAGCAGCTTGTCATGGGGAGACTGTGGGAGTTCCCTCAGGCTGCAGGAGACATTGCAGTGCTGAGGAATCCGCTGGGTCTTGGTACAGAAATGTTGCTTGGTAGAGCAGATCAAACAGGGAGCTACTGCCATGCAAATGCTTATAAAGCCCTTGGGTACTGCCAAATGAGATCAGTCCCACCCAACTGCCTCTCAGTGGCAACACTGAGCCCACCTGAAACTGATTGAGAAGGAAGGGAGCTCTCATTTAGTCCTGTCTTTGGCATTTATTTCTTCTTCAAACCCACTACTATGGCTGCTGTCAGCTTTCCCTGAACTTCAGAACTCCTTTTTAGTTATGTGGCACTGTGCTTACTGGCGATACAGGTATAGAGGTACCTCATGGTATCTCATATGCTGTAACATCTGAAAAGGCAGCTCTTCAGGGAGTGTTTCACTTTTCCTTTCCTTGATCTGTGCCTGGGAATGTCTTACAGGAGGCAGACCCCTGGGAAAAGTATCTCCTGATAACTCTAAGCATATGGGGAGGCAACAACGTGTATTTTCTGGGTTCCGTCACCTATGCTCAACATTCTGGCAGGAAGAAGATGAGACAGAGAATGTTACAGTGAATAAATAGAGCTTCACTCTTTGCAGTAGCTGCCAGGCAGCTGATGGCTCTAATTCTCCCTTTGCATCCTTGTTCCCTGCTGGCATGACATCTGTGCTGAGTCTTTCAGCATTCAAAGTTCCCTATTTCTGGAACCTTTAGCCAAACTACATGACAGGAGATACATTCTTGTTAGTGCTCTGTTTTCTAGTTTGGCAATTTTTGGAAGACATCCAGAGGACTTGTTAAAGGATGAGGAAATAGTGTGGTTTTATTACTCAGATATTACTCTTAATTCCACTGATGCCTTGGGATTATGAGGAGCAAAGTTTCTTTGGTGGTAGGTGCTACATATTTATGTAGGATAACATCTGCCATAAGGAGGTGATGGAGAGAAGAGGAGACACAGATAAGGGAAGTTGTTTAGAGATGATACAGTAAGTGATCAAGGAGCTTGCCCAAGGTTGAAGAAAGAGATCGTGTGAGAGCCAGAAACAGAGATGATGTCTGCTGAGTCATAAAACACGAGTTTACTCATCTGAATTTTTTCCCATTGCATAAATACCAAGGAACTTGTCTGCAATGTAACACACACAAGTTGCTCAAATGCAACTGAACTCAGTAAACAGAGGGTGGTTTCATGAGCTTAAAGAAAGGAAGACCTTCATCTTACAGAGGGGGAAAAATAAACTGCTTCTTTGCAAGGAAGACAGTGGCTGGGCAGTGTCACTATTGTGCTTGGTTCCAACAGGGAGATGACTCAGTAGTGCTGACACTGATGCTGCTGTTGGTCTCCCTTGCACATCTGACTTCCTTGCTTGGGGCAGTTTTTGCAACTGCACCCGTCCTCCACAGGTCTCCAGCCCATTTAAATTCTCCACAACCATCCCCATTCAGAGTCTCCATAGCCACAGTTGGGTCAGGAGGGAGCTGTGTGAAAATACCTCTGTCTGCTCTGTGTATGATGCCAGGGCAGGCTTCCAGCTCAATGAAGTCCTTGCAATTTACAGTAAAGAGAGGCTGGAAGAGGGTGTCAGGAGGGAATTGCGTTGCAGAGCACTGCAGCTTGAATTGGGAATTTCTCCTCTGGAGACCAGTTGTGAAAAAAAACAGCAGAGGATCATCTTGCTTCCTCTTCGCAAGAGGTCAGGCAAGGCAGAGAGTTGGCGTCAGCCCCAGCCAGATAAAATTAGCAAGAATTAGCAAAAAGTCTAGTGTCCATAAGTAACCTTTTTAAAAATTACGACCCTTATATGGCGCCAAATAATGCAAAGGAGAGCTCCCCAAGAGGACTTTGGAAACATCAGCACAGTGCCACGGGCAAACAGACAGCTAATTCAGTCACTAAAGAGATCCAAGGCTTTCTGGGGAGGCTCTGGGAATTGAAGAGGTGGTATGACACAGGGTGGTAAAGAAAGAATCAAAGGTGGAGCAGAGGGTCCCATTGTGTAGGAAAAAAGCTCCAGTTGGCCAGAGTCTGACTGTTTGCCCTGTCAGCCTCTGATCTGGCAGAGTTCTCTCAGCTCTTTCTTTAACTTGCATCATTTAACCAATTTGTTGAAGACAATGTAGCTGCATCTGGGCTTGAGTATAACACACAAACTAAACGCTCTACTGCACTGCTGTCTTGAAGTGCTTCCCAAAAACACAAGAATGAGCCTCTCTGGCATTGCCTACACCAGAGTTTTGCTAAACATTTCCCACCAGTCCGCATCGGCTGTCATGGAGAGACAGCAACAGTGTGGACTCTTGAGCAAAGCAGACTTTGAATTTGCATATTAAAAGTCTGAGTCCATGAGAAAAGATTTTTAGAAGGCTTAAATGTATTAGGAGCTTAGCTAGCATTGATTTGCCCGTTCTAGAAAGAAAATATGTACCTCAGAATCCATCTATAAGTTTCTAGAAAAGTAATTTGACTTTCAAAGTAGCACCTGTTCTCATCTACAGTGGGACTTGCACATGTCCAGAACTTATGAAAAAGCAATATATTCCACTATAGGAGGCCAAACCTAAACATTTATTAACATTATTTTAAACATCTACATTTGCAAGATGTTGATCTTCCTCTAAAGTATTATTTTACTAACCAATTTTTCTCATTATCTAAAAGTTGTTCATGCAATGCTGTTTAATAAATTGGGTATGAAATAGGTCACACCCAAATTGTGAAAATGGATGAATTCACATCCAATAGGTTGAGTGTGAAAATGAAGACTATGTTAAAACAAACCTCAAAAAAATTATTGAAAATTTGGGTCTGTTTGGGTGGTTCCTGCAATTTGTCTTTTTTGTAAAACAGCTTCTTGCCTGAAGAAAAATTTACATGCTCTTAGTTTTTGAATATTGTCCAATGAAAATTTCTGAAGGTTATTTTTTTCCACTTGAGAACAGAAACATGTCCGCTCCATGGTCCCCTGCCCACAGCTGTTAAAAGATATGTAAAAGCACAGAAAGGAGCCCAACCCAAAACAGTAGTTATTAAACTTCCCTCTTCCTCTTATTTTGCAATAACAGTTCAGAAACATGCACAGTTAACTTTTCATCATGAAAACTATTCTCATCTAAGTTGCTAATACACCCACAGAACTGATAAGCTAAGAATATTTCCTGGTTTTTTATTATTTCCACTATTTATTTCCATGCCGAGCAGAAGCGTGTTCTCTACCCACTTTGAAATTCATACTCAAAGATGCATTACCTATAGAAAGGTAGACTGCAGGAGGTTATTTTTCTTCTCTATTTTTTGTTCTATCTAATGCTTTTGCTGGTTATAAAAAGAGGTTCAAGAATCTGATCACTCAGGGTGCTCTGAAAGAACTTTTATTAGTGACAACCAAGGCTAATAGGCCAAGGAAGCACATAAACAAGAAATTTCTTCTTTTAACATCAGAATCCCTGAACAAAGGGATCTATTGATCTTCTGAACTATAATGCAGAGCACTCAGCTTTCTGTATGTTGCCTACAAAAGCTGCTCTAACTTCCCGACAGGAAAGCCAGACTGACTTCATAAGGCATCGTAAAAATGGTTTGATCTCTTGTGAAAACTGGAAATTACATGGCTATTCTTATACTCTTATAAATATTACTAGTATTCTCTTTTAATAGGCTTCTAAGAAAATTCTGTATTGTCTTCCTCTGGTAGCTTTTATTGAAGCAGCATTCTGCAGGTCCTTACTAATTAAGCACACTTTGGTAGGAAGACGGTTTGGAGCACAGACACCCACACCACTCGTCACAGGACCCTGGGAGGACCTCTGTGAGTGGGAGCTCTGTTTCTGCTCATCTCTGCTGCTCTTTGGTCTCATGAGTGTTGCCAGTGTTGGCCTTGCTCGAGTGAACTGTCCCCCAGCCGACTCCCTGCGGTTGAGCACGAAGCCACCCAGCCTTGCTGTCCCAGGGACTGTGGTGTGCCGCCTCAGGGCTGTGTTACTTGGGATTTGACAAGGTTGGTGGGACTGGCCACACTGGGTCTCAACCAGGGAATAAGTGACAGCTCTGCTACTGTGGCAGGTGCTGGTGTTCTGCAGGAAGTGAGGCCCGAGAGGCATCAAATCTCCTGTTAGCCTGATATCCCCTAAATGATAATGGCCAGTAGCAGCAGCCTTGGGAAGAAAAGGAGAAGAGAATAACACCATGCTAAGCATGTAGTAATGGTGTCCCAGAGTCTTGCCAGCAGGTTTTCTGCAGCATCCAATCTGCAGCTCAGGGTTCTAGGATGTGAAAATATAGGAGTTTGTAGTGCATCTACATGGTTAGATCCTGGCACTGACACTTTCCTGTGTGAAAGAACACAATTCAACAAGAAGCAAAATACAGATGTTTCTTTCTTCAAAAGCTAAATCAGACTTTTAAATAGCAGAATCTTTTCATGTAAGCCTGGGGCTGTTTATGGAAAAAGAAACTAAAGAGCAAGAAAGAGGGAACTTACCAGCCTGCACTGATCTCATATTCCCTTGTCTGCACCCCATTCCCTTGACAAATGCACCCCATTTGACATTGTTGAGATGAATTGGTATCAATAATATGACAAACTGCAAAGTGGGTGAGGTTATACCAGTAGTACAGGCAGTCATTCTTTCTTAGCAAAACCATTTTCAGAGGAACAAGAGGAAGGACTAGGAAGACCTTTGTAAAGTGCACAAGTATATCAGTGCTTTTATGGCTTGGTTACTGGAAGCGCTACACATGTTTCAGTTGATAAGGCAATCACAAGGTTTTCATTTTCATCTGAATAAGAATATTTAATCTTTGCAGCATAAAGTCCCATGTGCTAAATTAAATTTCCTGCCAGCTCAGCAAACAGTTTTGCTACTTTGAACTGCATTGTGCATGATTTCCTTTCATCACAGGATGCATTCTGTCTTGAGCATCAACAGCCAAGAGGGAAAAGCCCAGTCTGCTCCAGCACAAGCATCAACATGCTGTAGTACTCAGAACCAGGCAGCTGGGGTGGGAGGCAGATGACCAAGCAGAGGCACCTGTAATGGGAACGAGTGTGTCTGAACAAGTCACTGCAGGCTACTTTGACTGCCCATGGAGAAAAAAGGCTACTTGGTGGCACAGTACAACTCATCTGACGGAAGTGCCTGGTCAGATACCATCCTAAAAGTGCCTCTTTCTCTGCACTGGTTTTCAAGGATATCTGAAAAACTAGCTCAGGTGTAGACAGCCACATCGCAAATCTCTGTGACTGGGAGGGAAGAATCTGACTTCCAGTTCCCCCCCAGTTCTAGCTAATAGAAGCCCTTGCCACAGAAGATTTGGGGAGGCTTCTCTAAGTCCCCTCCTGCAGCTCACTCATCTGTGAATACGTTTCGAAATGATTCATGCTTATAGGCTAAATTTTGCCATTTCATTCCAGAGTTACCTAAAAGTCTAAACCAAAGAAAGATGGTCATATTCTTCTTTCAAGAGAAGAGAAGGAAGAGGGGGAGAAACGAATAGCATTATTGCAGAAGCAGAGGTGGTTTTTTCACACCATATACCCTCAACAAATTTAAAACATTGCATCTTGATAAAGTTCACCAAATGTTTGTGCTGATTTTGTAACAAAGTTTTATCTGGTTTAGTTCTTTGTTAAACTTTCCTTCTTTGCATTTTTATAATGTAAGACTGGGTGACAGTTGTAATTACAAAGATTTTCAACAAACAGAATGGATGCTACAGTACAAAGCAAAAGGGAGGCTGGGGTCCCCCGTTGTTAGGGAACAGAGATTCAGTTGCCTTTTGGTTAACTCCATTCACAGCACAGCCCCTTCTCAGCTTTTCTTGCATCATTTGGAGTTCATAGCATTTTAGAGATTTGCTGACACAAGTTCAAAAGTACAAGGATTTTGGCTATTAAAATCAAACTCAAAAATACACTTTTCTTTGTTATACCAGTGAAATGTGACAGGAAGATGAGTTTGACCTACAAATCTCAATTCCTCAGTATGTCAAACTCTAGCCTTACTTGACCAGAGTAGCTGAACATATCTGAAGAAGAAAAGCTTCATTTGCTATAAGAAGGAATTAAATGTGTGTAAACAGACACTAGGTTTTGGCAGGCTATTCTCTTTCCTAATCCTCAGTATTTCCCCAATTACTATACAGCCCAATCATTCTACATAAGTTGTTTTTATTAACACTATAAGAGGCCATCTGTCTGCAAATACCCAGTCAGATAATAGAAGCCGACAGAAGAATAATCAAATTCAGCTACTGACAGATCAAAAAGATTTGTGTGCAGAATAAATATTTACTTTTTAGGCACTTCAATATAATTCTGGGAGTTTTCCAAGCATTTCTCATTTCAGGGTGGCAGGGAACGGTAACAATTCTTTCTCCACCCACTTCAAGAATTTTTACTTTCAATCACCAAAGATGATGTAACACGAGGCCTTGCCAATCTGCACCATGTTATCATACCCCCAAAATACTGAGCATGCTGTGATTGTTACAAACTCATTAAAAAAAAAAAAAAAAACCAGCACATTTTGAACTCCAAAATTTTAACTCTCTTAGAGGTATCTCTTCCAAAAGATCAGAGTTGCTCTACAAAACTGTGGCTGCAAAGATGGGCTGGTCCTCTGAATGGGTCCCCTGAATCAAAGATGGATTTGGTTTAGCAATCGAAACTAAAATACCTGGATTAATTGGGCAGTTTCTGTTGAGAGCTCTCCCACCAGGCAGCTTTTCCAACCACTCTGCCCCCAGCCTGCAGGGTGTTGTGACTCATATGACACGAGGCGCTATATTTTCTAGCAATGGCCAGCAGGTTCTCCTATGTGGTATCCCCATTCTTCTTCCTCTTCTTCCTTGTTTTCAGTGGAAATAATGAATAGGACAAACAATGCTGATTTAATACTGAAGCTCTTAAAGGAAGCATCTATGCAAATTGGTGTGTTTAAAAAAAAAAATTAAAATAGTTTCTTCTCCCAGGGAACAAGTGATAGGACGAGAGGAAATGGCCTGAAGTTATGCCAGGGGAAATTTAGATTGGATATTAGGAAAAATTTATTCACCAGAAAGATTATCAAGCAATGGAACAGGCAGCCCAGGGAAATGGTTGAGTCACCATCCCTGGAAGTGTTCAAAAAGCATGTGGATGTGGCACTTGGGGACATGGTTTAGTGGTGAACCACAGCTGGGTTAATGGTTGGGTTTATGATCTTAGACGTCTTTTCCAACCTTGACAACTCTGATATTGTGCTGTTATTCCCTTCCATCCAAAGTTTGCATGGGGACAGAGAGATTGAAAAGATCAACTAGGAGGCTGCAATATGTCTCTGAGCAATGAGCATAGCAAAATGCATGCAAGTGTGGAAGAGAGTGGTTTCCCTTCAGGTTCAAGAGGCTAAGAAATGATAGTGATCCAACAGTGTGCAGCTGTTTTCCAGTGGCTCCTCAGCTTCCATGTTTCACCGCCGCTCACCCCCATGCCTGAGAGAGAGGAATACGCACCTACCCAGGGGGCTGTTGCTGCACTGAGTACAGACAGCTGTGCAGCTCTGCACTTCCCACTTTGCCACATGCAGGCTACAGCTCCCAGCCTGTCAGTAAGTCCCCGGGCACTTACTTGTGTCCAGCCTCGATGCTGTAAGGAAAACATCCAGAAACGTTGCAAGCACATGCGATTGCTCTGTTACCTTGATTTTCACCCACTTGTCTCAGAACTGAATTTGCTTCAGTGGCCATAATGATTCTAACCTGTAATTGCGGGTTTTAAATAAGGTATCAAAAATGTATCAAAAGCAACTGAGCACAATGAAAGCCAATTAAATATGATGATGAAAGATCTACAGAGTTTTATGAAAATAGACTAGATTGCCTCTTGAATGATTATCTCTGCTTAAATACAGAGATGCTTTAAATAAAGCTTGTCTTTCTCAGAAAATGTTGCCTTCAAAATAAATTTATGGTTCCTAAGAAAATGAAATTATAGGACGGATATCTTTCATAACTATCTTGCACTGCAGAGTTATGATATAGTGTGAACAATACCACAGTAACTAAAAAGGTACACATGTAGCAGGTTTGTATAAAAAAATTGCATAAATGTTTGCAATATGGTCTGAAGTACTATCATTACTGCTTAGTGAACAAACCCTTTTCACCAGGGATAACTACAGCTGCCAAAAATCAACTATTATGTAATAGCTGGGGAAAAAAAAGAAGAGTGAAAGACGGAGAGGAAAAAAAACTCCACTCTACATCTCCTCATGGTCCCTGGAGTATCTATCCAGACCAGATGTTAGGAGGGAAGGATGTGCTTGTACTGCCTGCTGCACAACAAATGAATATGGTTTTTGCAATAGGGTAAGTAGAGAGGTGCCAGAAATGCTGGGGTACTCATTCTCATGGAAAGCAACGGGCAGGACGAACCTCCTATTCTTAATTATAGGTCTCACCTTCAGAGGATGAGGGGCCAGTTCCTGTCTGGGATGTTTGGTAAATTGACTCCTCTCTTTTTGTGCCTTGGCTGCCTCTATGATAGCTTAAGCCAAATTGCAATTATGCATTATTTGGAGTCATGTTAAAAATTGACTCATTAATTTTAAAATCACAACAGTCATGATAAAATATATTACTTATCATACATTGCTGTACAGTAAGATAATTGTTATAAACGACATTTGTATCTGCCTTGCAGATTTAAAAAAGAAAAGTTCATTTGGAAAACAGTTCTCCAACGACAAAAACGCCACTAATAAAACATACTCCACTTCCTGCTTAAGCTATACTGTTCTAAGGCACTTACCACCCACATAGCTCAACAGAGTGAAGGCAGTGAACTTCAGAGCTCAGAGAGGGACCAGCAATAAAGAATGCTCTTCAGCTGTTAAAGCCACACACCATTTTGCTGGGCCTGAGAAAAGGATGGACAAGTAGCAGGAGAGTAAATGTCAGGAAATAATAATAACACTAATACTTCACTAATTACTCTTTTCCTCTGCACTCGATCAAAAGTGAGATTAGGAGTGCAGCTAACCAAAAAATAAACCCCCAAAAATTTATGTTAAGAATAAGAGGATACATCTGTTTCCTGCCTTAACCAGATCTGCTCACCCCTGCCATCAGAATAGCTGCACCGAGACGCAAAGTTCCGAAGATTAAAGCCAAGGGCCACTATTTTTACTCAGAAGAGCTCCAAAATATGCGTAAGAGTAGTTTATTATGTCATCTCTGCCTGTGACAATGCAGAAGTGCTGCCAAATGGGGAAACTCCTAATTGTGAAGAGCTCATTTGAGTGAATGCAAGTAAGAGATTAAGGAAATATCTGTCCCAAAAGAGTTCTTTACGCCATTTTTGGAAGTAAAAAAGATGAGCTTACCATGGATTTAAGTAAGCACAGAACTAACATTTGCCTTTAGCAGGACTTTGCCAGTTTGTCCAACGTGTCTCAGCTCCTACAGTGGAAAGTCTTTTCAGAATTTTAAATCTGGAAAAAGAGACATTTTGAAAATGGAGTCCTTAATTTAATTTTTCTTTTACTAACTTCCAGTTTTGGCCTGTTGGCAAGATTTCTTAAAAGATGAAAATTGCTAGCAAAAACTATCAGAGTGGGAATACCTAGTCACACTGACAACTTATAACCATCTGTTACTGGTTACTCATGAGTGGTTGGAGTCCCCTTGGTGCTCAGCACTTCATGTATGCATAGCAAATGAGAAATGCCTGCCCCAAATAGCTCAGAACAGACAGAGCTAAGATTTGCCCAAGATTGCAAGATGTACATGGCAGAATTGGGAAATGAGCCCAGGTTCTCTCATTTCAAATCCAATTCCAATTCATCTTTCTAGATGAAATGGATTGGAAACTGTCCTATGTCTGTAAGGAAAAAAGTGCTGCACCGCTGACAAATACACACAGGGTTTTGGTAGTCTATGGCTAAACGTGGGAGGATGTCTTGATGCTGTGAAGGAAAAGACAAAATTACTGTTTAGGCTGAATGAAGATGGGAGCTCTGATACTGCCCATAATGTTCAGAGTGACAGCAGCAGAAATAATCACTTTGTTTCACACAGGCTTCTCTCCCTGTGAAGCCTCCTGTCCTAAAGGAAATAACAATGTGGGTTTTGTCATCCTTTTACTCCCTTCCCTAATATAAGCCCCGTGACTTTCTGTCATTCTAGCAACTTCCTATCTTCAAAATGCCTGAACCAAGTTTTTACAAGTCAGAAAAACATTTGGAACTCTTTTTAGTTGTCTTGTTTGGGTTTTGGTGGGTTTTTTTATCCAATATCTGAAAATCTGATTGGGCAGAGATCTGAGTGGGGAGGAAGAAAGGGAGAAAAGATCCGTGCTGAAATAAACAACCTGTTCCTGCTGCTCCTTGCCCAAAAGATCTGCTAATATCACAGCATCTTTGCTGTAGAAGATCTCCATAACATCTCGAACCATTAATATACAGTGCCTGGTGTTACTGCACTCCTAATTCACAGTCAGTTGGATGGAACAAATCCCAGATCAGGGATATGCCTGGATTGCTGCTATATATCCCCCATCCCTGGGAGTATTCAAGGCCACATTGGATGGAGCTCTGAGCTACTTGTCTAGTGAAAGATGTCTCTGCCCATGGCAGGGCGGTTAGAAGAAGATGATCTTGAAGGTCCCTTCCACCCCAAACCATTCTATAATTCCACTGTAGGCACAGAGGCCAGGAGGTGCAGGAGATGCAGAGAAGCCATGTGCAGGAATTGCACGTATTGGTGCAGCGATTCCTTCTGTGGGAGGCAAACAGCAGGAGCTGTCGTGTGCCCAGGGAGATGGGTCTGTGTTTGTCCTACTGATCTGCAACCAGGTCTGTTTCTTACAGTCATTCCATACAGGAACAGAGGAGGTCACAGCTACTACTGCAAGCCAGGAGCTGTGGCAGTGACCGTGCAGCTGTTCTGTGCTAGGCCTGCCTTAACATTGTATCACCACCAAGTCTGGAGCCCAGGCAGTCCTGACACAGAGCTCTTTTGCCCCAGCTTTGCACGGAATTAGTTTTTGGAACCAAAAGGCTCTTAATTGTAATGTAAATAAAGAACCATGGAAGGTAATGCCTGGGTTTTTGACAGCACGATTCACAGTGGTTACTTTTGTCCTTTCAGTGGAAGCGATGTAATTAGGGAAAGCACAGTCAGATCGAGTTTGCCTTACAGGAGGAGGCAGAACTACAGTGATGAAGCACATAACAGAGCAGTGGAAAATCAGCCCTCCTCCACAGTTCAAGCAGCACTCACAGTGTCAGCTTTGAACTATTCTGCA
Organism: Platysteira castanea; assembly: GCA_013397175.1. NCBI lineage: Eukaryota > Metazoa > Chordata > Aves > Passeriformes > Platysteira > Platysteira castanea. The sequence goes on along the minus strand of VYXC01011199.1, from coordinate 752,413 downwards.
GTGTATTTTGAATAACACATTACGTATACGCCTGGAATAAAACATAGGTACCTTAACACTACATTGATTGGATTCTGTAAGTGGTTAACTCATAAATCCTCTTAATGAAACAAGTGCATCCAGGCTGAAGATTGGCTGAGGCTGGTTTTAGGATTTTTTTTTTAAGTCACTACTGCCAAATTTTAACTGTAAGGGAAGGTGTTACATGTGTGGTTTCTAATGTTACTGCTCAGCCTGCAATGAGATTATGGTATTGTTAAAATGAAGGAATTCCTGTTCCGTGGTGTTGTTTTTGGCTGATCCTGTGTTGTGAGTTAACTTCATGTGATGTATTTTCTTTAGAACAAATTTCCTTCAATTCATCAGCAGAGGTTCAAGCTCCTCTGCTAAGAGTTTGTGACATATTTTTGGAAGTAGTTATAAACTCCCCAACGCAAAGTTAATAGATTGTCGAGAACACTCCCTTGAGAGTGACGTTTCTAATTTTTCTTTATCCTTTATCTTTTGTTTATACTCTTTTCCCTTTCAAGACTATATCTTTCCAGCCCAGAAAAACTGTTGTATAGAACTTTTGACACAATCCTAGAGAGCAGCAGAACAACCCAGAGCTGAGAAGAACAGTCTAATTATCCAGTAGAATGAAGGCCTTGAGCATCAGAGATTCAAGAGCAAACCTTCAACCTGGTCCTGGCTTTCTCTCAGACTTACTGGATAACCACAGTCAATTGATTACAGTGGGGTATATCAGACCAAACCATGAAGACAACCAACAAATTATCAGTGGGGCAATTGGTGTAGAACCTGCCATTGGTGTAAATTGGCAGGTCACCTGGGAAATTACCTCTCAACCAATAGAGGTTTGTGTTTCTATGCTTCAAAAAAGGCAGAAGCAGCCAACACACAGAGTTAAACTGAAGGTCCCTTCCACCCAGAGTGGATCATCTTTTACAGTGTCTGGATCATGACAAGAGTATGCCATTAAGTATTTAGTCAGGGGAAAGAGGTATGTGATTGTAGGTAACATAGCTAAGTCATCAGTCTTGGTAATTACAGGTAGGAGACCAGTATACTCAGCCAAGCAGTGGAGAAAGATGGATTAAAATAATATGCTGTCAAAAAGAAAACGAAGTGACAAATTCTTTTGCTTTCAAGCTAAAGAATGCTTGCTCTTTATTTTGCTTTGAAGATCTTCGTGTTTTATACAAATGGACCATTTTGAAAAATTCTAATTGGCTCACATAATACAAATGCCTGTCCCAGTCTCTTCAAATCCTTTGAGAAAGGCAGAGGGGACTAGCAAGATGAAAAAAACAATGGAAACAGTTAATGAATGACCTTGTCATGAATGACCTAGTCCTGTTCGAACATACACTTTCCTTAACAAGTGCAGTAAACTGCAGCTTTGAATTGGATACGGAAAGAAATATCCCCCCTGAAAAGTAAGATTTAGCTCAGCCGTGAAAGCTGCTCTCCTTAATGTGGCAACAACAGGAATACAAGAGCTTCACATTCCCCTTTTATATGTTTAACCTTTGACAAAAAGGTTAAACACTTCCCTCACAACTGACTCACATCAGGAAGTGCAAGAACTCTACTCTCCTGATGAAGCCTGGCTAGCTGAAAATGCAATGTCAGCATCCAAGTGCATTAAGACAAGGATTCCTTGTGCAGTTCCTCATACTGCTACAGGGGCAGGAAGTGGGTCAGCAAGAGGGTCTTTTACAGACAGGAGGGAGATGAAATGGTGCCGGGAACAATAAGGAAGTTCAGGGTGGAGGGAGAATTAGCTCCAATTACAAACATCTCACTGAGATCTATTTTAAACACGTTGATGTATTAAAATCCCCCTAGCAACATAGCAGGAAAGTTTACAAAACATTAAATGGAATATCTATGAAAGCTTTCCGTGTTTTCAATTCTTTGTCTTATGGATATTTTAGAGCCAGATTCTCATCTGGTGTCAATATGCCTAATTCCCTTCAATTGGCTGATGAATGTAAGCTCAAGTTTACCTGGATGTGTTGGTTTGTTCATTGGAAGACTGATGGCCAAACTCCTGAACCATAGCAGCTCCAAAGTCAATCAATTCTGCAAGTACTTAATACGTCAAAAATTCAGGATAGAGGACCAGACAGGGCCATTTATTCTTAGTGCCCTACCTGGCTAGAGATGTCCAACAGGATAAATATAGGCCCTGTCAGGTGGGACAGAGGTACCTATGGAGTCCTGAAGAATGAATGCTGGAGGAAATGAGGAAGTGCTGAGCAGGAACATCTACCCAGGATGAAGCACAAAGAAATGGTCAGAGGTGGTCCAAGGATGACTCCTCACCTTATCTTAATATTTGGAGGGGTCACCTACAAAGGTAAGGGTGCACCTGCACACGCAGCATAGTGTGGAGGTCTCCCCCCCGGGGGGATGGGCATGGAAGCTGAAGCATGGTCTATGGGGTTTCCAAGCTCCCTGATGTTATCCTGTTCCTTATTGGTTATAGGTGTTTTCCCCGCCCCAAAAACTGTGGTTGTCCCATGATTCCTGGGTCTTCGGGGGACAGGGGGGAAAGAGTTTGTGCCTGACCTGGGTACCATGTGCTGGTCTGTGTCTCTCCTGGCTGCCATGCGGTCAGAGAAATAAAACATCCATGAATATCTACCAGAAATATTGTTCCCGATTCTTTCTACGGTCCAAGGCTGTCTTTGGCGGGGTGGTGCAGGCCAGAACCGGACTGCAACAGCATAGTGCCCACCCAGGAGTGCAGTCCCTCTACATGGAGTATGCTGGGGAATGGGAAGAGAAGAGAAATTGTTAGGAACATGGCAGTCAGCACCTGGAAGTAAGGTCTGCCTGCATCCATGGACAGACCACGGCTGGTGTGATAGCCAGGCAACGGAGATCCTGGAAATGTCTTGGTGGGGGTGGATGGTGCTACTCCCCTTCCCCATACTCTGTGAGGGAAAGGGGAATGTGAAGAACCAAGCACTGTTTTCAGGAGCAGATCCTCTCTGAGGTGACCCCTGAGCTTGCCATCTGCCCCAGCTTAATCTCTTTCCTCTTGCTCCCACTTCTCTGTTCAACTTCTTCCTTTTATATCTTGGTCTGACTCATTCTTCCCTGGCAGAGGAAAACCCACTAGAAAAAGTCCTAGTGCTCCAGAACTTTTTGCTCTGCCAGGCTTCCTAGCTGCTGCATCTTTCCCTGCTGCTCACAACCAGCCCATCCCACTACCCTGCTTACCCATCTCATGACATCACATGTCCTCAAGCAACCCGTGCTTTTGATGGCAACAGCATGCAGGAGAACATTTATCCTGCCTGACGCCTGCATTTTAGGGTAGAAGGGTGAGCTGGCACCTCTGCTTGGCCTAGGAAACAAAAGCTCTTGCAAATCACAGCACAATGTAAGGAGCTTAGGAAATGGTCGTGGCCAAATTCCCAGTTCCCTTCTGCACAGAGACAATTGTGAAACTGTAGCTCAGCACAGCATGGGATGGTGTCCCAGTGTTGTCCAAAAGTACTCCCTCCCAGACAATGTGCAGAGAGATGTGAGGAAGAGGCCATTCCAGGACTCCCTCGACTCAGAAGGAACAGAATCGCTTGTCACAGCAGCACAGACCCCTTCAGCCAAGTTGGTGTGGATGCAGGATTCATAGCATATTAGGGCATGGAAATGGAGTCTTCTCTGGATTGAGCCCACAAGGAGGTGATCCTAAACTGTGAAATAACATCATAGAATAAAATCATATCTCTAGGTGTCATCTGCCCAGTGTATCTGGGCATTATCTAGACATTACAATGCTGTCCTGAAGGTCTGTCTCCTGCAGACCTCATTATGTGTGCAATGTAGCAAAGGGTAAATCCTAGCTCTGGAACCTTGTGAGACTTCTCACTTTAAGGGAAGCAGAAACTGGCTCTTGATAAGTGATTCAACGCCCCTCCAATACCAAAGCCGTATAAATGAAAAGGAACTCTTCTGCATTTGAAGAGCATTCAAAAATGAGGAGTTTTCTTGGGCACTGAGATGAAGAGGTGAACAGGTATTTCGAGGACACTGATCTGCAGCACCCGTTGAATTGCACAGTGCTAACAGGGGACACAGCCACCGCCTCGGTGTCCTCCAGCAGACCCACCCTGCAGTAAACTACAGGGTTATACTGGCTTTACAAATGGCACTATGGTGGCAACCACCATATTCCAAAATCATCACATAACCAGGCTCCAGCGTTTTGGTATCAGCTGTGCTCACCCTGCCCCTCCTCTCACAAGAAGCGTTTTGAGCCAAATATTTTACGTGAAGCCCACAGCATCTGCCACAGAAATTGTCATAGTAACGCTGCGTTTCCTGCAGCTTGGTATACGATGCAGCAGGCACCAGGTGGCGATATCATTACAAGATTAGCCGCGACATTACAAAATCATTTTGTAGTAGAAGCGTTAAAACTGTTACCTTGACACTGTCATGCACCATTATTGATCCAAAATGAAAATTTTATCACTCTCTAGCAACTGCCTGATTTGTCACGCACTGACTTCCCGATCCTCTGCAACGGGATGGGTTTGACCTTTAGAAGACCAAAAGGGAGTTTATGTCGGTGTGGGATAACTGACAGCTTTCAGCAGGAATTTCTGAGGCAGATTCTGAGTGGGTTTGCTCGTGGTATTGTGTGCACACGCACATGTGTGTTCCAAAGAGTCAGAATAACCTGTGAACAAAGAGTCAGAATAACTTGTGAACGGGGAGAATGAACTCCTGCGCTGCTCGTGGAAACGGCAGGCACTGTGCACCACTGTACTTTGCAACAACTCTCCACTGGGGGAGAAAGGGGGGGAAAGGAGTGGGTAGAACAGTCATGTAAGGGCTGACTCAGTGAACAAATGCTCACTTAGTGGAACAAGCAGAAGAAAGTAATAAGACAGTAAGGAACATCCCAGCTTGCTGGCTGGAATAGCTGGCACCAAGCACTCAGGCCTGCAGCACTAATGGGCTCTCCAAGTCAGGATCAGGAGCAAACAGACCTCAGGCCTGTTTCTCCTCTCATCAGGAGCAGCAGATTAAAGTCAGCAGAGCTATTCTGACATACATTCCCATATCTGGTTGCCAGATGGGAAATAAGTACCACATTTTTAAGAGTGAGAGTGACTAACCATTGGAACAGACTAGCAGGGGAAGCAGCGGATGCTCTGTTTCTGAGCCCAAACTGGATGCCTGCTTTGTGCAGGCTGTGTTTTAGGGAGACACACAAAGCTCATTGTGAGGACAGCAGCCTAAGATCTGTGATTAGAGAACACACTATTCAATCTGGCTCTTAATTCTATTAATCTGTAACAGTCCAGAGTCTATAAGAGGAGAACAGGGCCCTGCATTATTGTTTCCCAAGTGGGTGCATGGAGCAAGCTTCTGGTGTATTTGCAATACAGAATTCAATGTTCAATTTTTTTCATAACTCATCTACTGGTGTAATCATATAATTTGAAATCCACATTAGCTCATCAAAACTGGTTACAATAGAAGCTAATTGTCTTCCTGTTTTTTGGAATTAGTACCTTTGCTCAGTGTTGTGATTTTGGATAAGCAGGACAAAGCTTAATTTACAGGCAAAATCAGTGAACCCAACTCTTCTGTTTTACTATTGCATTTCTGCTGGTTAATTCCACTTAAGTTTCCAGCCACATTTCAGGAGATGGACAAAAATTGTTGAGGTAGAATTTGCCTCTCTCTGCAATAAAGTACAATTTTGAAAGTTCGAAATATATAATATCAATATCAAAGATTCATTTCCACATCAGCTCTTCCAGATGGCAAAGCCTGTGAGGTAGTTAAAAACCATTTTATATCAAAAAGACATATAATTCTCTCCAAACAATTAATACAGTATGAAAATGTTTGTGTCTTCACATACATGAACTGTGGTACAAGAATATCCAAGAAGATGGGTCCATGCTACTGTAAATAGCAACTGGCAAAATTGATTCAGGAAACTTCATCAGCTGAGTTTTGTAAAAAGTTATAGATAAATCAGCTTTTGATAAATGAGCTAAATTGTGCCTACACTTTCATTTCCTTTTAGCAACAATGAACATGCCACCAGCCATAACATTTTGCACTGGTTCAATTAATCCTGATGGTCTGGTGCATGGAAGAGGTGAGACATTATATCTCTAAACTGTGACATTTTATTCTTGGTGTTTCATTATTATTCATTCAGTACTCATTGCAAGGCATCTCATCTTGATTAATGCAGTGGGTATTCATGTGGACTTCCCTTCAATTAAAACTGTGTTATAATTCACAACTGGCATAACTAATTGAAATAATGCTTCCTTTTTCAACCACATAATCTGTTCATTACAAAAGTATGTAACAGTCTTATTGTCTGTGCATTAGGAAGTTGCATGAAAAGAATAGACCAGAACTCTGTTTCTTGAAATAAAAGAGATGAAAAGCTTATTTTCTTCTGCCATTTAAATATATAGACAGATGTGAATATTTGTGCATTTCCCATTTACACATGTGGCCATCTCCATCTCCAAGCACCACTGCACATAAAAAAGGAACTATTCTGTTCAGAAAGGAGCAGTCCAGAGCAGTCCCAAGACACCTTGCTGAACCGTATGCAAGAGAGCACAGCGCTTTGTGTCTGTTCATCCACAAGCCCCACTTCCAGTCACCGTGAGATTCTGCCCCTCATGTAAAAGAGCTGAAGCTATTTGAGATCTCAGCTGCCTTCTACCTTTAGAGTTCAGCATAAAAGACAACTTCTGTACTGCTCCCAGGCAGACAAGCCTGAATCCCCAAAGGACTGACTGCACTAGAGCAGGCAAAATGCTTCTCTCTGCCACCACAGGACCTGGCCTGTCAGTACTGGTGTTCAGAAAAAGCTGACTTCTTCCAAAACCTCAGCTTTGGGTCCCAAATGCTTTTTTCAAATTTTGACATCAGACAAAGATCCACGTAATTGATGTCATTCAAGGATTATAATCTGCTGTGATCAATATGGTGAATGAGCCTACTTTTGGTCCCTATTTTACACAGTGCTGCAGAAAGTGGACTCTTCTGTTCTTAGAATTTCTACTCCTGCCTGCACATTTGCACTCTTGGGTCATTGCTCCTTTTCTTGAACAGTGTGGTTTTCTCTGCTTCAAACAATAAACCAAACTAAGCACTTCCTCACCGTACTCTTCTAGTTTTAACATCTCCTTTCTTTACATTGAACAGGATTTAAAAATTTGTTCCAAACCCATTTTTGTCACAGTCTTGCACTGCACCGAAGTTTAAAAGTACATTTTCTGGGGTAGAGAGATACTCATTCTCTTTTCAGTTACTGGTGTGCTTTGTAAAGCACAAACAACAGACAGCTATTTCAGCAGAGCCCAGATTAGGCTGTGTTTTCCTGGAAAAATATATTACCAAGCAGTAACAAACACAGCTGTTTGGTTTTTGTTTTGGGTCAGGTGGTAGGAGATCTGAAATTAATTCAATCTCCGAGATTCAAATCCTGAATGAACATAAATAATATGAAAATCTACTACTTGGGAAATTATAGTATATGTTCATTTTTCACTGCTTCTCTTTTAGGAACAAATTCTACTTGCTATTACACCAATGTAAATTCACAGCAATAGCAATGGTGGTGATCTTGCACAGAAGTATAGCCTTGTATATCAAATTAGGGGATGGTCCTCTATCAAAATGTGAAAGGCACTGTATGAAAAATGCTGATTACTTATTAACAGTGGAGTGCTGCAGGGTCACTCCCAGCTGAGCTAATATGCATTTTCAAATTCCTGAGGATCACCTACTAACAAAGCTTTTAAATATATTTTAAGATACAAGTTAAAAAAATGGAAATCCTGAAGAAAGAATGTGTTGGTTTTTAGTATTTCTCCCCACTACTCTAAGAAATTTCTTCAAAATAAAGGAGAAAAGGACTGTTCTGCCCTGCATCCCCCCCTGCAGGTGCATGACTACGGGCTAGTCAGCTGTGTGATGTCTTGGGCAAACCTCTGGCCCGAGGATCCCAGCAGCCAGACCCTACTGCCCCCCTGCCATGACCTCTCCTAACCTCACTCTCTGATCCCTATGCCTTACTTAAACTTCAAGCCAGGAAAGTACCACTCTTTGGGGCAGTCTTGAAAATAAACCTCGCAAGGGACTGAATGAAGCCTGTGTCAAAACACTTGGCTGGGGCTGGTGAGTGTACACTTTTGGGCCACAGTCTGCTTGGCCAGGGCTGGCCTCCAGGAGCCATGGCCAAGCTCCAGTTATGCTGGCAGAGCCCCTCGCAGATACCTATCCTACATGGACTAAAGGAGTTTCCCTGAAAGCATGGCTACATCAGGGTGCCTTCCTCCCCTGCCGCCTCCAGACAAATACTGTACCATAAACCTACCCTCAATCCATCTGCGTCTTCCTGTGAACACAACAGCAATCACTTACAGCTTTTCCCCGCTGATGTAATGGAGATAAGCTGGGCTCAGAGCCCTAAGCAGGGCTTTTACTACCAGAATCAATAGACCCCAGCACCACCAAGCAAAGGTGTGTGTGGTGGGACAGTAGCACAGCTAATGCACAGCCACCCTCTCCAGTGCAGTGGCAGCTGCTCCACTTGGGACTCAAATCTGAAATTTTGGAGTGCTGCTCTTTAACTAACAAATCACTCTCTCATACAGATCGAGTTGTTAATTAAAGAAGTTCCTTTATGCTCCAAAAATCTCATTTCAATATGCAAATCCTCCTCCTTGTTCTCTGTTCCCTGTCCACCTTGTCCTATCTTCACACCTTTGGCTCCTTATCTGAAACTGGCACCTAAGTTATTCTCTGTGAGGATGTAGGGCGGTCTTTTTCCTTCTGTACTATTTTTTTTCCTTTTTGGAACTGCCCTTGCCATTTTGCAGACAAGTTCCCAGCTCCAAAAGAACAGTGCATGACTGCTGTGGGTGTTATGTGAACGGAAATTATGTGGTTTGGATTTTTACTTGAGAATTCCAGAAGGAGGCAAAATGTTGCAAATAACCTTCATAAATCATTTTAAACAAAGCTCGGGAAATGCCATCATGATTTAGCTCTCAATAGCTAAAAAAGAAGTTCACACTGTTCCATGACTCCTGTTAAGTAAGAATGTTTGCTTAAGATGTAATTGAAAAAGTACTGTGTCACCGTTTACATTTTCCGTTTTGTATCTCCTGTCCAGGCACAGCTCACTGCTGGCAGCTCTTAATTTGTACTCGGCAATATTTCATCATCCAAAAAACAGTCCCTCTGGGGCTACGGAATAAATGGCTGGAGGGAGATAGGTACGGCCCAAAAAGTCTGGGAACGGCTGGAGCGAAAAGCTGGTGACATCTATGGAGCTGTGGAGTTACTGCAGTTTCCTCTGCCCTCCGCTTCCCTCAGTCATTCGGGATAGGAAACAACCCTTTAAGTCAGCGTGGGATTCCACACTTAAAACACCAGCCTGCTTATTTGTTGTCCTGCACTGCCTCACATATTTATTAATGTCGATACAAAATCTTGCATAAGCAGATTACTTTTTTTAAGGAATGCTCTTTACAGATGGACAGCCAGACAGCAAAGAACCTGGCTGGTTTAGTCCAAGTCAGTGATGAATATTGGTTGGGGAGGAGATGCATTCTCTACTGTAAAATACCAGTTTTAGTAACCTACTTTAAGGAAACAAAGTTAATTTTACCAACCAGAGATGCAATTTCAGGACAGCAGCAGATGTCTTATTACATCAACCTTTGACAACCAAAGAGAGGCTGAAATGAGATTTGAAAACAAAAACAACACCACTTAGAGCACAAGAGTAAAGTTTAGGAGTTTGTGATAATTCCCATTACTGATCTGCCACTAGGCTAAAAGGTAGGGTGGTGGATGAGCTGGTTTTGAGCTGTTTTGTGAGCATATGCATTTATAAAATTCTCCCTTGCATCATTGGTTTTATATGAGGAAAATAGTTGTCTACAGTCAAGCCTATTTACTTGCATTTCTCCCAAGTAAGTTTTATACTGTTCAGTAAAAGTTCAGCTGCCTTCATGAAAAGATAAATGATACTTATTTAGTATATAAAAGCAATAACAGCACATCCCACATTAATTTCAAGGTGTTAGAAATAATTTATTTACCTACTTACACCTATTTTTACTTCTGTATTTACTGCTTAGCTGCCCCAGGAGGGCTTGGGTTCCAATATATCTATTTAGTGAGAAATGGCCTTGGTCTGGGTGCTCTGATACAAGACACAGAGAAAAAATATCATCATCCTTTTTTTTCTTACCAAAAGGAACTGAGGGACATGGTAATTTGCTCATACACTCCGAAGGTCTGTGTCAGAGACAGAATTTTAATTTGGATCTCTTGAGTCTCCTGCAGTGCCATTTCTAGTGTCTCAGTGAAAGCAGACTTGAATTTCTGTCACATTTCTGAAGGCAGAGGGCCTCACACAGGCCTCCTTCAGCTTCCATACATGACTGCAGTACCTCCGAGAGTTGCTCTGAGTGACAGGAGGCTCTTTCTTTCCCTGCTGGCAAGATAAGTGTGTTTATTATTTTTTCAGCCTGCATTTTGGAAGGTTACTTATGCAGGCTTAGAAGTTCGCATGTGACTCTTCTGTGCCAGCACTCAAGAGTCATGGTCCCTGCTGCTGAATATTTGCACTGCTCTTTTGATCCACAGCTTTGAAGAGAGATCTATCAGAGAAGAGGGGGAACTGCCACAGCTGTCTTTTCTATAAGTAATTATTTATGCTTATAAAACCAGATGGGAAAGGTGCCCATCCTGTGCTCTAGGCACTCCTGATGATTCTTTAAAAGCACAGTATAACAGAAAGACAAAACCAGTAGGCCCAGACGGTAATAACCTTTGCTTAGAGCCTACATCAAAACTGAGAGAGTAGTATGAAAGAGCGAGAATATCCAGGCCTCTGGGGCGAAAAAACCCCCATGCATCAAGAAGCGGTCATGTTTCTAAACACCCTAGAATTTTTCAACTTCTCCAATCACAACAGATTGGGGAATTTTGCAAAAATATGTGGTAGAAGTACCCAGGTCAAGCAGTCTGATCATAACAGAGTAGGTCCCAAGAACATCCAGAATGTGGTTAAAAAAACCCTCTAATTTTTCTTGATAACTGAAGAGCTTCCCAAAATTTCTGACCTGGAAGTAATCTGCTCATCGTTGGTCACATGTGTCAATAACTCCATATAAAAATCCCCCATGGACTCTCTCTTGCTCATGCTTCTAAATGTACCAGGGATAAAATATAGCAACTTCACAGTCTCTGCTCTGAACCAGTACAACAGCGTTCAAACACAGGATGCAACCATACACTTTATTGTCACTGGGGGAAAACAACAACAACAACAACAGCAATAAAAACCAAACCAACAAAACAATATTGACAAATGCCTTTCCCCCCTCCCTCTCCTTCTGAGTGTTTTCTAATAATTCACTGCCGTTCACTGGAAGCTGTTGTTTTCTCCCAGGAGGTGACAGCTGCCTTGAGAGAGCATTCCTGAAGTACCTTAAGTGGCTTTCAGAGCCAGAGGTGATGCAGGCAGAACAACCAGGAGGTTTAGAACACCTCACTACAAATGCAGCTGAGAGCTCAGAGTGCCTCACGACACAGTATTACAGCTCCCCTCAGACAGGAGGTAGAAACTGAGAACCAAATTTCAAATATTCCAGTGAAATCTCAGCCATTCCAGCTGCAATTCTTGGCCTTCCTGCAAAGATGTTGAAGTGGCAGCCAAAAATGAACCTTGTACTGCAAGAAAATATGCTATTATTTTCTTCAAAAGTCATGTCCTAGTTCATATTTTCCTTAGAAGTTAGTTTTCTAGAAGGTCCAAGCTGTTTTCTGTAGTTCTGGGAACTCTAGCAAGTTTTTTGAAAAGTCTCTGTGTTTGACATGTTGGAAAATATTTGGACAGCACGAAAACTGAATTTAGACTCTTATTAGACTTATTTAAACATCTCTAAACTGGTGACCAAATGCCCCTTGGGATGGGGACAGTTTGCTAAAGTCATTGGTTTAGGTTTCAAAAGGCATTTTCCAGATGAAAATACAGTCTCTTTTCAGGCATCATGAACCACTTGTGCTTGTGACAGAATCACAGGCTTCTGGAATTTTATGTTAACTGGTTTTTTCCTCACAAGGCACAACCATTTCACCCCACCCAGGTTGCCAAACTCACATTAGCACTGTTCTTGTAGATCTTGCATTCTTCCATTTGTCCTGCCACGTGTTCTGTTGGATTTCTCCCTAACATCACTATCATGAACATGGTAGATGAAGGATTGCTTCAGCCTCCTGATGCCAAGAGCCCTGGTCTTTGCTCCTTCTCACCAATAAACTTCATGGTTTTGAGCCAAACTGGAATGATTCCGAGTCACATCAGTGTTAATTTGTGTGTGTGAACTTCAGTACCACTTTTTCAATTCAGTGCCAGCTGACTTCTCCTGTTAATTCTGAATGGGCACAAGGTAGGGCAACCAACAGTGTGCCCTGGGACTCACCTGGCCTTAAGCAATTTAGAGAGACACAGTGGGCTGTCATGACAATCACAGATTACTCAGGTGACGCAGAGACAAGTCAAAACCAGACACAAGTCAAACGGAATTCTAATAAAAAATCAAAAGTTGATGTTAATACAGTTAATACAGCTGATTCACTTTGGGACTGCAGAAATACCTGAGGCCTCCATTTCCGAATCAGCACTCACTGTAACTTTTCAACCCACAGAAAGGAAAGCATATAAATATTAACATCTTTGGCCCAACTCCTGATAAACACAAATTTTCAAACACCAGACTTTGACGTGGGACAAAATGTTTACATTTGTTTTCTCTTTTACTGCCGAGAGTGGGAAAGAACCCTAGGCATAAATATATGAACCTCCAGATTACTTCTGCTTTTAGATGGAGGGATGGAGGCACAAAGGGACTGAGCTCTGACTGATCCAAGCACACAAACACCTAGTAAATCACCCAAATGACTCTCAGGAGCCAGGAATTCTGACTCTTTGTCCACTGCTGTAACGATTAAATAATGATGCCAGCCATGATAAAACCATATAACAGGAGAAGGTGGGCGTTAGAACACCTGCAATTAGCAACAACTAGGCTAATCTTATGTAGTCTGTTGAATCCAAATACTTAAAAAATACTTTCTCCAACCCACAGAGGAAAATTGTATCACTCTATACTCCTACAATGCATTGTAGTACATTTCTTGTTAGAACAGTATCAACAGTTTGTGTAACACTCTTTACTAACACATTCTTAAGCTGGAAATAGGAAGTGAGTAATAACACAAGCAAGAGCATCTCCTGTGTCAATTTGTGTGTGTTTGCAATATATTAGTGATGTGTGTGTCTCTGCTCTGAACCAACAAGAGAGACACCAGGTCGCTTGAGTCCTGGGTGGCATTAAATTGGAACCGAAGGTCACCCTTTTCTTTCTCTCCTGCTCTCAGAGGCATTGTGCCAATAAATATAGACAGGACTTCCACGCTGTAAAAGAGTTAATGTCCACAGAATTGACATTTAAACAAAGGGATTAAAATAGTGTAAATTTAACAAGCAAAATGGATCTCAGATAGAACTAACTTTGAAATATGGGTCTAGTCATGCCTCGGTGCTGCTTTAGGCAAGAGTCTACCATTACATTGCAATGGAAACTGGAAGGGATATTTCAGTTGATATTTTGGCAAATAAACGGGAACTTATTCTTAACCCTTTTGTTTCCTAATTGTTGAACTGTTCCAATAGCTATTTGCATTCAAACAGCTCTAGGCAGACACATGAAGAACATAGAAACAGAAAAATCAAACTTGAGGCCTTTTAAGATTTAGTCCATTGTGGATATTAGTAGACATAACTTGCATCAGCTTCAAAAGGAATTGCCCTGACTTACGCCATGGATGAGTGTGACCTTCGAGCATGTTTGTTTTATATACTAACTCAAATATATGCAGGTATGAGCTCAGAATAACCCCTTTGAAGTTAGGCCTGGAGCAAGAGGCTAAGGAGGCAGCAAGGCAGCTTTGTCCACAGCCATACCATTTAAATAAATTACAAAAGTTCAAAGTAAAGTAAGCTCTGAAGAATTCAAGAAAGAAACTTCAGTACTTAATAGTTTTGACCTATCATTTTGGTTTAGAAGGAATTTTCCTATTGCTTCAGTTAATATTCTGATACATTGTTTTGCTGATATATTGCTGATATATTTGAATCTTCAGTGACACTAATACAAAAAATAGGACTGCAGTGTCATCACACAATGTCCCATCTTGACCCTCCAGACCAGGAATGAGAGACAGCCCTCAGGCTGTGAGGCCCTTTTCTTCCCTCATATCCCATCCACTCCACTCTCAGTGAAGTCCCAGTGCCTGGGGCCCTCTCTGGTGAAGCCTGGGAGCAGAGTGATTCACAGTGATTCACTCTTGGCCATTTATCTAAGTCTTCATAGGAACTGGGTGGCACTACAGGAAAGTCATGCTACATCCCCAGAGACAGAGTCTGCAGCTTGTCCCTTTGACGACTGCAGCCAGAGGGAGACTTTTTTCAACAAGCAATCATTAACAGGCACAGTGCTGAAATGAATCCCTCCCTTTTCTCCTAGTTCCAAGCCATCAGGTGGGCATTAACGAGCCATGTATAACCAAAACCATTCTCAACAGCCCACTTTCACTTAACCAAGCTCCATTTCCCGGACAAAGCACCACTTTGCAATAGGCCCTAATGAACAGGGCTCACTGTTCCAAGCTTGGCTATTGTTTTCTTCTGGTGATGTCATTTTATATAGGAAGTAGATGAAAAGATGAAATGTAATTCCCTCACTCCCTCCGCAGCAGGTTGGTGGAGAGAATCAGAAGGGTAAAACTGGGAAAACTCAAGGATTGAGATAAAGACAGTTTAATATGTAAAGCAAAAGCCACGTATGCAAGCAAAGCAAAGCAAGGAATGGATTCCCCTCTTCCCATGGGCAGGCAGGTGTTCAGCCCTGCCCACCACAGCCGGGATCCACCACACGGTGGCTGGGGAAGGCAAACGTCGTCACCCCAAACATCCCCCCATTCCTTCTTCTTGTCCAGCTTTATAACTGAGCCTGATGCCACATGGTGAGGAATGTCCCTCTGGTCAGCTGGGGTCAGCTGTCCTGACTGTGTCCCCTCCCAACTTCTTGTGCTCTCCCAGCCTTCTCAGTGATGGGGGGTTGAGAAGCAAAAAAGCCCTTGGGTCTCTGCCAGCCCTGTTCAGCAATAATGAAAATGTCCCTGTACTACCATCCCTGTTCCCAATACAAATCCAAAACACAGCCCCACACCAATTACTGTGAAGAAATTAACTCAAGCCCAGCCAAAACCAGCACCACCAGTAATATCCAGAGCTGTATAGCTCGGAACAAGTGCACTTGCTTTCTTCAATAATACCCATTAACTCTTGCCTCCTCCTACTTAGGCCTGTGACAGTCTGCCCCTGCATCATTTTAAGATAAAGCAACAAAGTATGGATAAAGATGCAGGGTAGGAATATAGATGTTATATCACTGTCTGTAGTGATACAACAGCTGACCACAGATAACTAATTTTTTTTATCTTATGATGAAGCTCTCTCTCCAACTGACGTTTGGATGACCTTTCAGTTCCTCCTGCTGAATTCCATGCTCAAGTGCCATATGGATTCCATGTCAGCTACTGCTCCTGTGAGTGTCACATGCACCAACTGGTGTGCTTTCCCAAGCACTGGAGAATGGGAATGGCTTATTTCTTTCTCATGTGGTTATCACAAAACGTTAAAATCCTCTGCTTCTTGCAGTATATAAACTTTAGCAGTGTTCATATGTTGCACGTAGAGAGGTAATAAATCACAATGCAGACAGGGCTGTTAAACAGTAGCAATAAGGCTCTTCTTACTGAGTTTTTTTCATTGTCATTCTTGATTATTAATACTTTTCAACTGGGGAAAGCTTGATTCATAAGCTCCCACATGTCACAGCTTGGAGTAACTTTTGAGCACTGCCTGGTGAACTGGCTTTGTCACAACAGGCAGAAAGAAAGGGCGCTGCTGCTGGCAGTTCAGTAGTGCTAAGTGACAACGAGACTGGCAACGAATACCAACTAGAAGAATTCAAAGAATAAGCTTGACAACAGCTTCAGGTGCCAGACAAAGCAGTCTTGCAGAGCATATGCCAACTTCTGATGACTACACACAATATGTAGGTCCTTGGTGTCTTAATCAAGTTATTTTCAGCAAAGGGGTATATATCTTGTCTTTATGTTACCTGCCATGATGTATAAATTAAAATTCTTAGTTGATTATATGTCCTGAAACCTAATTAAACCAGAGACAAATCTTGTCTTTTACCAGTATACTAAAGGCATTTTTAAAGACCTCAAGATACTATTAAAACACAAAGAGTTATTTTCTATGGTGGTGATCTCATAGAAATACAATACTGAAATTATCTCTGCTCAGGGTATTGATCCTAAGGCCCTAATCAATCTGATTTCCCTGGTTCAGTATTTTAGCCTGCCACCCCTCAAGGTCCCCATTATTCATATACATCCTTTATGTGTCCATGTGCAACCATAATTGCTGCTATATATTGGCAATGAATGAACTTCGGTAGCAAAGAACATTTATCACAGACACTTGGAAAACTTAGAAGTATCACAGAAATTATCATTTTCTGAACGAAATATCTGAATTCTCATATTTTCAAGTATTTCTGACCTTGGTAGGACTATTGTAAGTCAGACGATACTTTCTATGGAACATTTTTCTATGGTACTCTTGGACCAAATGTACTTGTTTGTGGTTTTGGATGATTCTGGACATAAATTTTCTCGATTCTGGATCAAGAAGACTATTAAATCTGACAGATAAACAGGTAAAAATCTTTCATTTTACCCAGTTATAGAGACTCCAGCTATCTCAAGTGTCTGTCAGTGCTGCTTAGCAGCAAGGCATTCTGTGAAAGGCTTGTTTACTAATATTTGCGAGACTACAACAGATGTACAAAATGAGCTAGGCTACAGTGAACATTAAGAAAGGGCAGCTGATTGTTTAATCTGGAAAGAGGGAATTTGCTAGAAACACCACTAGCTGTTTGCTGGCATGGAAATTTTTATAGTCAAGAGGAGTATTCTCTACAGCATCATCCCTTCCTTTCAGATTTGTGCTTTTCTCCCCCAAAAATCGCTGAAGCTGGACTATGGATTTTGTGTATAGGAAGGTCTGGCTGGTGATTGCTGTTGGTTTTGCCAAAACTTTTGTGATTTGACTATTTGTATGTAAAATATGCAACAGCAAGATGGGAAAATGCATGCAGAGACGATGTTTTGAATGCTAGATATGGACAGGAGGCATCCTGCAGAGAGATGAAATCAATCTAGGGATAAGTGGGGTACTCTAATGCTTCAGGAAGCTTGATGTGTATTAAAGGACAACATTTTAGAATTGACTGTACACATCTCCTTGGTTTCTTCACGGTTTACAGAGCAGTCATTAGTCCTTTTTCTTATTGGCTAATACAAAAAATTTTCATGGCTGTGAGTATATACATATATAAAAATATATATCTGAGATACTATACTCAATTCAGATTGCATCAAAAATCCAGCTCCTGTAGTTTCATGCTTTTATAAGAGTCTCACCTGCTTTGTTATGACTGAGCCCTGTTCAGTTGATATAGAGAACTACAGTCCTGGCCTCAGAAATTTACTTTCCAATTTAGAAAAAGATATTTTAATTGGTGATAATAGGTATCAGGGGAAAAAGGAAAAACAATACATGTGATAAGATCACGCAATTACATAAGTTAACAAAATTACTTTGATTTTTAAATTTCCCCATCAAATCTTAATACCTAATATTTTGTTAATATTTTTTAATAACCATTTCAAAATCAGCCTTGCCCAACTGAGCAGTCCTGAACTCTTAAGAGTGCCAAAAAGTGATTTTGAAATTTTAAATGCACTGCATTTGTGGGTTCTGTCTCAAACTACCTCCCAGGACCTGATACCAACAAAGCATAGAACATGCAGTGATTTCTGTAAGCAGTCCTAAGTTGAGCAGCCACTAACACCAAAGGTCCCACAAACACCAGCTGCTTTTGGAAGTGTGTGCATTGTCTGTTTATTTTAGTTCCTTTTTAGATTCACACATACAATGACCTAAAGCTCTTTCACTTCTCATTATTACACCATTTTCAAAATCATACATTCTCACAGTGTCAGTGCTCTTGTTCTCTCCTGCAGCAAAGGTCTCTCACGCTGTAGCTATAGAGGTCTGCAGGCCTGATCCCCTGAAAACAACCTGCCATCAGTATACTTTTTGTCCTCAAACAAGGAATTGCAAGCTGCCATTCTGATTTCCTCTGAGCCATATGCTTCAGCATCTTGAAAGCATCCAAGCCAAGACTTCCTTTGCTTTGCTTGAACCTCTGAAATGAGATAACCTCACAGTCCCAATCTTACACTTTTGGATTTTTTAAAATCTGACTTTTGTGCAAATTGAGGTTTATAACTCAAGCAGAAATGATGCTCCCAAAGTTTTGAATCTGACCGTGTTAACCTTCTGCAGTGTGCATTTATCAAAATAGCTGCTGGTGACAAAGCTGAGAGGGGAAACCCCAGGACATGCACCATATGGTGACAGGGACAGCAACAGAAATAGTAAGAAATAGTAATTGCTAAATAAAACAATCCTTCACGGTTTCAAAATGGCTTTTCCAGGAAGTATTAATAACTGCTGGTTAATTCTTCCTTGTGATTACTTGATTCTGAATAAACACATCTCTTTCTCAACTTTGAGAAAAGTTTTTTTTTCCTCCTTCTGCCTTTTTTAACATTTGAAATATAAGTAGTATTATAGTAACCATGGTATCCTGATGACATAATGGTTACCATGAGAACAAAGCTGAAATAGTGTCATCAGAGCCCCTTCTCTCTGCTGTGTGTTGAGTTTTATATTTAATAGAGATGGCCAAACTGCTGCCACCCAGCCTGGCCAATTCTGTCTGGCTTCATGGTTTCAAAGCTCATAAAAGCAAAGCTGCCCTGTGCTGCTGCATTCCACCTTGGTACAGTTAGTTTTGCTTCAGGGCGGCTGTGCCACCAGCTTATAAGATAGGTCTTCATAGCAGCAGGTAAGAAGATAACTGTTGTAAGAGATTCCCTCAGGACAGCGGCATTTGTCATGTCCCTAGGTCATCCTCTAGTATAGCCCTTGGCCGTGTGTAAAAGGGTGGTTCTTGGTCTCCACTTGCCGCACAAACCAGATTTAAAATCATTTTTACTTAACTGTGCTAGAAGATTTCTCTGCTAGCCTGTACAGGGTCGCTCAGTGCATGATTGTCTGTGGTCCAGTCCTACAATGACCTCTGCCCAGAGAGTACTCTGCACCCACAAAAGAATCCACTGGCCATGGCCAAAATGCCGTACCCAGAGGGTAGCTCCAACTTCAGACAAGCAAAAGCTATTCCCAGCTAGTTTCCTGAGAGAAGATCCTCTTTCTTTTACTGCAAGAACCGCTGGACATGAGTCACTGCATATTGTTTGTTCATTTCGCTATATATATTTCCCAAATGCTATTTTAAGTTGCATTTCTCCCTTATGCTCCTACCAAGTTTACTGCATGAAAACAACCCCCTAGTTTTAATTTCATATTTAACCAAAACAAATGTGGCGTGGCTCTGCTCACTTCAGTAAAGCTCTCTGGGTTTGTACTCTGCATACAGATATAAGAAAGTTGGTCAGAGGGAAAGACATGGAAGGTACTACAAAACAAAGGGGCCAGCAAAGCAGGCAGCATTTCATACAAGGCTCCCTGCATTCTGCCTGTGTTTCCACACCAACCCAATTCACTTCCTGCAGATGGTTCACATGCATTTTCTTCCTCCTCTAACCAGAATCCACTGCAAAGCTCTTCCTAAAGATTCTGGCCATAAAATTTCTATCGTAGTCCCTTTTCAGTACCTACTACCCAATGGGTTTACTCCACTGGTTTCACATAGTTCTTCCTTTTTCTTTGCCTTCACCTTTTTGGAAAATCAGAATACATACAATGTCATTGTCAAAGACTAACTGTAAAGAATCCCCCTAAATCTGTAGAATAATTCAGGTTGACTTCCCTCTGAACAGCAGCCCCAATGTGGTTTCAGTTGTGAAATGAGGATATAGTCTGTCCCCTGATGTAGGTCATTGGTATTGATGTTAAACAGCAACTGCCCCAGAGAGACATTGCTAATAAGTCACCAGAAAAATTTTGAATTGTTGACCCCTACCCCTCAAACCCTTAGGCTCAGCCCATTTTTCTCCTGTTATGCCATACCTCTCCAATTGTCTACAAGGATACTATGGGAGATTAAGCCACAGAATCCCAGAATGGGTCAGGTTGGAAGGGACCACAGTGGGTCACCTGGTCCAACCTCCCTGCTCAAGCAGGGTCATCCTGGGGCACATTGCACAGGATTGCACCCAGACTGTTCTTGAGTATCACCAGTGAGGGAGACTCCACAACCTCTCCGGGCAACCTGGTCCAGTGCTCAGTCATCCACACTTTAAAGAAGTTCCTCCTCGTGTTCAGGTGGACCCTCCTGTGCATCAGTTTCTGCCCATTGCCTCTTGTCCTATTGCTTGGCGTGACTGGGAGAAGCCTGCCTCCATCTTCTTGACACCCTCCCTTCAGATACTGACAGACATTGAAGAAGTCCCCACTCAGTCATCTGTTCTTAAGACTGAACAGGCCCGGCTCCCTTATCCATTCCTCATAGGAGAGATGCTCTGGACCTTTAACCATCGTTGTAACCCTCCACTAGACCCACTCCAGGAGCTCCATGTCTCTGTTGTACCGAGGAGCCCAGAGCTCAGCACAGTATCCCAGGTGAGCCCTCACCAGGGCTGAGCAGAGGGGCAGGATCACCTTCCTGACCTGCTGGCAGTGCTCCTCCTAATGCCCCCCAGGACACCACTGGCCTTCTCGGCCATAAGGACACACGGGTGGGTCATGGATAGCTTGTTCTCCACCAGGACTCCCAGGTCCTTCTCCGCAGAGCTGCTTCCCAGTAGATCAGCCAGGGTCAAATGGGTCTCATGTCCAGCAGGTCAAACAGGAAACAAAACCCAAAGTCATTTAGAAACCATATGGATTAGATTTTTCCATGACTTTTTGGACCATGAAATCAAATGGACATAGACTATTAACAAGGACACAAACACAGCAGCACATCAACTTCAAATGCTACAAAATCCCAGCTATTCCTACCTTAACCCCTACCAGGATCCTTAACAGCTGCCTCAGACACAGTATAGTGCAAGTGCTTCACTCTAAACGAGGTCAAACTTTTACACAAAATTCACCAACAGCGTCTACTCTACAGCTGTATCAATGGGTGCCCCAAAATTATTTACGTCTTCTGAACACTACTTCAAACCTGCTTCATCAGTTGTGCTTCACCCAGAGTTCAACCCCGATCCCAGCTGTAGTCCTGAGTCAGCAACCTCTGCCTGCCTAGCAGGGAGCTGCTGCCAGAGTCAACACTGAAGTCCCCATCATGCCCAGCAACAGTCCCAGCTCACTGCTCACTGCATCTCCACTCTCTGCCCCATGTCTGATGTTGGCCTCACCACAACCTCACACTTAAACCCTTCCTAATTGTGTCAGGGTTACAAAACGTAAGAGCAAACCCAGGTTGCCACCAGTCTAACTCAAGCTTGTTGTGCCCTCATAGCTCATCCATGTACTCAATCCCAAATTATGGCCCCTTTTTTTCTGACAGAATTTTAACAGCAAGTAGGTGGTTGACCGATTCCACCATGTTCTCTGCAGAGAAGAGTTGGTGGAGTACAGGGTACCCAAATTTTGTTACTCAAAATCAGTTCAGGCAGATTTGGGATGCTTTTCAGCAAAAAATTTTAGAGAACCACATGTGGTTTTAATGTCAGTCCTCCTCTACTTTGGTAAACCCGAGAAGCAAAATGATTTCTTAGAATAAGGCAGAGAAACGCTGCTGCCTCTCTGCTCTTTGCTGCTGCCAGACCCAGAACCCTGCAAAGCTACTGTGCACCCCATGGCAGTGAGCAATAGATGGCTGGTAGAGTAGCTTGGAGTATTTGGGAATAAGGAGAACTGATTCCATGGTCCACTGCAAACTTTCTGAGCTCCCAGAGGAGGTCCCATCACAAGATGATTCCAGGTTTTCATAACACTGACTTCTGGAAGGGAAGAGGATACTGATCTAGAGCAGTAGTAACTGATGAGCTTGGTTTTGCCTTGCATCAAACTGACTCACCCTGCACTGATACCAACTTGCAATTCTCTCTTAATTGGGAGAATCACTAGGATAGTACTCACTGCCAGAATTCTGGGTCACAAAGTCATTCTCTGACTCAGAAGAAGGTTTACAACAGCTGTGGCAGTGATATGTACTGTAGGTGAGTCATGTTGAACTATTACCACAAACATAAGAGCCTTATAAAACAAATACATAAAGGATTGCACTGACCTACCTAAATTATAATGATACATTCATTGTTCTATAGCAAAAGACTTGACAATGCTTTATTGTGCACTCAGTTTTCAGGAACACAAAATTTAAAAAATGGAGTTCCTAAGACACTTCTCCCCACAGAAATCAAAAGCAGCTTTTTTTAAATTCAGAGGCTAAAATTTTAGCTGATATAAATTTTCTGGCAAGCATTAAATTTGTGGAGGCATACTGGTTTAAAACAGCTCAGAATGTGATTCTAGATTCATGGGACGAAACCCCATGTTTATTGATTATGTAACTGCAAATGCAGATATGTCTCAAGTGCAGCATGCAATGTATGCACCAGCATATAACAAAATATTCCATGCATATTCAGAAGCAGAAAATGTTCTTTTCTATTTAAATTGTATGAAATTTAAATAAATAAATACTTTTGGGTGTTCAAATCAAAAATTCCAGTGAATAAAATCAAGAAAATACATTAAATATTAATTAAAGGAATTACTGATCTTCACTGAATGGATACTGAGGTAACTTCACTGACTCTGTAGGCCCCCACTACCTGAACACTTAATCCTTTGACTGTGCAGTACGGCTGCTAAAACTAACACCACAAACCAAACTCAGCAATAGTCACGCCAAAGCACTGGGACAGCCTCTGGTCTCCAGCCAGAGATTGTGAAGTGTGTGTTTAACAAGTCACAAGCATTTTTGGGAAAACTGATCTGAGAGAAAAAAAAGATTACAAGGCTACCCCACAGTAACAACTAATCACTGGGAAGATCAGGTGGGGTTGAAGTGAACTTTGAGATTGTTTCCTACCTCGCACTACTTCTGGACAAGAGTCCTAGTTCAGGTATTAGATGCTGGGTTTTTATGAGTAGAAAATTAATTGCATTTGGTGAAGCAAAGTGGGTTTATAAATGAGGAACTAACCAGATACTGTGGCATCTCTAAGGCCACAGTCGTGTCTCTGGCTTGAGAAGGCATCAACCTTCGACCTCCTGCCCCGAGGGAACAAACCCANACACACGCACCCAGCGGCGACGAGGCGGGGGGCGGCGGCTGGCCTGTCTGCCGAGCACCGGGCGCAGGGTCCGTACCCCCGGCGCTGTGGNCAAGCAGCTTCTCAGTCCCCTCGGAGCAGAGGTTCCGGGGGGGCCGCTGGCAGTCAGCGGCCGCCGGCTCCCCTCACTCAGGAGCCCACAGCGGGGCCGGGGGCTCCCCACAGCGGGGCCGGGGGCTCCCCACAGCGCCCGCGGCCCCCCCGCCCACCTGGGCCGGCCGGCGGAGCCCGCCGCCCCCGGGCGTCACTGCGGCAGCGGCCCCGCCGCTCCCGGGGGCCGGGCCGGCTGCTCCCNGTATGCGGGGCGGCATGTCCCCCTCAGCTCTCCGCAGGACCGGGGAACTTCCTCAGGCTGAGGGGCGCTCCGTAGTGCCGGCACCAACCGCAGCACGCGGGGCTGGTGAGGGGGCTTTCGAGGGGAGGCTCGGAGCAAGTTGCACGGTCTCGGGCGGGGGGGCGGCCCCGCAGCGGGCTGAGGTGGGCTGGCGCTCCGTACCGGCAGGGGAGGGGAGCGGGCAGCGGGAGCGGGGCTCTGGTGCAGCGGGGCCGGAGGCTCGCCGG
>VYXC01011199.1:590114-728257 GCA_013397175.1 Platysteira castanea | reverse complement strand
AGCGCTGCCTTTGTGCTCCCTCTGCACCTGAGCGCCGGGCTGGGAGGGACGGCGCAGGTGGGGGCGGGCACGGCAGCGGCGCATCCCCGGAGCCGGGGCGGGGAGGTAAGGCGAGGCTGTGCCGTGCTGCGGCGGCCGCTCCCGGGGCTGCGGGGGGCGGCTGGACGCCGGGGGCTGAGCCTCCGGCCGGCGGCGGGGGCGGCGGGCAGTGCACGTCCCTTGCTCGGCTTTGCCTGCAGCCGTTTCCCCTTTGCGTCCTGCTGCACGCAGAGAGATGCAACAGCGGCAGCCCGGTCCCGCGGGGAAGGACGGGGCTCGGAGGTGGGCGAGTCGCATCAGCCCGGCCGGTGCGCGGTGGGGCTGCCGGGCGAGGGGCTGGGGCCAGGGGGAGCAGCCGGCGGTGCCTTCCCGCTCCCGTGATGTCCGCGCAGTCCCCGCGAACCTGCGCGGAGCGCTGAGGGCGGCCGCAGCCCGGCTCCTCCGGCACCGCTCGCACCCCCGGGGCGCCCGCAGGGCTCGGGCGCGGTGGCGGCGCGCACAAGGCTGGGCTTTTCCCCCGTCTTCCCCCGCCCCAGAACGCCGAGATACGCGGAGCAGCTGCTGATGTATGCGCTTAGCGGACCTCGCTCGGTCAGTGCTGGGGGACTTGGGGATGGCTGCTCTCGAACCGGCACAGCCGGTAGTTAACTGCCGGCTGCAGTTAAAATTTTAGCAGCAGCAACAGCTTTGCGATGCTTTCCGGGAATGCTGCTGCCTGGGAGCTGGTGTTCCGGGCGGCCCGCGGTACGCTGCCGCTCTCTCCTAGATGGCAGTGCTGAGAGCAGGAGAGGTGCTGGGGTAGGCAATAAAGTGCGGGGAATCTGGAGACCTGTGCAGCTGGATTTTGGCAGAGTTATGGGTGGAACAGGAGAGCATTTACGTATGCCCTGTGAGCTTATTTGCAATTAAGACAAATTTTTTTCTTCAAACTTTACATATGGTTATCCTGTTATGCAATTACGTTTTGGTGAGACTGTGATTGTTGCATTATGTGAGAAAGGAAAAACAAATTTAGTAGGTTAAGCCTTTGTATTGCAGCGTTATTTACAAAGTTGTCGAGGTTCCGATCTAGGGCTCCGCTGGCTGCCACCTGATTGACAACGATTTACAGCTGGTGTTCAAGTTCTGTGCTTGTGTTAGAGCAACAAATCTCAGATTCAGAATAAATGTGGCTGGGTTACCCTTTTTTCTCTACTTCCAAAATGTTGCATATACTGAGGAAGCAATTTTTTTTGTTTGATCACAATATGTTGTTAGTTTGAGATGATAACTTCCTTGTTGTATAAATTGTGCAGTTAGTGGATCAAGTTCAGATCTCAGACAGACCCAGAGTTCACAATCTGAAATCACAGCTGGTTTCAGCACAAGTTGTGTGGTACATGACAGAGTGCTGAATTTTAATGTGTGGGATAGCTGAAGTAAATTTTCTCACTGCTTGTCCTACACTTCCAGTTTGCTCCTTTGGAGTAGCAGAATGTAGTGATTTTACCAATGTTCCCATTGATATATTTGAGTTAGTGTTGTACATCTGAAGCCAAGGATTGTTCAGGGGCTCAATATGTGCCCATTGAGAGAGAAAATTTAGCCAATTGACTTGAATGTGGATGAAATGGGCACTAGAACTCTTAACTCTACATCTGTATATAATGAGTCCAAACGTTCTCAGTAGGTATGTGCAGAAAGGTAAGCACATCACATTTGCTTGTTTTATTCCTTTTGTTATAACTGAACAGGCACTATTCTTTGTAGTATTGTGTCATTAGTTTGTTAGATTTTTTTACTTCTTATTTAGCAGTATTATGGTTTAAGGGCTTTAAAATGTTTGTCACTCTACTGCACAAAGAGTTGCCAACTGGATGTCATGCATGTAAAACTAGAACAAGAGCCTTTAAATAGCAAAACCATCAATTTAGTAGCAATTCAGTGTGATAAATGGCAGAATACACAAAAAGAATGCAAATCTGAACAATTATAGCATGCATCTTTTGGTATTAGTATTGATTAAGTACAAAGCACAAAAGGCAAATAAACACATACAGCTTTAAGCACCTAAACTGGTTCGAAATGGAAGAGCTGTTCTCTGTTGTGTAGTGTTTTTTCTTACATGATTTATGCTTTAAAAAAAAAGCATGGGATGGGGGAAAGA
Organism: Platysteira castanea; assembly: GCA_013397175.1. Lineage (NCBI taxonomy): Eukaryota > Metazoa > Chordata > Aves > Passeriformes > Platysteira > Platysteira castanea. Next base: position 726,072 of record VYXC01011199.1, on the reverse strand, counting down.
TCAGAGAAGTTTTTACAAGCATTTCTTTTGTTTTCTGGATCTCAGAATTCCATTATGTAGCAGGATGCTTTCCAGTATCTGCTTTCTTAGTATCTGGAAAGGCAGATGTTGCTGCAGCAGGAGCAATTACACTGATTTGCAGCACAGTTAAAAAAAAAAAAACAACCAAAGTCTGTTCTTTCTGCTTCTGTCTAAAAAGGTCAGCCATGCAGCTCTGCTTTGGGCTTGTCAACAGAAGAGATGAGACAGAAGTTAAGTTTGTTCAAAAAAGGGAGTGAAGTAATATACAGTTAGGAAATTTCTGTTTCAGGAATAAAACGAGTAAATTTGCCTAACCAACTGCAGTGAACAATTCCATTTGCTTGGCTTTACCTCACAATTGTCTACAAACCAACCCTTGCTGAAAGGCAGGGAGTTTTGCTGGGTTTGGTTGGTTGTTAGTTGCTTAACCAAATCACTCTGTCCTGTGGAATGTTGAGTCCAAAGGCAGAAGAGGCAGTGGAGACTAGAGCCCTGTAGGCTTTTGTAGAAGAGCCTTTCTGACTTGTAGCTTTTCAAAAGGTGCACGACAGAATCCCATAACTGAGAATTTTGCTCTCACAGTTCTTTTTCAGTTCCCTTCTTACCCTCTCTAGGCCACAGCAAAGTGTGACTAATGTGACCCAAGATTCAACCTATGATAGGGCCTCTATTCTTGGTTTAAACTGATGCTTAGAGTGTTTATCTCGAGTTTTCAGAGATAATGTGTTTCTACTTTAGAGAATACTTGAGACTTCCTTGAAAAGAGAATATGCAAGTGAAATTTGAGATCTGAAGGACTGATTTGCACTAAAGCATCTTTAGCAGATTAAAGCCAGAAGAGATGCAGAGTGTGTGTGTGCACTGTATGTATCCCTGCTACCACAAAGAGAGCAAGCCATGATATTCAAGAAGGGCAAAGGTTTTGAACGTCTCCGGAAGGTTACAGTATTTATCTTGTGATGGAACTCATGTTGTTTTCAGACTCCTCACTTAATTATACAGAAGCAAATTGTCTCGTGATTTTGAACAACATTTTAAAGAGCTGGTATGGTAATAATTCACATTAGAAATCAGATTCAAGCTCCTGTGTTGTAAGAGTCCTGATCTGTGACCAGCTGGAATGACAGTAAGTTGTATGTTATTGGTTTGTGTCTTTTTTACTTAGTCCTTCCTTGTTTAGAGACTTGCTGCATGTAACCTGACTCCTAACCTGTTTGGGGCAGGAGCAGCATTTCCTAACTTGGTTCAGTAGGGCTCAGATCCTTGTTTGCAGCTCTAAGAGATGGGTGGAACAGAAAGTAACAGTCTGACCCTCGTTTAAGGTCATGAGTAGCTGCCCAAAATATTTAGTAGTTTTAGGACTTGGATCTCTAGCATAAAAATTTTGTTTCTTGTTTTCTTTGTGATTCAGTATCATAACCAGTTTCCTTCTGTGTTTTACTTCTGTGTGTATGGGTATAACAGCTAGACAGTGTAACTTCCTGTATTTTTATAGCAGTTCTGTCCTGTGGACACAACTGCATGTGCTAACAGGAACATGTTTTTAGCACAGACTCACCCTTCCGATATAAGCAACTTGATTAAGTTACAGGGAGACTGTGACCTCCGTTATCCATCATCAGATAAATACCTTTAGTTATTGCAGTATATAATAAAGCCATTTAGACCACCTTTTAGAAAAGAATTAAGTGTGTGAGGCTGGGCTTAAATAGCAATGAGTGCCAGCAAGAGTGAAAACTACATGTAATATATTTTATGTATGCGTATTTGTTTAGGATGATGACTGTCTTCCTAATCCTGTGTGTGCAAACCTGGTACCTCCAATGGGCCAGAGTTTCTGACAGGTTTTGGAAGCTTCAATGAGAAGTTAACAACCACTGCAGTGCGCAGAGCCTGTTCCTCGCTTGTTTTGCCCACTGCCACGCCCACAGCTAACATGTCACCATCTAAACTGGTGTCTGTGTGGATACACTGCTTCATCAGTCTGCATAAGCTACGACGTAGCTAGTCTTAATTAGACTGCTTTTTAAAAATCACTCAAATGTTGTAGTCCATGTGTCGCTAGAATTGTTCTGCACCTCGATTGTCCACAGATCATGTTCCATTAAAAGTGCTGATGAGCACCCAGGACTCTGAAGGCAGCAGTTTTGTGCAAGATAAGAATGTTCCTTAAAGAAGCTGATGGAGGATAGAGCTCCAGAGTTCCTGGCAGACACTGGCAGCATAAGATGTCACTGTAGTCTAGTCTGAAATCGTGTGTCTGAAGGAGAATTGGATGTCCTTGAGTTTACAAGAAGTTTTTGCACTGAAGAAACTTAATAGTGGGTTAGAGACTGCTTTCAGGACCTGTGTAGATATGTTTGTTGCCATTCAGTTTCACTAATATGACTGGAGCAATTAGGTTTTCTCTACAACTGAGTATGAATTGAATCACTCTACATTAGAGGAGGAAATTTTATTTATCCTGGTGAACCTGTGATCTGCACCTATGAGTTCTGAATGACTTTGTTTCCAGAACTGCCTGGAAATCAAGGAAATGGATGGTATAAGCTGCACAACATGACTGGTTCCAAAGGAGTCTCTTTTTGGAAGCTGTGTGTTCCAAAGCTGTTGGTTCACTTGCAGAAGGCTCTTTGAAACCTGCAGTTGACAAATGTCATGAAGCCCTTGATGTAATGAAATATGCAAAATATCTCATACGAATGATTTCCATACCCTTGCAAANTAGTGGGCAAGTCCAGTGGATTAAGATTTTTCCATTTCAAAAAGTGGAAGAATCTTATCTCTGTTTTCTACTTCCTTTCATCTTCATTTTACAGTAAAAACCAACAAATGCAGAAAGAATCTTGCGAAATACATTTCTGTTTGTAATTAGGCAGTTATCAAATGCTGTCTCTCATTCCTGTGTGACCCTGAGAGATGTGGGAGATGGATTTATTTAATTGGTAAATGGAGGGCTAATTTACATATGGAAATTTACTAACATTAGCTTACTTTCCACACATGCATGGCCCTTAGAAAAACAGACTGTGAACTGGAAATGTATATGTGTAAATATTTGGAATGGCTATTCTGATGTGCAGCACTGTGTAGANCCATGATATTCAAGAAGGGCAAAGGTTTTGAACGTCTCCGGAAGGTTACAGTATTTATCTTGTGATGGAACTCATGTTGTTTTCAGACTCCTCACTTAATTATACAGAAGCAAATTGTCTCGTGATTTTGAACAACATTTTAAAGAGCTGGTATGGTAATAATTCACATTAGAAATCAGATTCAAGCTCCTGTGTTGTAAGAGTCCTGATCTGTGACCAGCTGGAATGACAGTAAGTTGTATGTTATTGGTTTGTGTCTTTTTTACTTAGTCCTTCCTTGTTTAGAGACTTGCTGCATGTAACCTGACTCCTAACCTGTTTGGGGCAGGAGCAGCATTTCCTAACTTGGTTCAGTAGGGCTCAGATCCTTGTTTGCAGCTCTAAGAGATGGGTGGAACAGAAAGTAACAGTCTGACCCTCGTTTAAGGTCATGAGTAGCTGCCCAAAATATTTAGTAGTTTTAGGACTTGGATCTCTAGCATAAAAATTTTGTTTCTTGTTTTCTTTGTGATTCAGTATCATAACCAGTTTCCTTCTGTGTTTTACTTCTGTGTGTATGGGTATAACAGCTAGACAGTGTAACTTCCTGTATTTTTATAGCAGTTCTGTCCTGTGGACACAACTGCATGTGCTAACAGGAACATGTTTTTAGCACAGACTCACCCTTCCGATATAAGCAACTTGATTAAGTTACAGGGAGACTGTGACCTCCGTTATCCATCATCAGATAAATACCTTTAGTTATTGCAGTATATAATAAAGCCATTTAGACCACCTTTTAGAAAAGAATTAAGTGTGTGAGGCTGGGCTTAAATAGCAATGAGTGCCAGCAAGAGTGAAAACTACATGTAATATATTTTATGTATGCGTATTTGTTTAGGATGATGACTGTCTTCCTAATCCTGTGTGTGCAAACCTGGTACCTCCAATGGGCCAGAGTTTCTGACAGGTTTTGGAAGCTTCAATGAGAAGTTAACAACCACTGCAGTGCGCAGAGCCTGTTCCTCGCTTGTTTTGCCCACTGCCACGCCCACAGCTAACATGTCACCATCTAAACTGGTGTCTGTGTGGATACACTGCTTCATCAGTCTGCATAAGCTACGACGTAGCTAGTCTTAATTAGACTGCTTTTTAAAAATCACTCAAATGTTGTAGTCCATGTGTCGCTAGAATTGTTCTGCACCTCGATTGTCCACAGATCATGTTCCATTAAAAGTGCTGATGAGCACCCAGGACTCTGAAGGCAGCAGTTTTGTGCAAGATAAGAATGTTCCTTAAAGAAGCTGATGGAGGATAGAGCTCCAGAGTTCCTGGCAGACACTGGCAGCATAAGATGTCACTGTAGTCTAGTCTGAAATCGTGTGTCTGAAGGAGAATTGGATGTCCTTGAGTTTACAAGAAGTTTTTGCACTGAAGAAACTTAATAGTGGGTTAGAGACTGCTTTCAGGACCTGTGTAGATATGTTTGTTGCCATTCAGTTTCACTAATATGACTGGAGCAATTAGGTTTTCTCTACAACTGAGTATGAATTGAATCACTCTACATTAGAGGAGGAAATTTTATTTATCCTGGTGAACCTGTGATCTGCACCTATGAGTTCTGAATGACTTTGTTTCCAGAACTGCCTGGAAATCAAGGAAATGGATGGTATAAGCTGCACAACATGACTGGTTCCAAAGGAGTCTCTTTTTGGAAGCTGTGTGTTCCAAAGCTGTTGGTTCACTTGCAGAAGGCTCTTTGAAACCTGCAGTTGACAAATGTCATGAAGCCCTTGATGTAATGAAATATGCAAAATATCTCATACGAATGATTTCCATACCCTTGCAAAATCCATTTTCATCCCTGAGGCCTTTTGCAGCATAGGCTCCTGTCAGTAGGGAACAGGTTGGAAGTTGAGAGGCCAGGACACTAACACTGCATGTGATGCCCTGAAATACATTCCACAATTGTAACCACAATATTAANGCAGAAAGAATCTTGCGAAATACATTTCTGTTTGTAATTAGGCAGTTATCAAATGCTGTCTCTCATTCCTGTGTGACCCTGAGAGATGTGGGAGATGGATTTATTTAATTGGTAAATGGAGGGCTAATTTACATATGGAAATTTACTAACATTAGCTTACTTTCCACACATGCATGGCCCTTAGAAAAACAGACTGTGAACTGGAAATGTATATGTGTAAATATTTGGAATGGCTATTCTGATGTGCAGCACTGTGTAGACAGACTCTTAGGTTTGAATTACTATTGCAAAGTAATAGTAATTCAAACTATTTGATTTTGAATATTAAAAATACAAAACTTTGAATTTTTTCAAAATTGGTGACTTCAATTTTGAAATTGGAAAAATCAAATCTAAACCTAAAGGAGAATAAGACAATGAAAGAAGCCCTTAAACAGTACAAGTAGAAGTGTAGCAAGAGCACAAAGAGCTTTCATGTACATGTGCTTTGGCAAAGATACACATTTTTATCTGTGAACCCAATATGACAAGTTAAGGTTAAAAATCCTCTTAATTATCCACTCCTTGTTTGTTCTGTATATGTTGAGTGAACAGAATATTTTCTGTTTAGAGGAATACTTTGTATTTACGGCTGTAGGTGTTCCTTCAGGTAATGATGTATCTTGTGTTACTAGTGCAGAAAAGTGACTCTGTGACATTGGGCTCGATCCTTGTGGGTCCCTTCCAACTCAGAATATTCTGTGGTAATCATTCGTTACTTCTTGAAATACATGTTTACTGAAATCACAATTATACCTAGAAATCTCAATGTGCCTAGCTCCCATGAGTTCTGTGTGTCTGCAGATGTATATATCTTTATTCAAATATAAGGGATACAGATAAAGATAACTCACATTAAGTGCTATTAAGAATTGGATGTTGAAAATTGGTGTATGAATAGCAATAGTTTGTAAACTTAAGGCTGTAAAATATAAAATTGTTTTAAATAAATGGCAAAGGAGGAGCAGACATGGTACAGTGGGGGATATTGATGCAAAGGAACAAACAAGATGCTTGAAGGAAATTGTCCTTTAAAAATAAAAAGTGAATTATTTGTTAAAAATCAGTTAGCAGTTTAAATTTTCTTTATAGTGCACAAGGTTTAAGTTATGTTTCTCATGTCTGAGAGTAATTGACAGTGGAATATTTGCACTGTGTAACCACATCAGTCCATGAACTCATTTCAAAAGAGAGTCAAAAGACATATTACAACAAATTCAGTCTGGCATGTGAGAAAATATATTCTAAAATTGTGTAAATTACAATTAAAAATATTTTTATAAAGAAGGTTTTATCGAGGAGGTATAATTTAGAATGTTTTGTTCACCGTCAGTTTTTGTTTTGTTTTTTTTTTTAAACCTGTATTGTTCCTGACTTTCTTAGAAGCAGAGACTTGAAACTTTCACATTCTTAAAGACTGAACAGGACCATTTGTATCTACTAATATGAAGTTTGTGCACAGCTCCTTTCATTTTGAAACTATGAGATACTATTTAGGTTACTGCTTAATTCCCTTCTGATTGCACCTCTTAGTGAGGGTGCCTTAGATAAATTTAGATGATGATTTCATTTGGACCAGCGTACACATCACTTTCAAGATGAGGTTGTATCTTTTTTTTTCCCCCTAATTCCACACTCCAGAAAATAGCAGTCCTTGTGGTTTCTACCCTGAGACAAACATTTCCTTTTTCCCTCTAGATAGTTGCTACTCCCCTTCGGTGGGAAGCCATATTCTGTTCATAACGTCAGTGGTATGAGCCTCTAATGGTATCTTAGAGCTTGTTAGAAAATAAAAATGCTGGCATTTAGTAAAGAACTCTTCTGGATATTGTTGAATAACCAAAACCGTTAGGGAAAAAAAGCTCAGAATTTTGCACAGTGAGGGTATTTGTTCTGAATTTTATCTCTCAGTTGCTATAAATAATAACCATTTTCATAATAGATGACTCGCAGTCTGTAAAAGCAGTTTCTTCCAATTATTACCTTCTTTCTCTTCCTGCTGTTTCAATGGCAGGAGATTTTTAGCAGCCAACAGCATTGCAGGTGTTTTTAGGTGGATGTGACCACTTCATGGGTGCAAGATAAGGGGAAGGCTCCACTGGGGTGTAGCAAGCTTTGTGTCCTTTGGGAAGGCAGGATTTTAAAGGCCAACCCAACAGTTACCATGGGTTTGTAGCCCCGTTCCTGCCTCCCACCAGGAGTGCAGCTTTATTTCACTTGTGTGGAGTGACAGTTGTTAAGTGAACATTAGGGGATGGGGAGAACAGCACTTGAGAAATATCATCTTTGGTCGAGAGAAATCCAGGGGAGCAGAACAGCCTATTGAACCTGCTCACTGACCCCAGCTGGTCTCTGAAATTTGGGTTGTCACAGCAGTCCATGGGTTGTAGGTTGGCAGTTGTCACATGCAGCTGTAGTGACAGCACAAACAGCAGTGGCTTTTCCACAGACACTCTGGAGACCTGTTCTTACAATTAGCTGTTGATTAGCTACCTACTCAAAAGGCAGGCTGCTGGATCTCCCTGGATGCATTCCATGTGTTCCCTTTTGCATCTCTTACTGGTGCCTTGGACTTGACCAAAGTTTGGGATAATTGAAATACAGGCATATACTCCCATAAAATGGTAAGGAAGGCAGACCATTGCAGGCCTGTTAATGGCAGTGAGAATCCATGTGGGCTTGAGGTTTCATTTTTCTCCACTCTTGCAAGATTTAGGTCATAATGTTTAGATCAGGACACTTAGAAGCAAGCTAGGCATCTTGATTCAGCCTCCCTAAGAGAGTACTTGTTTTACCAGAGATGTTATTTGAAGCATTCCTTGGAATGGTACCACTTTTGAATTTACTGTCTGTTCACTGAATTACACTTGCCTGTTTGTTTTGGGTTTTTTTTAAATTTGGTTTGTTTGTTTGGTTTTCTGTTTTAATGCAGGTAAATAAAGTATGCTTGATATGTTTTTTCCTAGCATCATCTGGAGATCCTGGGGAAGGGAATTAATTCTATTTATCAGGCAGTGCATTTTTTTCTGGTGGTTCTGCAGAGTCTTTTTTACTTTTAGGAACAGGGACTTGCTGCTTCCTTCCTGTACCTTGACTGGTTGAGTATGGCTAGATTTGTTTATTTTCTTTTCCAGAATGCCTTCCATTTGGTACTCCAACAGCATCTGTTCCCTCATTTTCAGTATCACTAACAGTGTCTGTTACCAGGCTGGGGCTTGGCTGAAGCTGTCTCCTTCAGGAGCGGAGCCTCCCTTGCCAGTGGAGATCACTGCCACCATTCCATTACCCTGACCGAAGCCTCTGCTCCTTAAGTCTCAGAATAGCAAGCCAGAGAGGTGGAATAATTTAAGTAGTTGCTTGTTTCATTCCTCTTCTAAACATGGAAATTGAAGCCTGTAACATTTCATTGGTAAGATGAAATGTTGGCACAGACGTGGTAATTTCTGTGAAACTGCAGATGTGACTACTTTGTTATGGAACTGCTGGGAGCTTCAAGAATTATTGTAACAAATCCTGTGACTAAAAAGCATGTAATGGCTATTTTATCGTGCTGGTGATTGCTTTTGCACTTCAGAGCCTATTTGGAATGGTCACGTAATTAAAATAGTTATTATTTTCTTTTAAATCAGAAGAGGACTTCTCTCATACTTGCATGATGCCTGACTTGCACCAAAAGACACAAGGAGCTGAGTGCCCAAATGCTGTCTGTATTTCAGCCTGATAGTTATAGCTTTAAACCATGTTTTCTGATGTTACTCTGTTCTTTGTGGTAAATTACTGCAAACACATGTAACATTCTCCATGCTATGTACATTTTCTAACATCCCTAATTTCTTAATTATGTCTGTTGTCCCCAAAGCAGGCACTGCCATTTTCTCTCTTATCTCTTTTGTGCTTTTTGCATCATTTACAACAGTGTATGTCCTGAATTTTTTAGGAAAAACCATAATCCCTTTGAATTTCCTATGAGCTCCCTAGCACTGTAACCCCTCAGACTCCTGATTGGAAATGCTGTAGATCTTGAATGTGGTTTTGGCCATTGCCACAGGTCTGTGTGTTGCCAGAGGGCAGAAGATCACAAATGGAGATTCAGTGCTCTGAAGTCATGTAGTGATGCTAAATAATGAACCAGCAATTAAGCAACAATGTTTTATCTGCAGTGTAGTCTGTGCGACTCAGAACATCAATTTTCAGTCTGTTATCCATGAGTAGGTTAGATTACATTATATTAGTTTAAATTGAGAACTGTTGCTTTGTGTTAGCCCTGGGCACGACTTTAATGTTAAACATACTAACTTTAATTATTAAAGTTAACCCCAAAAAAATGATGCTGGTAGTAAGATACTGATTTGGGCAGGATGCTGATTCTAGTTTTTAGACGGAAGAGCTTATTGTCTATGTATCCAGGATTTAGAAAAAGATTCTCTTCTGCTTGGCAGGCTTGCTTCAAAGTCCTGCTAATGCTAACTCTGGCTTCACTGTGTTCTGTCACAGTCTAGTGGCCTGGGATTTGTAAAGCTGTGCCTATGGGATTGCTGATTACACTGGGAAGAGAAGGCAGTCCAAAGCTAGCTGGAATAGTGTCTGCTGTCATTTGGGAATTTGCTTTATTAACGCATCCGGCTTACTCCCTTGGCTGTTGATGCTGAACAGAAATTGAGAGTAGGTCTCTAAGCTAATTTATTTTCTGTCCTTGAAACCGGATGTTTGTTCCAGTTTGGAATACAGAGTTTCTTATCTGTGTCTACAAGCTTTTCTTCCTTCTTTTTTTCCCAGCTGATACCAATCTCTGCTGCTCTGTGCATGGCTTCCACCCTGTCCATCTGTGTCCGTCACCTTTCTAGCCCAGTGTCAGCTCCTGTAGCTTTATACTTCCCTTCCTCTCAGAAAGAGCTGAGTAACCTTCTGCCACAAAGGTTTCAAACCAGGGAAGTACAAACTGCCCTCTTTGTCCACTACATCCTGTCAGATTAGCAGCTTCTGATTGATAGTGATATTGCCAAGTATGAAAGAAGCAGCTTTTCCCCAGGAGCTGTGGAATCCCTTGGTTGTTAAGGGACTTCATCATGGGCTGAAATGAGCTGATGGCCACCACCACAGGATACATGAAAGTAATTTACCTCTGGTTTTTTTGTTCCTCTTCTGCAACTGATTGCTATGGACATCATTGTGATTCTGAGAACACAGCAGGTATTCGGAAACATCATCTTGATGTCCTGGAAAATGCCTCATTAATCCATCCAGCCGTTTTTAGGCCTTTTCCTAGAATACTGAACTTAAGCATTGCATTTACCTGGTTGTAATTGCTAATTTTCTTGCTTGGTTGCTGCATGATTTTAGGAGCTGGTATTCATGAGTTACCAGAGGTAGAGATGAGCAGAAATCTGAGATCCTCCTGGCATGTCAGGCTAGATGAAGCCTTGCTTGCTTGTCACAGTGATTTGCATGGTATTGGTCTTTTGCCCTAGAGAAGCATTTTTTTTCCTGCTGTTTGAGAACAGGTCTCAGACCTTAGATCAGTGTAAATTTCAGAGCTCCTCTGCTGTGCTAATCCCTCGTTGTATTGTTTTGGAGCTGTTAATTGATGATAATTCTGGATGCTTAACGCATTTTGTTTGAGGATTCCTAAACATTTTTCTGGCAGACTCAGTGACACTGGTAGATGCGGGGAGTGGTTTTGGGGAAGCAAAGGGATTGGAAGGCTGAAGAAGCTGTTTCTCTTTTGTGTCTTTTGTGTGCAGTGAAGCCATGAAAAGCAAGAGCTGGAAAGGGTGAGAGAGTGATTGTTCCTATCCCTCTCTGCACCTGCCAGGCTTTCACATTTGAAGAGTATGATACAGAAGCAGAGCTCCATCTGCTGATGTTCCTTTTTATGTGAGATAGCTCCTCAAAGAAGGGGGTCTCACGTAAAAGACTTTGCTGACCTGTGTTTCTGTGTATATGCCATATCATATCTGTGGACATGTTGTTTACTACTGCACAGAAAAGGAAAAGTGATAAATCAAATCAGTTCCAGGGCTGGAGAAAGTAAGCACCCCATTTAGTTGTATGCAAGTCATCATTTCTAAGCAAGGTTTAGCATCTTCACTCAAACTTGGACCGAAATAACTTCAGACATTACCCCAAAATGAACCTTGATTTTTCTTCATGTGGAACTTGGATGGGAGAGGGAACAAGGTCAGACAATGTGGTGTTGGCTGGCGAGTAGAGAAGTTTCAAGGCCTGTCCACAAAGACATAGGTATTTTTTTCTGTGTGAAAGGATTCTGATACTCAGCTGAGGGGCAAAATCTGCTCTTCTGTTTTGGTTTGAAGTGGTGTCTAGGGAAGAGCAAAACAGTATTGGCAGCAGCTTCATTTGCTTTGAGCATTATGTCTGTCTATTCCCTGGAGAACTCATTAATTTTTAAGGCTGTGGCAGCAATAGGCTAAATGGATACAGCAGTGATACCCTGATGGTTTGAGATAGTGCATTCATCCTTTAGGGATAAGCAGTTCTGCTCCCTTCAGAGGTTGTGTGGCACCCCAAGATCGCTGGGTCAGTCTAACCTGAGAAGGCAGCTGTTTAGCAAACAGGAAGGTGCCATTTGCTATAATAATGGAAACAAGAAAACTGTTGTTTTTAGAGCATTGTGTGTTCTTTTTAAAGCATTGTCTGCTCCCTGCTGGAATCCTCCTTAAGATTCATTTACCATGCTGCTAAACTCCACCTGTTTGTAGAAAAGGGGTTTATGCAAGAAGGTCAGGCTCACCATGGTTTATGCTGGGGAGACAATAGTGTGTGAAAGATAAGGTTCTGAATGACATTGATTTCTCCTGAGTAATTGCTAGTCAGGATGAGTGTTGATTGTTGACTTACAAGGTCTTAATATTGTAAGTGGATAAGCTTTTCAAATGTGGATATGTTAAGGGCAGTTGTGTTTCAGGTACATGTATATAAGGCCCTTTTGTAGCTTGAAATGTCCAAATACTTAACAAAATTGAATAAAATTAAGACAATACTGTCCTACTGTGGGAACTCTTATATCTGACTGGGTGGGGATCTCCTGAGCCCTGACCTAGGAACGGAGTTGTTGTACCCAACTTCCTTTCTGAGAAAAGTCATAGCAGACTGCCACTGCCTTCCGAGGCACAGCCTGAACTCTATGAGAAACATGTGGCTTTTTAAAAATGGGTAGGTGCTTCAAAGGGGCAGTAATCAATACTGAGCTGGCAATAAACAAGCAGGGGAGTCTGTGGCATGGCCCTGGAGCCCTGGTACCAGTTTTTTGTCACCTGTTACACGGCCACAATGCATGGGGCAGGATAAAAGGGGGACCCCTGCATGCCCCACTCTTGGGGCTATGGTTCACAAGTGGGACCGACTTAGCTGCAGCCGAGGCCTGAGGCATTCTGCAGGCAATTCTTGGGTACATGTGCACAGCTGTGAGGGTACCAGGAGTCTTGAAGGATACAGGACATTTAGAGGCACTTAGGACAGTGAAGGATGGAGGCAGTTAGCTGATGCACCTCCATTTGGTACTGAAAGCACTTAGTGGCTTGACTTTGAGCTTACCATCCTTACTTTTAACCCTACTGGCCTTACCTGAGTACTGAGACGATTTAATGCAGATTTGGATGGTTGTGAATTGCCTCTGTCTGCTCTGTCCATTCTCTTAACAATGTCTGATGCTGCTTCCCCTCTGCACTATTGCAATCCATTTCCAAGAACTGGAAGTCAGAAGCGTGCAATCTGTTCCAGCTGATGGGGTTGGAAGCTGTAGGGGCTCCAAATTAGATGCTATATAGCTTCTACTTAAAAAAACAATGCCAAGATACCGTGAAATACTCCACATATAAACATTGAGGGGAGAGTAATGCTCCATCTAATGCAAATTATATTCAGTGCATAAAGCTCTTATCTGTACTGTATATTTCATCATGTTTGCAAGTTTATAGGGCTTATCTTCCGGGCCCCAGACTGTAAACACCATCAGCCCTGTGATGGAAGAAAGATTCTTTAATCCAAGAATAACAGAGAAAGTATAGGTGGATGGTGATCCAGACCACAGAAACAGCTTTGTGCTTTAAGACCCATGGATGTAAATGTGTACTCAGACACTGGGGATCCCTCATTCTTTGGAGGGATGCCATCAACTCGTGTCACACTGAGATTAGACTCAAGGGCACTTACTACCTGCAGGATTCAGCCTTAAATGCCTGCCTTTGTTCTTAAATGTTCTCTGCCTTTGGAACTTGCAGTGGTTCAAAGCTTCTCCTTTTTCTCAAATTTTGGTTTGTTTTTTTTATTTTTAAAATTAAAACATGAAATCCACTCTACTGTGATACTAACACTTTCTCTCCACCTCCCTCCCAGAGTCTCTCTTCTTGGACTAGAACCCTGTATATAATTTTTCAGTACGTTCCAGGTTTGTTTTGCTAACATATGAGGCATTTAAAACCTAAATGCTGGCAAAACCTTAACTAGCCTATTGCAAATGTGTCACTATTCATTAAGGACTCTCTAGGGTGCAGTATGTTCCTTGGTGGATTGGCTTCCTGGAAATTTAATGGCAGTTTGTGAATTGGCATCCAATTTTGTTTTTAGTCTATCTCCTGCTACTATAGAAAGCAATTTTGGTTCTGATAATTTGAGAGATTCTGTTTTGCTTTGCTTTACTTTCATGTTGTACTTTAGGCAGGAGGATGAGTCAGCTGGTGCGAACTTTGAGAAATAGTACAAAGAGAGATTTCTTTGAGTCCACTTACTCTTCTAGAAATTAAGCAGGATATTTATGCCCAGACATCAGTAACCACTTGAATTCCTATCTCACCTACTGGTGAAGTATTAGCGTTCACTTTGTTAGTGTCCGCTGAGGTGTTTTACGGCTGTTTCTTGATGTTAAAAAGTCCCGAGCCTGAGCCAAGAGAATGGACAATCCTGCGCATTCGTGTTCAAGTTGTTTATTGTTTCTTATCTCTCAGAGTCTGGAGCAAGGACACAGCAGGACCGGCTCCTCCAAGAATTACAGCAGGAATGACGCCTGAGAAGGCCGTCTTCACCTTTTTATTTCTTTCAGGAAAACCAACCAAGTTTTACAACGTATAATTATTTATAAATCTATTCCAATTAATTTCTACCTTTTCTTAACATGACAGTGCTACCTCCACCAGTAACTATTAGCATCGTCACAACAGAAAATGGAGGGGAGAGAAGAAAGAGGAAGGAGAAGGGCACCGCCCTTTGCCCTCCATGTTAATTTTCTTCTCTCATACCTCCATAAATCTAAAACTAAAATCACCCAGTGACAAGATAAGCTAATTACACACTTTCTTTTTATTTTGTATTTCATCTTTTAATGTGGGCAGCATTCTCCGATGACACGGCTCAAGCATAGAGTTCTGTGCTTTCGTCTCGAGTTCCGAAACAGTCTGGCATGGCTCCAGACCCCCCTGTACAGTCTGAGGAGTATTCTGGGCTGCCACAGTGAAGTTCAGTTAAGTTCAGAAAAGGCACCTGAGATGTGTGTGTAATTCTAGCTTTATTTTTTTTCAGTAATTTTATGGAGGTTGAGATAAGAATTATAGGGTGCTGTGGGATTTACTTAGTTCCTGGTACATCTGGAGGGGAGATTATTCTGCTTCATCACATTAAAGTGTTGAATTATTTTTAACTGTGGCATGCTACAATATTCTGCAGTACTTAAATGCTGTCCATAAAGCATTTTTGTGCAATAACTTTCTAAATAACTTCATGTATGTGTATAGTCATTCTGAAATAGTTATTGTTTAAATACTCATCCTTTTATACTGTGACATAACTTGTATCTTTAGGCAAATTTATAAATGTTACATAGTTTTGGGGCGCTCCAGCTGTAAGACCCAAAGTGGCCTGTGTAGAAGAAATTATTTTGTGTAGAATTGCTTAGATAAAATATCAGCTTTTATAAGATCAACACCCCTCTCAAAAATTACCATTTTGTTTTCGACTTGTTTCTTGTCAAATACTTTCCAGTCACTTCATTTAAATGCTTATGTGAAAACCAGTATTTCTTGTAAAAATCTTTTTTTTGTTGTTTTTTTAAGACAGAGTAAATGAGTTAGTGGATCATTTAAAATGCTTCACTCTAAAAACAACTGTCCCTTTTAAAGCAATAAAATCCCTATGTGAATGAGTTTGATGCAAGTTCTTAATGTGATCTTAAACCATCGAGCAAAAATGCCTCTAAGTATCTCTTCATGTTTCCACAAACCACTTGAGAAGCTCTCTGGATATATGCTGAATTCAAGTTCAAGTACCTGCATTTGTATGTTGCCTGTGATGCATCTCTGCTCTTTGTTAATTTTGTTACCTGTACTCTGGCTCACCTGGAAGCTCACAGGCAGACATACACCTCCTCAGCATCCACCTAGAATTCCAAGACCAGGGCTTCTCATCACTAGGACTGAGATTCATGTAGGTGGGAAGGGGCATTATATCAGTGGTTAACTTACAGATAAAGAAAGGGGAGAGTGTTGGCTGTGCAGAGGTGGATGCAGAACTGAGTAAAACTGGTTAAAAGGGTGACAGGCCATGTGGCTGGACAATATCTCTTTTTCGTATCAAATTTCTCTGATGCAACTGCAGTCTGCATCACAAGCATCAGTGCTAATGGCCAGAAAGTGTTTATTCTCTCTGCGGACTCTTAGAAAGATGACCTTGAAAGATTGTGTGGATTTTGCTGGGGTTGTAAGGCTGGGCTCAAAACTGACTCTGTGGATCTGGTATTCTGAACGCTCTTAGGAGTCCTAGGCAAAAGAACGTAGTAATTTCGATGCTTGCTGTTGAGCTTTGTGAAATCCAGTGAGAGGGAATTATCCTTACTGTGTGAAGACTGAGAGCTAAGGAAGCTATTGTGACCACTTGTAGTGGCAGGCTCTGTAGCAGAGTTTTCGTCTGTTACGTGGGAGGCTTAGGTTTCATCAGTGGAGAATTTAATTTCCCTGTTTCACCGAGGTTGGATTTTTACAGAACTGTAACTCTGTGTACCTTGCAGAATGTGCATGAGAGCAGAGCTGATTTGTGTTGAGACAGATCTCCCACACGGCTGTGAAAACAAGTGCACAAATTCAGAGTAGCTGGGTGTAAATCTGAAGTAACTGTCATGGAGATTGATGTGCTCTCTAGGAGTTAATCTAGATTTACATCAGGGAAACTGTGACCGGAATCTCCCAGGATTCATCTTTGCTAGACTTTAGTAGCTCACTAAATTAATTGCTAATTAACTTGAGATGGTTGATTATTGTGGATGCTTCCCACATATTTCTTCTGTCTTACTGTCAGCAAATTTAGAGACAGAGCTCCACCAGATCAGATCTTACCTGTTCTGAGCTCCTGCTTGTCAAAAGCTGTTCCCTTCAGCTAGATAGGAACACTGAGTGCAGTCAGCAGACATTACACCAACAAAGTAACTGCAGTACACTGCAGTTCTCAGGAATCTAAACTTGTGCACATTGGGGTAAAAACCAGTGGGGACATGGCAGCCCATATTGCTGAAGGCAATTAGAATAAGCAAGAGGTTTAGAGAGGTCTTTCAAGGTAGTCCCACATTAGCCTTGAAGGCTGGCCTTGCCGGTTTCTACAGTGGAGTGGAGCAGTGTGGGGCTTCTCCTTGGCATAACTGCAGTAGTCAGTGTGAAGTGGTTTCACCAGTGAGATACCCAAACGATGGCACTGAGCTACCTCCACTCAAAACGCTTCTTCCCTTACACGTCAGAAAGCAGTTGCTTTGATGCCTTTTTAATTCTATACAAAGGTGGTTGTAACATAAGTACCTCATGGTAAAATACCAGTTTGCAGTATTTGAGGACACTGGGAGGGAAATGCCCAGACCTATTCCTTCAAAGTCTGACAACTTTGAGGCACCTCAATGTCTGACAACATTGAGGCATCCTTACTCTTCATATTACACCATCAGCATTACTCTAAAAAGCTTTCTTGTATGTGTTTTGTATGGCTTAAATGAAATTTGGATGCCAAAAGGATGGGGCGTGTCTGATCCTGCTGTAATCTGGGCAATGAAGTTTTAATGACAGTCTTACTTGAAAACTAAATTTAGGTTCTGTTCCAGACTCCTCCAGAATGGAGGCAGAGCAGGACAGCTAAAGCAAACCAACTTGAGAACCTCTAATGCCCTTGAAAATAGTAAAAGGATCTGTGCCAGGGTTGAAAGCAAAACTAAATTAGGCCTCTATTTAATGAAAGGTCCTTATTCTTAAATAAACGTGTTGTTAGGTCCCAACAGAGAATGTGTCTAAGGAGCTTGAATTTAAAAGTTGGCCTTTTCTTTACAAATGTGCTTAACAACCTCCCAGACCGTGGGCTTCACTTTGAACTGGTCTGCCTGCAGTTTGAACTGAGAGGGCCTGGTCATGCTGACTGATGAACACACACTGAAGATGTAAGGATACAATAAATGGGTGATCATCTTTCTCGCCTGCATGCGAAAGTAAAGGCATCGTGCCAAGCAAATATGCGCATTAGATGACTAACAGCTCCCACACTGCCAGTGTAGGCAGGGAATATGCAATGCAGCCACATATGTGTCTCAGAACCATACCGGCTGCTTTTTATTCTTAATGTTTGGTTTTGTTTTTAAATAGGAGTTCGGGTCTTTGAGCAGGATGTTTATCTCTATGCACAGAAAACAATATTGGTCATAGCTTTCAATATATGATCAAGTTTTTAGAACTACCAGATGATATATCTGTTGTGAGTGACATCAGAATTTCAAGTAACTGCTATAAATGTTCTCTAGGATGGCTGTGCATATCAGCATATGTGTAATTTTCTGAGTTTACCTTTATTTAGTGGCTAGAAAATAGCTTTTTAAAGAAAGGGAGATTTTTTTTTTCCAGTGGGAATATTGTTTTAAAGTTTTATATTTAATGTTTGGGTTTATATTTAATTTTTATTAATATTTTTGCCCTGATTAAATTTTGATCACTCTTTTCTGGGTAAAACTGGTGGGAGGTGTTCACAAAAATCATTATGCTGTAACAAAGGAGTTGAATTTCATTTGATACTTGCTTAGCCTTAGTTCTACAATGTACATGTGGATGTACAATGAGCTGAACCCCCAGGGAAGTCCTGTACATCCCTGTGAGCAGAGTGCAGTTCACTTTAGCGTTTAATCTAACAGTGAGCTTCCACTGAAGAGGGTCCCCTTTTCATTCCCCCAGTGATGGCTAATCCACACCCCACCCAAATAATTAGTTTTCTGTCAATTCTGCAAGCTGAAGCAGCAGCCTTGTTGCTGCATAGATAGCTAAGATGAGGGGATAGGATGCAGTAGAGGAAACTGAACAGCATGAAACAAACCCCTCTCTTTCTGCAGCAGTGTAAGGTTACATCATGCTCAATGCAATGCAAAGTGAACCTCAACTGTTGATGGTTTGGAGGTGGATTTATTTAAATTCCCCAGGAACTACTAAGGACCCTCTGAGCTAAGAACTCTACAACCACAGAATGGGAGACAGTCTCCTGAACTGAATCTTAAAAAAATGGAGAAACAGGAAACCAAAGACAGACTCTCAAACCACCAAGTTACAGTTCTGCAGCCTCACAACCAGACACTCCAGTATTCAATGAGCAGCCCTGTTGTTCCCAGAGCTAAAATTTCTTCACATTTATCATGCTTATTACTGACATCTTGTAAGTATACAGTATTGCAGAAAGCAGACTTCCAGACTACAGGTAGAGAAGAGCTGAAGTCCTCAGATGTTTTCCAGGACGCACTCTTCATGGATAGTGGCAGAATCTGTCAGTATCTATTTTGCACTGAGTAAATGTCTGATGACAAACTAATTTTGGAGTTTGAGAAGGAACAAAGCCCTCTTTCCCTTACAGAGCTATTCAGTAGTCTGTGTAATATGGATTGGTCTCTGTTTACTCTATTTTTTAAACACCTGATTCTTCTTTCTTGATCTCTTTCCAAGTTGGCATCCAGATCCCTCATCCCAGTTACGTTGATTTTGCCAGTAAAAATTGCTCTTACATGGACTAGCAGTTAGAACGGGTTGTGTCGAATGACTGGGATGGCAGTCCACAGATAGTCTGCATTATATAAACTGTGCTTTCACCCAGGTGGTTAATTAAACTTGGTCTTCAGATCCCAAGACAGAAGCCACTTATGTGCAAACTTCATTTTAGTAGCATGTTTCTGTTCCTCTGCCCCTGGAGTCTTAGCCCTGTCTTCCAGTTTGTCTGTTCTCAAGAGGGAGAAAAGGGAATGTAAGGACAAAAGGAGAGTGTGTGGCTCCGTGTAGTCTCATTTTGGGCAAATAGTCTTGTCTGGTTGGGGGTTGTAGATGGAGTGAGGGAACATATTACAGCATCACTACTGACTGCCTGAATGGTGTGTCCTTTGGAATAGATGCTATGTCCTTCCCAGAAGTGGGAAAAAATGAACAGTAGCAATAAACCATTTTAACATTTTGTGTTCCATCCTCTGTAATTGCATTACTGTTCTGTGAGGATGCTCCTGCAATTTAACCTGCTTTGTTACCCTGTCAGTGCTAGTGTATCTATACAGATAACTGTGTGTACAATTTTTTGCTTGCATCGGGGCAGACCATATCATTGTTTCAGCAAAAATTAACTTGATAGCTTAAAAAGATGGGATTTTTCTCATACATAGCACAAGATAAAGTCACTCTTGCTTCTATGAATGAATATGCTTCTGAGTATTTGCTACCAGAAATTTGGCAATTGCTTCTCAGTCCTCTATGACACATCCTCTAGTGGTTTCACACAGCTCAAAATTAGGTGCCAAAATCTTCTCTTAACTTTGGCACGAGTGAGTGCCCCTGTAACTGGTTTTAGCTGCTCGTGTCAGAATAAAAAAGGACACACCAGAGCTTTGAAAGTAAGGTCATGCAGTTGTATTGCCTTTATTGTTTAACGTGAGTTGCTTTCTGTAAAACTGCTTGGCCTTGAAGGTTTTCCTTGTAGTCAAGGGCAGATGGAATTATGTCTTCTGCATCAGTGTATAGTAGGTGTAAGATGCTGCCAAGTCTCAGCATTGTTTTCACATCAGTTTTGCACTGATTTTAACTTCAAGGTGTAAGTTAATTGAGAATAAGCCTTTGTGCATTTTCAGAGGCAGGAGTGATTCCTGCCTTGCTTTAGTGGTGTTTTTGTTTGAAAAATATCTGCTGTTGGGGAGACAGAAAGATGGGACATATTAGGTAATAGATGGGTATTTCTTTCAACAGTGTAAAACTACACTTGTCCTAAATTACATGATGGGGAAAGAGGATGCAGAGGAGGAATGCTTGAGGTTGGAGGCAGTGTAAAGAAAGGAATTAAGTGTGGAGTCTGGCAAAGCATCTGCACTACATCCAGACTATGACAGCAGAACATAGTTTAAGAAGAGCCGCTCTCTTTTTATAGAAGAGTACAGAGCTTCAAAATTAATTCTTATTTGTTTGGCCTCTTTGGAAATGTTGTGATACCACGTTCTTTGCACACTTAGTATAAAGAAAACAGTTTTATACCAGCATTTGAATATTGTGATGAACTGCAGGCACTGAGGGAGGTCAAAGAAAGCATTTGGGTCTACTGTCATTGTAAACATCTCTGTGCTAAGAACTAGATGTGATCGGGTTACCTTGTGTCAGCTGAACCACAGTAACTGTATGCAAACATTCTTAGTCTACTTTTTCAAAGGCACGAATCATTTCTGGCTTGAATTTTAGCTCTTGTCTTCTGCTTGCCTTGGACTGAGGGCATGCAGAGGTAATTACATTTCCACTTAGTAGAAGTAATAACCTTTAATGCTGGGGCAACCCGTTCAGATACGAGAGCCCTTTGTGTCAAGACAAGAAGTGCTGTATAGAGAGGTGTAACATCCTTTATCAGATCACTTGGTGCAGTTTGAGGATGTAATTTGGCTGTCAGTAGTGAGCCAGTTCCTTTTATCCTGTGGCAGTCCCTTATGAAATCCAGCTACTCCTTGGTTCTGCACCTCGTGGCCGTTCTGCTGGAGTGACATGAGTGCATTGCAAAGCCTGTTTCTCGGGAGCTGTTGCACACAACTGGCAATTAGGTCACTGACAAGTTTGGGGGGCAGTGGGGGTGCTGAGGGTAGACTCGGATCTGTCCACATCATCATTTTATGGTGCTTTTCAGTTGTTTTAAGTAGCACCTCCTCTGTAAAAGAAGGTTGGCTTCCTTTGGGACTTGTCTGTGAGACATCTTTTCTGATTTTGAGCTTGGGCTGAAGAAATCACATCAGAAAACAAACACAATAAAAACATTTGGCTGAAAATAATTGGTTGTCATATTTTCCTGGGAAGGAGGGAGAGGTGTTTCTAAGTGACTATAAAAGTATAAATACCATCTGTATGACTTATTTTTTCTGGTTTTAGGAATAACTTTTGGGTTATGTTTTGAGACACACTGTGTACACAGTAATTCTTATACTTGGACTTACATACTATGTTTGTATTACTACAGGGGGAAAGAGACAGCGTGTATCCAGGCCTTTACAGCCAGTTTCATCCCTAAGTAATCCCTTGTCCTGGGTAGTAGAGGATTGCTTAGTTCTAAGATGTGCTGTTTTGGATCAGGTGATTTTTTTGAGGAGTGCCTCAAACATGACTCTGCTGTTTTGCTTTTACCTGGACGCTGACTTCTTGTATCCTGGATTTGCTTTTAAGTATGTTTTTCTTTAACACGTGGATGTGCTTATCTCTATGCAGTGATCTCCTCATGTCGCAGTGTCGGAGGTGAAATCTGGATATCGAAATAGTCTTGGATTTATGGGCCTATTCAGAATTAGATCTGTTTCTAGTCAAAGGATTTCAATAGTACCTCTGTAGAAAAGGGCACTTTCAGAGTTTAGTCTTTCATATATACTCTTGTCCTTCAGGAGACTTCTTGATTGGATTTGTGAGGCACGGAGTATTGGCACCAATAGAAAGAGTTTTTTCTGTCTCTGTGGACTTTGGAGGATACTGTGAATAAACTGGCCTGGTGTTCATAGTGCAAGATCCTTTAGAAGTAGATGACAAATCACATAAGATGTGAAGGCAGAGCACTTTATAATCTGGACAAAAAAGGCATCTCTGGCCCCTCCCTTAGCTGAATGTATGAAGGAGGAAAAGGTCCTTGCAGTTTTTTAGGAGTGAATTTCTTTCTACGTGCCCACATGACCCTCTTTGCCCAAGTTTTTGCCATGCTTTGAATGGCATGTTGGGCACATGGTCACTGAGGTTATGATGGACTGTTCCGAAATTATGCGTTCAGTTAGCCTCACTGTTTGATAGGTATGACACATTCAACAGTCCTTCACAAATAAGGGGTTTTGTCTTGTATTCAGACCTTTAAGCCCTCTCTGAGATTTTGGTGAAAAGGGCATTACGATTTCAGCTGAAGGCTTTTTCCATATAGTGCATATGGCTCCTAAGGAAGCTTAGTTCATGGATCACCTCCTTTTCCTTAAATATTAAAAGATTTTATGGTACAAACCATTCAGATACCTGGAAGACTTCTGGTAGATTGCAGTTCCTTTATGCAGGCAATAAGCAATAGCAAGTTCATCAATAATAATAATATGGCAATATACTTCATCTCCTTTCCATGTTTCACCTCACCCCACACATCAACAACAGTGGGTTGACACTTTCTTTACAGCTGAGCAGTTCATCACTGTCTTGTAGAATTTTTTGTCAAGAAGAATTGTGTGTAAAAGCCCTGAATGGTTCTTAGACATCTGATAGTGTTAAAGCTTAGATTTTCCCCTTATTTTTCAGGATTCTAGTGCATGAAGGACGTAAATGATAATCCCAGAGGACCATCTGTCCTGGAGCAGGCATTGGAACCAAGTTACTATGTGACTGAAAGGACTGAGTGCAAGTCAGATGGTAAGTAAGACAAGGAAGATGAGAGATATCATACTGGCACTTCAGTACAGATGGAAAATACCGCCATACACTCTTTCAGAACTTGTCCTAATTTTCAGGTTTTAAGTGTTTTGCAAAGCCCAGTGAGCATGGCAGGTAGTTTTTGCTAGATCTTTTCATTGTGGAGTGTATGTTTTAACCTAGTTGTGGTTCTCACATCGTTCAGAGTCCATTTTACCTCCATTGCCTACTTGATGTCTATGAAATTCTTTCTAGCTTGGATTTCTAAGGAAGTCTGAAGGATTGAGCCTTTGTCTCCTAAAAGCTCCTTAGGAAGTCCTTTCAAATCTAGTCCATAGCTGTCTCAAGCGTTTTTTTCTTTTTAATTGATTTGTGGTAAACAGTAAGTAAATTAGTTTTGTTTAATCATCAGGGAAGTGGGTGTTTTCAAGCCATTCTGGACTTGTTTCTAAACATATTCTCTTACAGGAATGTGTTTCCTGTCTGCACAGTGAGGGCTCTTAGAGCAACTAGGGCTTTGAATCATGCACCCAGTGTAGATAGACCTTTTTTGTTTTTATTGGTTACCAGATTTATTTACTGGCAGCAGTTAATGCTGCGCTGGACTGGCCTTTGGTACCTTCTTGCAGACTGTTGCAGTTTGTGGTTGTTTTTATGCTGGAGGAGTCAGTTCAGCTGATGTGGGTGGGCCTTTGGTATCAACTCCGTACTGCAAAGGAGGCCCAGATGATGCTGAAAACTTTTATTAGGGAGTGTTTGAAGGGTAAAAACATGTTCTGTATGCAAATAAGCTGTGAGGCAAAGGAGTTCATTCCATACACTGTATAATTTACTGCTAAAAAGCCCTTTATGAGCTCTAATTTTATTAATTAAGAATTCTGAAAAACTTCAGGTAACTTAGTTATTTTTTCTGGGCATTCCTATCTTCTTTGCAAATTAGATATAAGCAGTCAGCTTTGGACAGCTGAAAATCAATGTCTGCCACTTATTTGATGGCAGAAAGGAGGTGCTGTCTTTTCTGTAAGCTCAGAGAGTCATGTTAGTGTTACACATTTTGGTGTTTTTTACAACCTTGTCCAGATCTTTGAGGCCAGTGTTAAACCTAGGCCATGAAACATTATTGTTATTTAATTTTTATTGAGGTAGTGAGTAATTGTGCCAAATAATTGCAAGTCTTATTATGTTAGGACATGTACAAACATAAAATAAATGACAAACACACATTTTGCCTCAATGCACTTGTTTTTGATAGTTCGGCATAAGTAAAAGCATGATGTTTTATGTTATCTGACCCTTACAGTCATAGATTATATTGATTTCAAAGCAAGATGTGAGCACCGTTCTGCTGGTTATACAAAATAATGAATTCAGAAATCACTTTGCCACACTTATCAAATTGATCCCCTCACCGAAATTTGTAGTAAAATGTAGTTCAAAGTATGGACTTAAAGTAAATTTGTTCCACCCACCAACACAGAAACCACACCGCCATCTGTTTTTAGCTGGATAGCTAA
This sequence comes from Platysteira castanea, assembly GCA_013397175.1. Taxonomy (NCBI): domain Eukaryota; kingdom Metazoa; phylum Chordata; class Aves; order Passeriformes; genus Platysteira; species Platysteira castanea. Next base: position 701,552 of record VYXC01011199.1, on the reverse strand, counting down.
AAAGAAAAAAATGTATGTGCTATAAATCCAATATATGATTCTTAGGGCAGCTGCGTATATTCAGAGATCTTTCACATTTCGCTATTTCCACCAATATGGCTGCTTTTGAGGGGGGCAAAATGTGTAAATGGTTCTGGTAGAATAATGCTTTTTATTTATTTATTTACTATTATTTTTTCCCCTCCTGGTTTATAAGGGGCTTCACTTCTTCCCCTTGTGTCTTTGCTTAGGCTTTAACACTGCCCTTCTCTCATCTCGAGGCTGAAATACCCAGTGTTTGTGCACAGAGCCTGCAGGTTGTTCATCGAAAAGATCTTTAGTCCAGCAGTGATTCCTGGCTTACACTTTATATGTGGGCAATGCAAAGGGAAGTTTTTCAAGCAGTTTTGTTTTTATTGCAGAATAAGGCGTGGGTAGTTCTGCCTTGCAGAAAAGCTTAGCCTGGAAAAACCTGGTGTGGGAGGGGAGAAAGAAAAGATCGACAATCATTTATCGTGTGACATCGAAGTGGAATAGTTCCAACAAAAAGACTGCTAAACTTTCCAACTGAATGTGAGCTGAAGGTCATGCACTTGCGTTCATGTTACCTTGATAGAGCCACCACAGAAGCATTGCTAAAGTACCCTGGAAGAAATTCTGTGTCTATAGGGTACCCTTGGCAAGTGTGCTTGCTGAAGAGTACCCTGGAAAGGCCTCAGTCTGAGGTGACTGAACAGACTGGTTTTGGCACAAGAGGCAAAGGCACTTAGAAAGTATCAGTGATGCTAATTTCAGGAAAGGCTCAGGTGTATAAAATTCAAATCCATGTCTTTTATCTGATGGAAGATGCTCCATTAAAAGTTTGGAATAAAAGTCATTCTCCAGGCATTGGCATAGAACTGTAGACTAGTCTGTGTTTCAAAATTGGCAAAGAAAAGGGTATCACTCTGTTCAGCTGTCACAAAGACAATAATAAACTTCAGTATTGCATAAAATGCTGCGTCGAATGTGGCCAAAGGTCTTCATTGTTGTAGTGCTTAAGTGGAGTAATCAATAACATTCATAGAAAGAACATACCGCTTTCATTGCAGGGCACAGGAGCTAATGAAAAACTTCTAAGGCATGGCTTGATTAGGGTAAGTTGGATGGCAAATTCAAATTCTGAAAGGTTCCTTGGGAAACTGTTAGGATATGTTTATGCCAGCTAATTAATAGGGATGGTGCAACCATAAAATGATAGACTAGATTGAAAAATGGTCATTTTAAGTAACCAGAAGGCTGTTTGTTTTACAGAACTGCCTCATGTTCATGTGCGCACATCCAACACAGTGCATGAAGCAAAAAACATAGAGTGAAATGAAACTGGATGGTGTTTCTGGAGACTTGAGAAGTTTTGCTGTAGCTGCACTGCAGAGCCACAAGCTGCTCTTGTGCGGGTGGAAAACAGGATATAGATAAAAGAGGTCACATGAGCCTGTGGGGATGAGCAAAATTAACATGCTATTTTTGAAGGAGTGTGCACTTGGGTTGACAGTTTGAAGTTGAAGCCTTTCAGTTAAATCTTTATTAAAGCAAGTTTATTCTGCAATGTGTACACAAAACACGGTAGAAAATTAAACTGATTAAAATCTTGGTTCATCTCTTAATGGCGTTTAAGAATCAGAGAGATGATGAGGATGAGGCAGTTTGCAGTGCGAAGGTACACTATCAGGGACCCTGGATTTCAATAAAGAGTTAAATTAAAAATCATTCTATTCTTTTTGACAAGCATCTATTTGGTAAATTATCATGTGCCAGTTTTATTTCTGTGGTCCTTATTGGTTTAGTACAGTTCTAATACAGTTTCTTTCAGTATTATCTTATTTTTATGAAGGGCTGAATGAGTTCTTAGGTGTTGGGGGTTTTTTTGTTAATATTTATTAGACTTGATCCTTTTTCAAGCTAGACAAGTGGCGAGTTGACTTGATGCTCTTCATTCTCCTGTGCTGTGCATAAAATTGTTATCTTGCTTCACACTAAGTAAAGGTAATCGACAAACTGGCATTTGTAATTTAAAGGCTTGACCCTGTTGATGGTGTCCCCTGATGTATGTTTACTCCTCTGCCAGCTCCCTTAGCCCAGCATAGCAGTCACAATATCAAGGATATCTTATTGGTTGAATACCCAGGGTATTACTTGGTTATTCACACTGGGATTTCATCTGGCATTTAAGAGAACTGGTTATTTGCTTTCTGTTAAAGTTCCAGTGAAAGTTGGAATTTTTGGATACCTTTCAGGCATACCATGTGAAAAGACAGCAGAATCATTTGCTGATACGTTCCTGGGTTTCAGTCTTCAAACCTTAATACAAGAATTAAGCACTTGGAAAGTTTAAAGATGTATAGAGAATCTTGAGCATATACTGACAGGACATTGGGGCATACTTTAATTGGTAAGGTTCAGGACCTCTAGCAGGTAGGCAGCTGTATTTCAAAGGTAGATCACAGAGCCTGGGGTTTTTAAAACAGTTTCTGTCAGTCCCTATGGAGATTGGGATCCTAAGTCCACGGTAAAAGTACATTCTACTGTGTCTCCACTACTACATAGGCAGCAAAATAGTATGTCTGGGCTGTCATTCCTGTCCAAGGATTATTCAGGGCTGTTCTGTCAATCCTCCTTTCACCATTCATATTGGGGCAGTTCTCCCCTTGTTGCTCAAGCCTCTCAGTTTGTAGCTCCTACCTTTTATGCATGTTCTTCAGCAATAGGGACTGTCACAGAAGATAAATTTGACCCCATGCTCTTTGTGAGAATGAAGTCTGGATGACATCAACTTTTTGTCTTTGTTTTCCTGTGTTCTGGTGAAGGAAATATGGACATATGGACCTGAGGAGACCAACAGCAAACTCCAGTTATAGCCCTGCTGCAGATGGTCACGGAGTGAAGGACTATGGTTGTAGTTTGTTCCTGCTGTGCAGTCAGATGTAGATGTGGCAGCCTATGCACCATGATAGAAAACAGGTGGGGTGTGGGGGGATATTCCCTGAAGTTGCATTGCTTGGCTTGGCACATCAACCTGCAAGGCCATGTTCCATGTCTGTGAGAGCTGACAGAATTGAAGCTCTATTAGGCCCTGGCCAGCACTGTAACCCTTCTCCATGTGGGACTTTCTCAGGTTTTGTGCGGGTGCGAATACCATAAACATCACTTGCAGTGTAAGATTTGGAATACTAGGCTGTCCTCAGGCTGCCCTCAGGCTGCCCAGTTTGTAGTATTTGATGTTCTCACAACTGTACCTGTATTTTCTTAATTGTGAGTGACAACAGACACATTTGTGTGCTGTATTCACAGACACAATTAAAGGAAGCAAAAGCACATGGTAGGCAGCAGTTTGAAAACCATGTCAGTCTCAGTTTCAAAAACAACTATGCGGTATTGTCTCACTGTCAGTGTGAAATGTAATCCATATTTTTAAGCTACCTTTGAAAATGAAACTTAGGCCCATCTTTTGAAGAACAATTAGAGTTATTTCAGCAGAACTAGGGCTCTGTCTAGGGGGATTGGGGCTTTTGAAAATTTTCCTACACCTTCTGAAAATCTGGTTTCTTGATGCCCTAAGTCTGTTAGGCATAAGATACCCACCATCATGTTTCTCAGAAAAATGAGTCAAAGTCCATATCTGATTTCTGCAGCTTTATGTCTGAAAATTTTCAGTAAGAGCTCACAGTTGTAATTGGGAAATGGCAATCACCAAAAAGTTTAGCTACGTTTTTTTTCTGTTTCAGAGTTTAGAGCAAGATATTTCAGAGGAGAGGGAGGGAAGACTCTCTATCTTAATTCTGAGGTTATTTAATACCCAAGAGGAAGGAAGTTTTCAGTATGCTGTACTTTTTGCATATGCTACCTTGTTTGATTTGAGCTACTGCCAGATGCTGTTTTTAGTCTCCACTCAGTCCTTCTGTCAGGCTTTTCACACTCCTCCTCCTCTTGTGGGCTTCTCTTCTATGGCCTTGTATTTATTTTCTTTCTTTCCTCTTTTATCAGCTATTCTCCTTCCCATTATTCCCAAACACACACCTTCTTTTGTCATCTGTATTTTATCTTCTCCATTCTCTGCTTGCTGCTGTTACTCCATTGTCTAGCTTAACTGGTGAGTGGTTTTGTAAGACGCAGTTTAATGCCACAGAACACATATTTTATAAGTCAAAAATACTGAAGAGCCTGTTTCAGGGATGTGAGATCCAAAACAGTGCAGTATTTTGAACTGGGCACCTTGTTACATACTGAATTATATGCACGCCTCATAGTCACTGTTTGCTGTGGTGGACTAACTGATTAATTAATGGACAAACTAATATCATAGCTGAAATTAGCTGAAAAGCAGCCAGGTAAGAAAATTAGTCATTTTTGAGACCAGAACCTTGCTGAACCGCGTGTCACATGTGCAAGAGTTTTATAACCTTATTTCAGCTGAAGCAAACCACCCTTTGGAAGTCAGATGTTGTCACTGTATCTCAAACCTCTACTGTTTCTGGAAATCATGGTTTGTTGACCTCTGCCTTACTAGTTTGCTGACTGAGGTTTCGTGCTCTCCTTACACCTGCTGGTGTCATCACCATGGGGAAATGCAAGAAACCTCAACAAACAAAGTATTTCAATAAGGATAGTATTAAGAGGTGCATAGTCGTGGAATACCAGCCTCAAGAATTAGGGGTTTTAATGGTGGAAGGTTTTCTTCATTGTATCACCGTTCTGTCTTGGAAAAGAAGTCTTGGGAACCCAAGACTTGCTTTGTTTGTGAATCTTCCTAGCTCTTTCCACCTCCACATGGTCTCTGATCTTTGTTAACCTGGGGCTGCTCTCCATCTTCACAAGGAAAATCCTAAAAGGAGAGAGGAGGGACTGCAAGGATTGAGAAGTTAAAAAAAAAATTATGGAGAGCAGGCATTGGCTCGTGCTTGGCTGAAGCAGTCTCCCAGACCTGCTACTTGAGAAGAGCTGTCAAAGAAGAGGTGATCATGGTATGGTGTCACCCATCAGATTTGTTAGATTTCCAGCTGCAGTGTGTTGCACCAGAAGATTTTGTTGAATCCAGCTTGGGATTTCCCCATGGCTTTTTCACCACAAAATGAGCCTTCCAACTGAGATCTGGCTGGGTTGCCAAAAGAGAGTCACAGTCAAGCATGTTATTGAAGGAAACAACAGGAAGGGGAATCTGCCTTTGTGAACCTTCCTTTGGAGCATTCAGAGTCGAACTAAGGAGCTTAAACTCTCAGTTTAAGTGGAGAAAGGAGAGATTCAGGCACTCCATGAGAGGAACATGGAGTTCTTCAACAGAAGAGTTGAGTAAATACTGACAGATATGACTCTTTTGCAGTACATTTTCACAACATCTGTCAAGCTTCCTTTAAAAATACCCAGCCAGCTCTGGCTTGACTGTGGATATTTTTCACACTTCGCAGTGTATGGAATTGGCATTTTAATTTCACAAACAAATCTACCAGCTTATTAGATTTATCCACCTGCTCATGCAAATGAGCAGTAGGTTGAGTTAGTTCTCATGTGTTTTATTCATCACAGGTTTCTGGTTATCATCTAAGCTTTACAGAGTCTATTCTGCTCAGGCTCTGTGTTGCGTTGTATCCTGTGTAATTTTATCCTTGGGATCGCGCCCACCGCTGCAATATGTGGTAGCACTGGGTTGTTAGGCTGTTCTCCCCATGGGATCTGAATACCTCTTCCCTGTAGGCTGTTGGCTTTCTGTGTGCTGCACCCCATGCTGTGGCAGCAAGCTGCCTGGATAGTACTGTGTTGTGGTTCTTTGCACCTACCAAAGAGTTTATCAGGTGTCCTTAATGACATGGATCTGCTATTGCTTTATTTTCAACTCAGCTGGTTAGCTAAAAGAATGTGTTATTTAAAAGAAAAGAGCAATTTCACCTGATAGTAAATGGCCAAATGAAATTTTTTTTAGTCCCAACAATAGATGCCATTTGCTGTTGATGATTGCCATCATGGCACGCTTTAAGTGAGAACAAACACACTACCCCCCTCCAATACACACAAGGCTTTTTTCCTAACAGATTTATTCATTAAGCATATGTTCAAAGACTACAGCTATTACCACTTTTAAATAGAACCATTTTTTCGTTTCTTTTCATAGAAAAAAGGCTACAGTGTTGTGAAAAACCTATTAATGTTCCCGATTCAGTTAACTAACATATTCTGTTAAAAGTCCTTTCTAGTCAGGTTGTTTGACAATAGGAAAATAATACTGTGTGCTGGAGACTGACCTTCAAGTGACAGTCCAAAGCTGCTTCTTTGCACAGTCTTTAGCAGTTTGAATGCCTTTACCTTCCCTCCATGTATGTCAAAGAGGTCTCTTACAGAAACAGAAGGGAAGCTGGTTAGACTGTAAGACTTGGTCCCAACTTCCTTGCACAGGCAACATTCCTGCTGAAACAGGTAAAAGTTTAATCTGACCAATTTTGCAGCCTTTTGATAAGAGGGATGGCACTCCTGAGAGACACTAAATGCCTTCCATTTTGTATGCCTACTGTGGGAGACAAAGATAAATACAGACCTATTTTTCAGAATAGGTCATTTTTCTTTCTGTCAGGTTTGTGCAGGCATTCTCAAAATGGCCCCTTTTAGCATCCTATGTACTCACTGGTACTGATAGGTTCTAAATGTCCTTTGCTAGCACATTGAAGAGCCTGTGTTATTCTTCTGTACGGAAAAACATTTTTGCAACAGCTCTAAGGTGAAGCTTCCTTTGTTCTTGAGGTTTTTTTGCACGCTACTGAAGTGTTACTCCAATTAGATGCACATATGGATTTGGGGATGCTATTGTCTATTCAGCTGATAAGATCATTTCAAGATCTGTGGAGATGAAAGGATAAACTATGATGTTGCAGATACCCCTGAAAAATAGGACTTGATACTGCCCTGCTTCCTCTTTTTGTCTTTTTGTGTCTCTGCTCAGCATATCTGAAATAGATCACACGGCTTCTACCTGGGCCATGGATAAAATGCAGCTCCTGTCCATTCTTTTTATGATCTTCCCAGCATAATTAATGCTACTATGGTGGTTTGACCTTTGCTGGAGGCCAGGCACCCACCAAAGCCGCTCTGTCACCCCCCTCTGAACTGGGTAAGGGGGAGAAAATATAACAAACAGCTCACGAGTTGAGATGAGGACGGGGAGACATCACTCACCAGTTACTGTCATAGGCAAAACTCAGGGAAATTAGTTGAATTTATTGCCAATCAAAATCAGAGCAGGATAATGAGAAGTAAAACAAATCTTAAAAACACCTTCCTCCTACCCCTCCCTCCTTGGTCTTAACTTCATTCCTGATTCTCTATCTCCTCTCCCTCAGTGATTCAGGGAGATGGAGAATGGGGATTATGGTCACTCCATCACATGTTTTTTCTGCCACTGCTTCCTCCTTAGGAAAAAGAGTTCTTCCCCTTCTCCAGCATGGGATCCCTCCCATGGGAGACAGTCCTCCATTAACTTCTCCAATGTGAGTCCTTCCCACGGGCTGCAGTCCTTCACAGGCTGCTCCAGTGTGGGTTCCTTCCAGCAGATATGGTTCCTCAGGAACAGGCTGCTCCAGGATGGGCTCCTCTCTCCACAGGTCTGCAGGTTCCCCTGCCAGGAGACTGCTCCAGTGTGGGCTTACCATGGGATCACAACCTTCTCTTGGGCATCTNCCTCAGTGATTCAGGGAGATGGAGAATGGGGATTATGGTCACTCCATCACATGTTTTTTCTGCCACTGCTTCCTCCTTAGGAAAAAGAGTTCTTCCCCTTCTCCAGCATGGGATCCCTCCCATGGGAGACAGTCCTCCATTAACTTCTCCAATGTGAGTCCTTCCCACGGGCTGCAGTCCTTCACAGGCTGCTCCAGTGTGGGTTCCTTCCAGCAGATATGGTTCCTCAGGAACAGGCTGCTCCAGGATGGGCTCCTCTCTCCACAGGTCTGCAGGTTCCCCTGCCAGGAGACTGCTCCAGTGTGGGCTTACCATGGGATCACAACCTTCTCTTGGGCATCTGCCTGCTCTGGTGTGGGGTCCTCCAGAGGCTGCAGGTAGATCTCTGCTCCTCCAGGGGCTGCAGGGTAATCCCAGCTCTGGTGCCTGGAGCACCTCCTGCTCCTCCCGCACTGACCCGACTGTCTGCAGGGCTGTTCCTCTCACATATTCTCACTCTTTTCTTCTCTGGCCACATTTACTTCTGTGCCATAACTTTATTCTCTTTCCTTAACAGATTATCCCAGTAGTGTTCCTACCATGTGATGTGCTTGGCCTTGGCCAGCTGGCTGACATTAGAACTGTCAGACACAGGGAAGCTTCTCAGGGAAGCCATCCTTGTAGCCCCCCACACCCTGCTGCCAAAGGCTTGCCACACAAACCCGTCAGGAAAGGATCAAGCAAGTTTGTTGTACGTAATTGGCATTGGGAGATGAGGGGTGCAAGGAAAAGATTTCTTTTAGTAGAATCTTGAAGTAATGTGGAGGAAGACAGAGGTGGGATGGTTTGAAAGTGCTGCACTGGTCTTTAGAAGCTAAGAATGAGATTTACAAGATTACTCAGTACTTTATTCTTCATATTGAAGTCAAGTGTGGGAGGAGACTTGATCTGAGGCATTTGGCATCTCCTGTTAATGCAGATGAAGTGTTCTGGGTAGCATAGCAGAAATACAGCTCTGTGGATGAAATCTTTCTTCCCATTGACACATACTGTCACCCACACTGCATAAAGAGCATCCTAAGGGAAGCAATTGACTACTCATATTCCAAAATATGTTATGTACACAGCGTGTTTCAACATGGAGACAAAACTGTGGGGCAACTAGGAGTCCATAAGAATATGTTTGGTGCCTTTGTGGTGACCTGAATTATAGATGTTATGAAATCAGGAGCTTCTGAAAAGGAAGAAATGCTCCAATCAAGACCTGACGAAACAATGTTTTTTAATAGTCCCTGTTTGTGTTGCATAGTTGAGGAAGTAAATTGCTGTCTTTTCATCCTCAGAATAGGACATACTGTGAGACCTTTTACACCTGAAGCAATGGGAGGTTTTAAGTGTGCCTCCTTTGGCAGGTGTGCCTCCCACAGATGCAAGCACACCTGCCACCTGCTTCCATGCAACCTCAGATCATCATCATTTCTGCAGCATTTGCTGGAGTACAGATTGAAAATCCCTAGGCTATCTGTGATCCCAGTCTGGAGCTAGAAGTAGAAATGCTCTGCTTGTGCAGGATCCAAAATGGTGTTTGCTTACCACGCCTGGAGCCTGTTGATTAATGTAAGCTCTTGCCACGGTAACTCAGCATGAGGCTGTGTGGTGTGAGGTGGAGCCTTGGGATACACGTGAGCATGAGAGGTTTGTTTCTTTGGGTTGTTTTGTAGAGTGAAGCTCCTGACTGCAGACAAGTGATGCAAAATCCTCCAGGAATAATTGCAAAGCTCATCACCAGTGTGTGCTTTTTTCCTGTCACCTTCTCCAACAGAGAGCCGTAACAACTTGTGCATGTCTGCTTATCTATCTAGACAAAACATTGCTCGGTGCGTGTTTCCTCCCTGGGAAGAGGATGAGAAGGCAAGCTGTTGCATCTTTTTAGTTTACTATTTAAGGCTGTGTATCCATGTTGATGAGCACAGTATAGGAACCCAGACAGACTAGACACAGGACTGTTACCACTTTCTATTTGCATTGTTCACTTTTTGTGCTCCTGTGTGGATAGCTATGGAGAAGGAGAGCTTGAAACTGTTATACTTGTGACTTTTTAGTAGTCTAAGCATGCCTCTAACGTGAAGGGACTGCAGTTACAGAGGTAGCAGAGTACTGAACTGGAGGTAGTGATATTTAATTGTGCCAAGTTTGCATTGGGGCCCATAATGGTGTAGCCCTGGATGGAAATAGGGCTCTAATACATAAAGAGAGAAAATTGAACCTGTCTGTGGATGTCCACACCCTTATCTCTGCAAGTGTTTATCTCAAACCTGAAATTAGAGGGTCTGAGTGGTACTCTTGCTTTCTGAGGAAGCCAAGCAGTGCAAGCATAGCCTTTTTAAATGCATGAAAGAAAGGAAAATGCTTATACTTGGCATAAGACCCTTGGGGGATGTATCAGGTTTATGGCTGATGATGATTGTTGAGACTGGTCTTGATAGAATTTGCTTTGCTCAGGAAAGGGAATGTCTTTTAAATGAATGTGATAGTGGCTTTCCTAAATGTTTTTCGTGAAGGCTCCAGGGCATAACATTTGAGTCACTTAGTAAAGCAGGCTATCCCCAAATGAATGACATCAAAATGTTCCCATTTGAACCTGGCAGGAAGCCATCAAATCACCCCTCTGCTTCAAGGTGCAAACCCACTCATTCAGGAGGGCAGAGAGCGGATCTAATACCTAAAGAATGCCAGGCCAGTCACTGAGGAGACCTTAGAAACACACAGTGGTATTAGCATTATGACTGAAGAAGTTATTATTTAACAAAAGAAAGATGTCCTTTTTTTTTTTGGCAATAGCAGTGTGGCAACACCAACTCAGATTATAGTGGTATGAATAGTAAATACTTTCAAAAGTGTGTGATAACAGAATGTGCGTGTTTCTTTTAATTGTCAGAGTTACTCTTGTATTGAAGAGGCTGTTTGTCTGGTACTAAATTATTGCTATTCTTTGATTATGCATTCAGGCACATTTTAAAGTACAACCTGTAGTTACATGTGTAAAGGCACAAAAATTATATTTAGAGTTTGGGAGGGGAGAGTTGGTTATCCTGTTTCACAGAGTTCAAGCCTGTACATTTTGACCTGCATTGCTGTGCTGCTGATAGTTCTCCCTGCCTGTGTTGCCTGTGCATGAGCAGTCTAAGCCTTTATCTTTTTAACTGTGGAATTACAGATCTGCTTGTGGGTTTCCATTTTCAGTGTTAAAGGGAGCTTGCAGCCTGGGATTAATTCGGGACAACCAACTCCACTGGAAGTCATCTTGTAGTTTGTTTACAAAAGCTCAAGGCAGCTCCAAAATTATCAACAAGCACTTGAAAGTGCTCAGTGAAGAAAACAGCGTAACAAAGAAATCTATTCTTTGTTTAAAAAAAAAATTAAAATTGTGTCTTATGTTCGGTGGTAATCAGATGGACCTTCTGTAAGAGGGTTAAGAGGAAAGGAGAAAAGACAAAATCAAACCAAAGAAGCTTTGAATTGGGTCCTGATTGAAAGATGGCAATTGCTAATTATGTGTGGGTGTGATAAAAGTTAATATTCAGTTTTTCTGCCCTCTGAGGGTCTGCATTCACTTAAGAGCTGTAATTTGACACCATATTTAATATTTTGTTTTGAAGCAAACGCTACTCTAGGGGCCCTGGCTGCCCTGAAAAATGGCATTTCCTTTAACCTGATGTTTTGCAGGAGAAAAGGAAAAAGGACACAGCCTTACAACACACCTTGTGGTTAAGACCTGTAAGCATTAGGAGAGCCATTAAGAATAAACCACTTGTGTATTTGCTTTAATAGTGAGAGTATGATTTAGAGGTGGACAAGGGACTAGTCTTGCATTGGCAATTAAAGGCAACTTCCCCGTTATTAGTAGAGACATGGTAGTTTATAATGAATGTAGGACCCTGGCAGTCAGACCCTACAGATGGTACAGTAGCTCCCATATACTCCCCATATGGTTGCTTTATCTGGCAGTCCCTTACAGCTTCTTATGGCTCCTAGTAGTTCCTCTTTCCTGTCTTTCCAGAGCAGAGAGACGGAGGATTTTTTTTCTTCTTGCTCCCATCTAAGTGAGGCTCACACCTAATTCAGAGTGGTGTCAGCTGAGGTATCCTGAGCTGCTTTTTCCTTACAGCTCTGTTTCATATGAGCTATTATGGACTAGAGATTTGGTGAGAGGATCAGGTAATTATCATCTCTCTCTTACTAGGTGGGTTAGGTATATTATCCAGCAGTTAATACCAGTGTGTAGGACCCTAGGTATGAGGGGAGTGCTGCCTGCAACATTTGGTTTCTTCAGAAAGGAAGAGTTTGGTGACAGATCAAACAAAGTCCCCCAGACTCACCTTTCAGTAAAACAAAATCTCTGTCAGGATACATCCTTCTCCCTCCAAGGATGACTTTGTAGGCCGGCATCCTGTCTTTTAAAATTGTGTTTTGCAAATTCTTTTGATTATTTGGAACAGAAATGTATGTATGGAGGCAGAGGAATTTGAGAAGATTGTGAGTTTTGTTTTTCTTTCCCATGTTTCTTCTCCTCTGCAGTTATCATTTTTTTCATGAGCTACTTCTTAAGCAACACCACAGTGAGCTACTCTGTGGGGTGGGGAGTGGAAGTTGATATAGAAGGGCATTTTAATGCTATGTCACTTCACCCTCTGAGACTGGATTTTGTCTTTGCCTTTCAGGTCTGTAGAGCACAAGCACATTTGCAGAGATTTGCACTAGAATCACTAAAAAGTAAGACTGAATATTAACTAAGAACAGATTCCTTCTCACAGGGAAAAACAGTCTTACTTTTTGAATCATTAATTCTGTTTAATAAAACAAAATCCTTATTTAGCTCCTAACAAGCCCCCAGTTTTCTGGTTAACAGTAGCAGTGGGTTAAACATTAGTCTGAAAATTAATCACAGTTGTGCCCATATAGTCTGAAAGTTAGTTTCAGAAGTGGTTTTTCAGAAATGGATTTGATAAATTTGGAAACTTCTGAGTATTTTCTTTTTTCATTACTTATAAAATATACTGTCCAGAATTCTAATCACAGAGAAAATACTACCTTGGTAATTTAATTAAATGTTTATTTCCATGTGTACAGCCCATCCTAAGGGTAATCTGGACTCTCTGTAGCCATGATAAGCATGTTCCCCACCATTGATGATAGAGTCCCTTTTCTGTACAAGAATTTAACAGGTAGTAGGAGATGTTCGCTCCTGTTACACTTGAGTTTTATGGAACCTGCAGTAAAATGGCTAGGATTTTCTCTTTGTCTTCTTTGATGATGAAAGTTGGAGCTGGTGGACATTTCCACTGCAGCAACTCAGCTGAAGATGCCCTTAGGAACTGGAATCTATCCAGATGATATTTTCACTTATCATTGTGGCACTTCCCTGTGGCAGCCAGACGATTACAACACAGTAGCTGTTGGACTGTTGAAAAAATCACAGCAGCTTGAAAGCTCTTCTAAATCACAGCAAAGAGCCTTGTCCGTACCCTGAAATTCACAGAATATATCAGCGAGCACATAGCATCAGTGACTGATTGGGAATCAGATGAGGTTTGCAACTTGTTTGATGGCCAGTCTCCTCCTGGTGAAGAAGAGGGGGAGGCAGTTTGTCTTGCAGTCTGGTATTTCTCTTCTCCATCCCTCTCTAGCAGCTTGCAGGCTTGCTTTCATATGTGACCCCGCAGTATCGTAATAATGGTCCTGGGTGAACATGAACATCTTTTCTGCCTTCACCTCTCTTTCTTTCCTCCCACCCATCCCAGATGAAGTGGCAGGTGGACTGAGTGGGAGCAGTGTGAAATGAATGCAGAGAAAATGTGTGACTCAGCAGTTCAGCAGGGAGCTGCTGAGCAGAAAGGCAACTATTCTCCTTGCACACTGGCATCAGGGTGCTGTTCCCTCAGAGATGAGAAGAGACCCTTTACAGATGGAGCTCTGCAGCCCCCCAGCATGGCAAAGAGGCTGCGTATTCTTCTCAGCAGAACTTATTTCAAGTAGAGAGGAAAGTTTCTTCTTCAAGTTTGTTAGAAATGTTGCCAGTGAAAGGGAAGAAGCACTGGGCTAGAAATACGCAGACCTGGGTTTTCTGCATGACTCGCTCACAGATTTTCTGTATGACTTTCCCCCTTCCTTTCTTTCTCTCTTGATGCGTCTTTCCCTTTTGATAATCGGAGTTTGGTGTAAGCAGCAGCCAGACTCCACCAGCTGAGCTTGGGAAGTGAAAGTCTACAGTACTTTTCCTGGTGAGTAGGTGACATCCCTTTTCCTCTCTGCACCGTCAAAGAACTCCACAGAGAAACCTTGCCTTTCTCAGAGGGAGGCTGCTGGCTTTCCCCATGCTACCTGCCACTCACGGACAAGTAAGCGCAAAGGAAAGTTGATATTTGTGGGTTATCCTCTGGCACACATGGATAAATTAACCTTCTCGCTCAGTATTAGGGAGTGACCAGTGCAGTGTCTTCCTCAGCAGTTTTGTAATGATCAAGAAGTTGTGGTATTTTATTACCAGTTCTGTGTTTGTCTTTCAGAATGGAGGACTGAAGTAGATTTTTCTCTATAGGTTAAGCAAGAGCAGGTAGACATTTTATATCGGTGGTTGTACTTACTGAAAGCTTGATTTTAAAGCTATAGGGTGCATCATTGTCGCTGAATTTCCCCAACACACACATACACACACACACACACAAAAAGCAAGCATAAGGTGGTGTTCTCTTGAATCTTCAGAGAGCCTGAAACAGTGTCTCTGGAGAGCTGTTCAGCAGCTGAATTCCCCTTGATGGGCATATCAACCCATGAATTGGAATGAATGAAATACAGATATTTCCAGTGTGATGTTTTTAGCAAAAATATTCAGCTTTCCCAAATAGAATTCTTGAATGCTAGAAATTTTAAGTTGTTCCCACAGCTATGAATACCTGTAGCCTGGCTCAGCTTGTTCTTACAGTCCGGGGTAGATAAACCTAGTGCAAACTAAAAGCATTAGAAGTTGTAAACTGAAATTCATCTCAGATTAAGTAACATAGGAGACTGACACCCATGTTGCTGGTGTGTAGGCTGAGTCTTGGTGAAGAGTCTTCCATTCCTCTCTAATGTGTCAGAGAGGGTAGTTCCAGTTTCTTGGGCCTCTTACTTAAACTGGTGGTATGTCAGGCTTATTTCTTCTTTAAATTCTGTTACAGAGAAGAGTGTGAAGTCTGCAGTTACAGTCTGCAGTCCTACAGAGGACCGAAGGATGGCTCTAACTGGCTTCCAGTTAGATACCAAAGTGATTTCAGAGTTGCTTTGGTGCCTTGCAGTGTTTAATGGTAAATGTAGTGGGATCCATGAATCTGCCTGGCTTGTTGCTAGTGTTTGAATTAAGGTGTCTGATACTTTCTGAAGTAGCTCTCGATGTGGTTTTGCATTACAAATGCAAGATCTACCAACCACAAGCTCTTGGCAGCTAAACCTTGGACTTTATCCAGAGTGGAATTGGAAGTAGTGAGGAGATTACATTGTTGTAAATTCCCTCTATCTCCAGTCAGTCAGTAGCAGGTAGCTGTGGAATGCATCTGGGGATGTTTTTCTTTGCAACTTTTAATCTGGATACTTATGCTAGAAATATGCTCTCCTCGTGAGCAGCGTTTTACTCAGCCATTTGGAAAACATAAATGCATTGAACTCTTGTAAACAGAGCAGGTCAGGGATCAAGCAAAGTAGAAGTAAGGATCAGAAAGGTCAAAAGAATTATTAATGAAGGAGCTAGTGAGAGAGAGATACATTCTTAGGGTAACAGCGAATAGCATCCCCAGTTTTCAGTGCAGATCATTATATCTTTAGTGTAAATTTTCAACATAACTTATCAGATGAGTCAGGAGTACAGACAGAATCAAGAAGAAACAGACTTTCCTTGGTGGTGAATTTTATCTGTCTATAAACAGTAATGATGCAGCTCCTGTCACGTTTGCTACTTAATAATTAGGTTGCTGTTCATGAAGAAGTTCAGTAGAAGTTTCAGAGTTATAAAATAGTGACCCACCAGTTGGTTTCCCACAGAGTGAAGAACATAAGTACACAAGTTGTGTTTGCTGTGCAGGCATGAAAGGTTCCCTTCCTCTTACCCCCTTCTTCCCATACCACTGCAGTGCAAAAGAAAGCTAATTATCCCGTTTCCATCCTTGTCATGCTGCAGCGGCAACCAAAAATGAAATGTTTTCTTAGCCAATACCTTTCTCCTAAAGCTCTATTTTTTGGATAGACAGGCTTTTTTTTACCCTCCAGCACAAGCCGCCTCTTGTTCATGTGCACTCTGAGGCAGCTCATTCAGCTTTGATGTGTCTTTCCAACACCTGGACTTGCCTGCATTCAGGATGTCTTACGATGTGTATATTTAACGAGGTCTTGACCAGATCTGTGAACTACAATGCCAAGGGCTGTGTCCTGCACACACAGTTGAGGTGCACATGAGAAGAACAGTGTACTTGAGACCCATCTCAGTGGTGTACTTTCATCTACTGTTCTTTCATCAACAGCAGTTCTCCCTAGCAGTCAGGTGGAAATCAGAGGCAGAGGTTTCAGTAGGCAGTTGCATTTGGACATCTGAAAATGCAGAAGCCATAAATGGACTTACGACTCTGGTCTGAAATGTTGGTAATCCTGATGGATGTGAGGTATTGCTGGCGTGTTCATACTTTGTGGTGCTTCCACACTGATCCATTCCTATAAGTTCTCACCACACATGGCCATCGCGAAGATGTGGACAGGTTCAGAGGGAAATGTACTTCAAGGCACCTAAAACAATTGGGGCAATGCAGCCGAGCTGCTGTGGTGTGTTGGCTGCTGCAGCTTGAGACTTGGCAGAACAGGTGAGGCCCCTTTTGCCCTCCTGTCGGATGTGTCTGGAAGGTAGAATCCACCATTAACAAAATTTCTATTTCCCAGTGAAGAGGCAGTACCGTCCAACCCAGAAGCATAATTCCCACAGGGACAGTGTGATGGATGTACATAAATGTCTAATAACTGTAAGAACACTGTCTTTTCATTGCTGGGGTGCGTTTTCTTTCTGTTATAAAAACAGTTTTGTTGAGGAACAAGTCTTTCTCTCAAAACTACATCGTTAAATTAAGTCTGCCAGTGGAGCTGTGCCAATTCCTTGAACATTAGCACCCATGCACAAGAGAGGACACAAGTTCCTTTTAAAATGTTAACTTGATTAACGAACACAGCCAGGATGTGAGGTTCTGAGGGGTTGTTTTTTGTTTTGTTTTTCTCTGAAGGCTTTAAGTATGAATCAGTTAAGTTACAGAGCTGCTAATGCCTCACCCACAGCAGGATTTGATGGGATCGTGGCATGTTTGTTACTGTAAGGCTTTGTTGACTTGCTTATTATTTCTACAGTGCCTTTTAGTGTTTCAGCTAAGACTAGTACTCTAGGCACTTGTTTTTCTGAGAGTTATATAGGTGTTTTTTCATTCTTGTGCCTGTTATGTACCCACATATGAAGTCAGAAAAGAAAAGATATGGAGATGCAGGGGTTTTTAAATGGGCATTGCCAGAGTTACAGAAGCCAGCTTTTACCCTCTGAGAGAAAAAAGATGTTTCCCTATATATATTATTCCATAATATAATAATATGAAGTGCTGTCCCATGTATTTTTGGCATTTGTTTTGGTGGCACTGCTTAAGGAAAGAATACAGGATGAATGGATCCCTGACATGATCCAGAAAGTGCTTCTCCCTGAACAGCAAGGATGAGGTTAAGTTCATGGTGATGTTTTGAAATTTCAACTTGCTTTCACAAGGCATATGGCTGCTACAGGTGTCAAGAGACCTTTTAGTTCTTCTGCCAAAGGGTTTTTTTTCCTAGCAAGTGTAGTCTTGTTCCAAACCAGACGTACTCATGGAACTTGAATCCCCATCTCCACGATGCAAGAAATGAGGCTATCACATGGATGCTGCATTTCACTGTCAGTCAAATCACTAGCAGAGGAGAGGCTCAATTCACTCCTGGATGCAGTCGTCCTTGCCAGCTCTCTCAAGACCTTCACCGTTCACCTGACACAAGAACGCTTCACTGATGTCTCACTCATTACCTCATCTGCAACTGAAAGAATCCTGGGCCCATTAGGGCAAACAATACAGGAATATAGGATTGCAAGATGACGTGTAAGTGCTAATTGAAGTATTGTGTAAAGCTGGCATAGTTAAACCAATACAGAACCCTAGGTGGGCATCCTTGTGTTTGTTAGAATCTAATCTTTTGGGATTTGTAGGAGAAAATTTTTGAGTGGATTTTAGTTAACACTAGACCTTCTCTTTGTATATCCAAGACACTTATCTGTTCATTTATATGTATGGATTCAGCCAGTTCTCCATTATTTCAGTGCTTGCACCTTTTGCTTTCTGCTGTGTTAGTGAAAACACCTCTTGATAACAGTGTCAGTTCAGCAGAGCTGGGATCCTGGGCTCCTTGGTCCGCAGACCAGGACTCTACCTTATGCAGTGAGAATAATTGAAAGTAAGAGTGGTCTATCGTCCTTCATATAGGGCAGATGTAAGAAGGAGAATGTGACTCCTGCAGCTGTACAGGTGCTACTAGGCAGCACTGGAATTCCAGGAATTGGACTTCTGGGCTGTGGAGAGGCACAAATCCCCATGGTTACAGACAAAGAGCAGTGCCCTAACTTAGGCATCTTTGTTCCAGAAGATGCAGTTAAGTGGCCTTCACATCCTTGTATTATAGTCAGAGGTTTGTTTCTAACCAGAAATGACCTTGTAAAGTCTCAGGCTGCTACAAGTATGAAACAAAGAAATCCTGTTTACCTACTACATAAAGCAGCACCTTTGGTCAGTTAAAAAAAAATCTGAAATATGAAATATTATGACTTACAAAAACCAGTTGAAAACTGAGCGTGAAATCTGCATTCCCTGGCTCCTTGCATTCCTTGGTCTGGTTGTCTTCCCAAGGTTGTTTTAGTTTTGCACTGTGTATATTTTATCTAGAGATTTGGGGAGGAGTATGCCAGACAGGAAATCATCAGAACTTAGAAAACCAGTAAATATGTTCATTAATCATTCTTAGGGACAGAGGTGCATTATTTAATGCAGATAAAGAAAAATTAGAACTTAAACTATGTTTAGTGAAAATGGAAGGTTAGAGACTTTAGGAGCAAACAATAATAAACTATAAGAAAGCAGATATTTTTGAAGCTTTAGATCTCAGCCACAGGTGCATGTGTCTCTGCAAGGATGACAAAAATAGTTTCTGACACGAAGATTCTGTCCCTGCTAAATTTCAAATTCCTGTTCCAAAACACAGAACATAAACATCCCACAAAAATAGCAGGAAAAAATTGGCAATCATTAACAGGTGTTTTCCTCTCAATTCTTGTTCGAATCTAGTGAGACATGAAGCAGTTTAGAAGCTTGAAAATTTTCAGCTTTAAGGACTGAGAGGTAGACTTCCTGTGATCTCTTGAGCTATATTCCAGAAACTTCTTGCTTTTCTTGGAAAAGTGCTGTTTTCAAGTGGTTCTGTTCTAGCATTAGAAAACAGCATTAAAAGATGAATTCTTACTATGGCCAGACCCTCAGCTGATACACAGATATATTTCATTTGCCTAGTTAGAGCTGTGGCTACTTAATGGGTGCTTATCTGGCTCAGAGTTACTATTGTGAGACATTTAGAGAAATGTCTGTTGAGAGGAATGTTTTATAGAAATCTGACCTCAACCAACCATGGATGGACCAATGATGCGGCCTTTCCCTGGGACACAGGAGGCCGGTTTAGGCTTAAGGCTGCAGTGCTGTACACAGGGCAGGCTTGGGGCATTGCTCCTGTACAAAGATATAAGTCAGTAGTACTTAGACCCAGTGAGTCTGATCTTTCACTCCTTTTAGCTTGTAAATGAATTTGTATCTACACAGACTCTATTCAAACTACTGTTTCTGAGGGACTAGCCACACCAGTGGTTATTTCCACTGAACAGAACAGCATTGCAACATTATTAAATAGCTCTTGAGGATGAATTCATCCAAGAATTAGGTTATTGGAATAAAGTCTATTTTATTAGTGCCTTAGGACACTCAGCCAAAACCCAGAGCCCTGGAGCACTCTTCAGACACATAACATGAAACAGTCTCTACCTCAGAAATTTATAATTGGTTTAGACAAAGCAGACAAATAAAAGAACTGGAGAAATTGAGACAGGAAGGGGCAAAATGGGTTCTCTGCCATCATGTAGCTGGGAAGTGTGTAGCTAGGCAATAGCACAGGTAGCTTCTTTTAAAAAGTAAAAATGAAAAAGTGCAGCAATGTAAATGAGAATTTGTTAACAACAAAGCCCGGAATCTGCACCTCCGGAAAGAAAGGGAAAATAACTTATCCGCCCACACTCACTTTTTTCTGACGAAGGCAGGTGAATAAAGCTGCACTAATAGAGTGTGACGCTCACAATCCTGAGCTGCGCTTGCTGAGGCGGAACTGAGAGGTAACCATCGTCTCCAGGAAAACAATAGCCCTGCAGCCCCCGCCGTGCCTGCGGGGTCACATCCCATTCATCCCCTGCACATGTCGTTTTCACGTGAAGGTTGTTCCCGTCCAGCTGTTATGGAGTCAGTGGATGAAGCTGAAGGACGGCAAGGAGAGCTCAGCAGGAAGGAGCAGTCCCTGAAAGCCTCCCAGAAAACAGCGGTGCTCGGTTGGCCTCCCCGGTGGAATGGATTGATACCTGGAGACAACATGTATCTGTTCGTCCTTTCACAGATACTGGTAAGGCAGCTTGCCGTAGCTTTGGGATGCTGGGACCCTTCTTTTGGGCTGCACTGGCTTGGGAGGTTTCCTCCTCGTTCACTCTAGATGCAGCAGTGGGAATAGGTGCAGTCCTTATTTCTGCAGCCACCTCTCATGGCTTTGCCTGGAGAACAGCCCCTGCCTTTTGATGTCCCAGACTCCCATCCCATTTGCTGCCTCTCTGCAAATGCCTCCTTTGCCAAATGACCGATATCCCACCAAATCCGTTTTCTGTAGCTGATATGTATGGGGGTAAAGACCCATGTTGTTAACAAGTGGAGCCGGAGGTGTATCCTTTAAAGCTGTCGTGTGCCTTTCACAGTTGGGGATGAGGTTATACCTCTCTGTGAGTGTGTTAAATAGAAAATCATTGTTCTTGTAGTTTATGTTAACTGTGGCTCGTGCAGCACCCTTAAGTGGTTCAAATGAAAAGTTCCCATGTGTGAATGTTTGTGTGTGTGTGTATTTATAGTGATGCCTATGTGAAACATGGCTATTTGTGAGAGCTTTGAGAGAGGCCTTATGAGTCTTTTAAAAACATTCTAAGTCCATGGAATTGCTAGTTTGGATCTAAAAGTAATAATCCTGAAAGTTCAGAAGTCAGAGGAACATGTTGCTCTTTCAGTGTTGCTCAACTTGCTGTTTCTGGGCAGCCCTTTTGCTAGTGAGGGTCGGAGGGAGCCTGTGTACTTCAGTGATGCACATCTAGTAAATAGTGGCTGAGCTTGGAGCCCTTCAGTCTTTTTATTCCTGTTAAGCTACAGCCTAGAAAATACCTGACTTCTTAAAGCAAAAGTGATAATCAGCATGAAATCAGTGATAACTAAATTAGTTAATTATGCAGTCTTGAAATTAAAATGAATGTGTGTATAATGAGAGATGCTAATTACGTCTTTTCTGATTGCTTGTACAGCTTCTCTGCGTGATGCTGTGGTACAGCACTTACGGGGCCATCCCAGCAGCTCAGAATGCCTTCGACCTGCTCTCTTACTTGCTTACCCCATTTAAACAGGTTTTTTCAGATCAAGGGGAGGTAAGTCCCCGTGCTGCTCTCTGGTTATATAGGTGATGTCAGTAGCCTTGGGTGGCGCTTCTAATATCTCTTCTGATTAAAAGTATAATACGCGTGTATTTCATGAGTTAGAGTGACTTTTGCATTGTGTGTATGTCCTGAAATGGTAGAAGAGTTTTCTGAAAAGAGATGAATATTTTATCTTTGAGATATTGGACTGAATTTTTTGCCTATGATGTTAGGTCAGCCCAGCAGATTTTTCATTATGTGCAAATTTTTGCAAATGAAACAAAGCAATAAGAAGTCATCTCATTAAGGTTTAGCCCACAGTAAAAGGAGAGCTGGAACTTCATTTCTTAGGATGAATAGAAGTTTAAATTCTGGAAGAATGGATCAACCCACATAAAAGGTGCAAATCACACCATAGTCTCAAAAATCTATTTTTGTGGAGTGTTTAGAACATATCTGTGTGCAGTAAATGAATTTCAAGTGTACTGGGTGCACGGATTCAATTATATCTACAGAGCTACCCCAGTAAAATTGCTTAGCTTCTCACCATGACATGATGACATGTATACCAGAATGATTCATCTGATACATTACTGGTAATTATACCCAGTGCAGATTTTTCTAGTGTGGACAGAACCTTAATTAAGTGGTGAACAGCTACTTTCAAAAATCAGATGAAATATATTTGCTATCAGAATGCTTGGATCCACTGTACATAATCTTTGAGGCAGAGGCTTTGCAGTGCTAATAGAAAATTTGATTCATTGCCTCTTGTGATTGAAGTACAGTGGAGACTGTTTTCTGTTTTCTCATAACAGTGTTTATGAGCTGCATGTCACCTGCTCTTTTGGGGTGTTTTGAAAGAAGCCCTTTTTCTTTGCCCTTTTGCAGTTGGCTTTATTATGCACAGAGCTCTTCACAGATTATTGCTTGTGTCGTATTTGCAGTGGCTCAATCATTAACAAATTGTTGTTCCTTACAGAAAATCACTGATTTGTATAATTTTGACTTACAATAAATGTCCTTCACGGAGGAAACTGATTCCTAGAATGCACCACTAGAATACCCGAAGTATGACTCTGTGCAGATGTTCATGCATATGCTTGAGGACTGTTTATTATAGCACTATTTATTGTGCAAATTTATACTTGGAAACAGTATAGGCAAAGAAATCTTCTGATGTTAAAATAAGCAAATGAAAGCTCTTAACTCCAAATTTCTCATTAGCAGTACTAGTAGGAGAAAAACAGAGTAAAATTCCTTGCTCATTGAAACCCATTAGAACTGAATTTTGCACCTACTACTGAGAACAGGCTGAACTATAGACTACTATAAAATGACTAAGACATCAGAATTAATTCCACTGCCAGTGGTGTGAATTAGCCTGATGGTGTTTCACAGAATGCATAGAAAACACAGAAAACTCCTCTGTGGCTGGATTCTATTTCAGGATCCCCAAACCCAGGAACAGTACTAAACTTTGTTTAAAGCCCTTTGCCACAGTATAAAATCACACTGACTTTAGCAATGAAGCATTGGTCCAGTCTGCAGAATTGAATTGTGGATTCAGATCTCAACTTTGGCAAAGCGTGAGGGTAGGAAGCGGAATTCCTGTTTGCCTTAGCAGTGAAATCTGGGGTTTAGACCTTTTGAGATGCTGGGGCTTAGAGGTGGTTTCAGTTTCAGCCTTCTCCAAAGCCTGGCATTTTTTTTGGTGGTGATGGCAGCTTTTCCACAGGTGAGTATGATATTAGTAAATCTTTATGGGAAATAATGCATGCTTTGCCAAGACCATGCCTGCAGACACTGTACTGTGCCCCTAAATACTTCTTGAATCATTGTCTATTCTGTTGTCTTGCAGAGCCTGACTGCAGTCGGAAGTGTTGTGGTATCATACATCCTGCTGTCTTTGGCTTCTCTAGGACTGCTATTTGTAGGATCTCTGGTAAGTTACGATACAGCACAAACTATATTAACACCCTTTTTCAGTGAGTTTTTATAAGATGTCTAATTCATCCAAAGTTGTTGGTGTTATGCCCAAGTTGATTGTAAAGCATCGTTTTTGGGTCTGTTTCTATATAATTATCTGCTTGCTTTATGTAGAGGAATCAACCTTAACTCAATTTCTTGATGAGCTGGGGATTGCACTGATGGTTTTTATTCTTTCCATTCACAGATGGGCAAACTATTTGCACTGAAGTAGGAGAGATGTGGTCCATTAACAGGACCATCATCCACTGATATCGGTGGCAGAAGGAATTGTTCCAGAGTGCCAGTGTACTTCTGAATGTGAAGTCCTGTTAGATGTAGGCCAAGGCCCGAGCTGCAGAACACCTTAAGTGGCATGACCACAATTAATCTAGTTAGCTGTCAGCTGTTGGGGAGCAGCAGTGTGTTGTGTTTTGCCATTGATTGTGTAACTGGCACAAAGTTGCGTGGTAGATGGGAGAGCTATGGAGAACTCTTTCTTGTTAGGGAGCTCTAATTGAATGGGGCTTTTCAAACCCCTCTATGTTGTTCCCTTAGAGTGGGAATGCAGCTACTGAAGATGCAGGCAGAGCATCACCTCCTGTCCTTACAAAGGTGCTCCTCAGGTAGCTCAGGAAGTCGAAGCTGTGCTATGCACATGCTGTTTGAGTGATGCACTGTATAATGAAGTACATCCTAGAATCAGGGGACAGTAGGTGGGAAGAGATTGCTAGTCTAACATCCTGCTTGGAGCAGGGCTGTTGCCAACACAGTAAGGTCAGCCATGAGTTTTTCCATACAGGTTTTTAAAACCTTCAGGGAACAAGATGTCTTATCTCTGTGTGTGCCTGTGCCACAACCACGTGGCACTTTGGGGGAAGAGTCTTTTCCGAGTGTCTCATCTGAATTACATAAACATAAATGTCTGAGCTGAATTTCTGCAGGCTTGTGGCCCATGGCCCTTGTGGTATCAACTGACACTACCAAGAAGTGTCTGGCTGTATCTCTGGAGCTGCTCTTGAAGTAGTTGCTGGCCACTGTTGGATCACCCCAGGCTCCTCTTTTCGAGGCTGAACAAGCCCAATTCCTGCCACCTTTTTCCTGTACTCCAGACCCTTGACCTCCTTTGCAACCCTCTACTGGGACCGCTCTAGTTTTTCCATATCTGTCTTAAACTGGAGGAACCAAATTTGTAGACAGTATTCAAGGTGCAGCTCTGTCAGTGCCAAGTAGAGGGGAATGCATCCTTTGATTTGCTGGCCACACTCCATGCTGGGAAGTAATGTCATATTATATGCCATGGTTAAATTCACTCAGAGGCAGCACAGTGGCAAGATCTTCTGTTTAATGTGTCAGGAAAATGTACTTTCTAAAAGCCATTCACAAGGCAAAGTAATTATAGTTAATGCCTCCATTATTGTGATCATTGATATAGGCAAGGAAATTAGCCAGGTTTATGCAATTTTCTGCTTTTTTGATGCTGCTGTATCTTATCCAGATTAATTTTGTCCTCAAAAATAAACTTCTGGTGATTCTGTAATAGCAAATACCAAAGAAAAAAAGAGAAGAGTTATCTAAGAATGTTCCAGGCAATCTTGCAGCAAAACATTCTGGACTGAAAATCGGAATACTAGGGGTGTGATTTTTTGGCATATTCAGCTATTTCTTAGTGGATGAAAACATTTATTGCTGACCCATTCTTAGCAGAGAAGGTAAAATTAAGTGAAAGCTCTCTGCGGCCAAAAATTCTGATCTCTATTTGGGCAGCTTTGCGTGTGAGCGCCTTACAAGTGAACGTGAATACCAGTGTAGATTAAAGTAGACTTTGCACGTTTTTGTGTTGGGTAAAACTTGTGTATAGAAAAACATTTTGTAACAGTTTCCATGTAGGCAAGCTTGCATTGGTTTGTATCCCTGTGGTCTGTGCTAAGAGTTTTCTAGCTGGAGCAGAGGCACAGATGTCACTCTGTGTCTCCCTGCTCTCTGGATAAGTTGCTAGGCAGCAGGGCCTAAGAAGTGTCCTGTGAGTTCCAACCAATGGTCCATCTTGCCCAGTATGTTCTCTCTAATGTGGACATTAGGAAGGAGAGACTGTTCAGAGACAGCACATGAGCCTTGTCCCTTCCTGCCTCCCTGTTACCTTACTCTCAGATGTCTGAGGTTGTGCTGCTTTGCAATTTGCAAAAATCTGCTTGTATCAGTATTTGCATAACAAGGTATAACACAGTCATTGGCAGAACAATGAAAATGGTCATTGAATCAGGCAGGGTTTCTAC
This sequence comes from Platysteira castanea, assembly GCA_013397175.1. NCBI lineage: Eukaryota > Metazoa > Chordata > Aves > Passeriformes > Platysteira > Platysteira castanea. The sequence continues at coordinate 675,824 of VYXC01011199.1, read as the reverse complement.
AATCCCAGCCTGGTGGACAACAGATTGTTGCAAGAAGACAGTTTTCTTCATTTTCTCCTTTGTCTCAGCTGAGTGATCTCTCTCCCCCTCTGCCCTTAAAATGGATTTTAAACCACGTGCTACCTAGAAGAGACCTTGAAGGGATCTTTTCCTTTGGGGAGTGCCTTTATGACCAAACCTTTCTTTCCCAGTGTTGAAATTAACACTGTCCTGCATGACATCCTAATGTGCTTTAGTAGCCTAGGAAGAGAAACTTGACCTTTCTTAGTGGCACTTTTCTAAATTCAACTGGTCATTTAAAAGCCATGTAAAAAAAGGACAGAAGAGGCTTTTAATGTGGAAAATAAGACCTGTTCTTAGTCTCAAAAGTATGCATGACAACACAGTATAGTGCTCCTAGTTCTTTGGTAGATGGATGAAGTTGGCCTAAGGTTCCTGATCCTGGAATTCAGAGATGGGATTGAAATTTTTACCTGTTTTTAACTGAAGTATGTGTGGAGGATTTGAAGTTTAATGATCTGATTTTCAAATCATAAGTCTACCACAGCACCTGTGCAAACTGATACGATACGGAAATTTTTTAGATGTATGCAATTTCAAACCTTCCATTAATTTGTAATACAAATTTTGATATTGCATTTGTGTCCTAGAACTTCGCAGGATTCATTATTTAATGTTTATACCATATTTAAATCAAATTATTAGATTATAGCACAGTCTTTGCCCCGGCCAAAAACTGATGTGGACATTCTGAGCCTCAGCATCAGGTACATCAGAATTGAGGCCTCTTTAAATAATGATGGGTTTATAAATAAATTCGGGGTACGGTGCCAGGTTTTTAAAGATGTTCAGCTCAATTACATTTGGTTAAGACTGCTAAATGTAAATTTCACATGGAAAGCCATTAAATCAAGAGAGGTATGATTTAGTATTCTATGATAGTAGAATACTATAGTGGATTTTTGTTTTGTAAACAAGCCTGGGAAGGATAAGAAACTGAACAAAAGGACAGTGGTATCACGTTGGCTTGCATATGATGGTCACAAGCACATTCCACTTCCACTGTATCCCTGAGTTAAGCCTGGCCAGCTCTGTGGAAACCTCTGTGGCTGAAAGCAGGTTTGAATGGGTAGATGTGAACCCTTGTAACACGCACCACAGAGCTGCTCCTGCATGGAACATTCCTGTTCTCTTCAGTACTCTCCAATTCTAGTACAGAGGCCTGGGATGCTGCCCTAAAGACCCATGCCCGGGGCTGTGTGGAAGGGCTGGCTACAAGCAGAAACTTTTTAAAATGTTTGTTTCCTCCAGTTTTGGCACCTACTCAGAGCCCAATCAGACCCCCCCTTTCCGCTGCAAGAGGACAGACGCCAATCTGTGAGCCGGCAGCCTTCCTTCACGTACTCAGAGTGGACAGAGGATAAAAATGAGGATGACTTCCTAGATTTGGATCCTGTACCAGAGACTCCAGTCTTTGACTGCGTAATGGACATTAAAGCGGAGACAGACCCAGCCACTCTGACGGTTAAATCCGTGGGCTTGCAAGAAAGGTAGGGGAGATGTGACTAATAGGGAAAAGTATGCTCCCAGATTTGGTGGGTTTAGGAGTTCTGTGCCTAGTAGGAAGCTTTATTGCTTTTGTGAATGTCACTTTAAAATGTGTTTTTTTAAAGTCAAGCACCTGCTTTATTTCCTGTCCTGCTTTTACTCCAGTCATAAATACAAGCGTGTTAGCTAAACAACACACAGCTTCTGGACAGCTGTCAACAAGTGCTGTTCTAAAGCATCATTTCTTTCCATTGAATACATGTATTTGTTTTTGATCAGTCTCTCACCATTCATCAAGACAGCGACTGCGTAACATGAGATCCACTATAGGGCAGTGAAAGCTTTTACCTCTGAAAGAGGTGGGTCTTACTGATTTTTTTTTTTCCTGTGACTCATGCTGGAGGACTAGTCTTTCCTCCAAAAGCAAACCATAGAAAAGGTGGTAGTCTTCAGTATTTCTCATATAAGAGTTAATCCAGAAGTAAATGAATATGATTCAAATGAATCCAGTAATAAAACTTCAGGGTGAGCTGGTGTTCACCGCTTGAACCGTAAGGGCAGCTTGAAAGAGGAGTTTCTCAGGCAAGTCAGGAGCATCTCAGAGAGATTCACAGCTGGGAAAGGGCAGTTTCAAGATAAAAGGAAAATCTTTTTCTGATTTGTGTCCTTTCAGTTGTCTTAGTGAAATAGAACAAAGGTCTTGATAGAATTCCTGTGAAGAAATTCTGCAAAAGTGATGATGTTATGAATAAGAATGAAGTTACTGAAGGGCCAGCATAGCAAAGTACAGCCTTACTTTATTTCTCAGTTTTCAAGCTTAATTGGAGTGCAAACCATAGTTAATTCTCGTCTCTAAAGCTTAAAACAAAGAACAGAACTTAGATTTTAAGAATACGATGCTGACTTTCTAAAGCACCTCAGGATGCTATAAAAAGGAGTGTTACAGAAGAGGCTTTCAGTTTGCACTCTGTGAGCTTAGAATGTTTTTTCTCACCTAATGGTTTGTTATAACATTGTCCTAAAATCTTATGCCTTTTATTGTTTTATCCACCTTAAATGAGATCACAGTAACCTCTGGGGCTTGTCCCTGAAGCTCTTGCTATCAGAGGGTTTTGTTGGTTTTTCATTATAGGCAAGATGGGGCTTGAAATCTGTGAGTCATTTGTGTTCTTCACTATCCCTGATTTCATTCCTTCTATCACTTTAAAAATGTGACATCTCTCCTCAGGTGACTGCTAGCCTACATGAAAGATACTCACGGTATCAAGAGAATTGGGGAGTATCACTTGGGGAATAGTCAATTGGTTAAAGTAATGAATTACAATTAAAAACCTGTCAAATAACTAGAAGTGGAAGAATGAAAGCAATTGCTTGAAGTTCTCAATCTAGGTACAAAGCATACACTTAAGATATAAACTTGTTTTCAACATACACGTGTCCCGGAGAAGACAGACATCATTTCAGCTGTGCCCTGAAAAACTTCATTTTCATTATACATTAGTCACTTTTCCTTTGTTTGGTGTTGTGTTAAATTACCCACCTGTGCCTCTTTGACATCCACTCGGGTTCTCTGTCTTACTTCCCTCTCATATTTGAGCCAGCTATGCAATCAAAAGGGTGGTCAGCAGCTAAACTTGAACACCACTTAACGTTGCTGAAGAAGAAATAATCTCATTTCCTCATGCTGAAGAACTTTTAATGTAGGTAGCCTCTTCTATCTTGAAAGAACCAAAAGCAGTCATTGTCAAGTGCATCTGTTTTGGGGGAGAAATGTGGTAGCCTCCTTAATACAAAGGAGGGTAAGGTTGAAAACCTTTGAAAGGTGTCACAAAAGATTCCATGCCTGTCACTAGTGGCATTTCCCCATGGCTGTGAATCATAGCAGGAGGCTGGCTGCAAATTCTTTTGAACAAACTCCTGAGTTCAGGAAAGGGCTGGGATCCAAGTAGTGACTTTCGTCCTCTCTGTGAGCTGGTCGCACCTGCATGCTTACATGGTGTTTGATAGCTCCTGCACACACCTTCTAACTAGATTTTTTGAGTTGAGATTCATCAAAAATAGGTTTATTGTGTGGACATATAGAACCTCTACCTAGTAATCATCATATTGTGTGGCTTTATTATTATGTTAAAGATATTTAAATATAGATTCCTTGATGGCTTTTGAATATTACTTTTGTCTATAATATGTGAGATTAACAGAAGCTCAGAAATGCTTTAAAACTTTATTCAATAATAGGCATTTTGATTTCTTTGTTTTGTTGTGTGGCTAACTTACAGGAAAGCTGCTAAAAATTCTACGCTAAACAGTATCTCTGTTTTTAATGTACCTGTTAAAATGTTGGGACCTTCATTTTACCCTTCTCGTGATGTACAGTTGTGGAAAGAACATTTTTCAGATAGAAAAACTATTCACTGTAGTGGTTGGCTTTTCTTGTCTTTAGTAATGTTGAAGTGGTAGTCTATCCCAAGGTGATGTTTCAGTGTACAAAATAATCTTCTGGTCTTGTCTACTCAAGAAGCATCACCCATTTTCGTACAGGTAGTGACCAAAATGTGCCTGCAGAACCAGCTGGGTGGCTTTCTGAAGTTGTTCACCTGTCATTACTGGCAGTGACGGGTCTGTTGTAAGCCAACTTTGACCACTCTGTTTTGCAGGAGAGGTTCAAATGTTTCACTCACACTGGATATGTGCACCCCAGGCTGTTCTGAGCAAGGCTTTGGATACGTCATGTCCCCACGGGAACAGTCAGCCCGGGAGTACCTCCAGACGGCATCGAACATCCTTACTGAGGAGGAGCTGCACAAGAAGGCACTGGATCCTTTCATACTCCAGGCAGAGTTCTTTGTGAGTGTCTGACCTCTCTCTTCTAGGAGCATCAATAAAAATGGGATGTTGTCTCTCCGCATAAGACCTTGGTATTATTTTCTGCCAGTCTAAAAGTAGTACATGCAAACTCCACGTCTGTCAGTGAAGCATTTAATGCAATTCCCAAATTTGTCATCTCTTGCTGACATATATTACGTTTTTAACAAAAAAAAAAAAAAGTCACTGGAGTACAGAAGAAAAGCCACACTTGCTATAGGCATAGCTTCTTGAAATGTGTCTGGAGTTGCCCTAGGGATGAAATTAGTTCTGATCCACCCTCTTTGCTGTTGAATGCTTAATGTGGAGCTACTTTCCAAGTCTAAGTGTTCTCTGGTTACCTGAAACACAGTCCGTCATTTGGCAGGAGCTATAGAAAGTATGTGTTACTGGGGGTTTTTTCTGCACAAAATTAATTTACTAGTTGTAACCTTCTCTGTCAGTTGCTTTTAGGATTCTGAAAATGTTTCATTGGCTCACTGTATCTACTAATACTTTGGCACAAAAATTCTTTGCCTCATTTTGGAAAAATATACTTACACAGATGAAGCAAGCAGTCGCAAATTGAATTTCTAAGTAGTTTCAGATAAAGGTCAGATACATTTTAGAGTAGCGAGGACCCTGGCTTTTTAAATCTTTGCATGTTATTTAGTTTCTTCCCTAATTGGTTGAGTTCCATGTGATAGGTATTGTTCTGTTTGTCATGTTTATCATACCTGACAAAAAAAAAGTAGTATGCAAAATGCTGCAGTGGCTGCATTACGTGTATTAGTCAGGGCTGTAGATTCCTGCTCAAGATGGGAGGTAACCAGGACGCAGACTTCGCATGCTGAGGTGTTGCAGGGTGTGTGATCAAGAGCTACTGAAGTTAATACTGCCATGTCAAATATTCTCTTAAGCATAAAATCTCAGCAGAGCAGGAGGAAGATTATGTTTTGCATCATTACAGCCCTTTGAGCCTGTCCTCTTCATGACCTCTAAGTGTCTGAAAGGGAAAGACTAGCACACTGATTATCACTTGCTATCCTCCCTCCTTGTGCAGTTTCAGGGGTTTTTTCACTTTTCAAGAACAGGGGGATAGTCTGGGCTTCTGTTTTAAAGCAGAACACAAGGTATCTGTGGTCCTTAATTCACTTAGTGTAGTATAAGTTGAAGGAAAGCAGCTTTTGTGTAGGCAAAGCCCTGATTCTTTTAAAGTAAAGCATCTATTGCTCTTTTAGGGAGGGAATGTTCGCTTGGTGTCTGAACTGACTGCTAAGCTAGTCCACAAACAGTTTAAACAGTCTCTGAGCTACACTGTAGCTTTCAAGCAAAGAAAATAATGTTTGAAGTAGGAAAAAAATATGTTTCATTTCTCTGAGAGATTTTGAATTAGGTTTCCTGGTGTTCATAGAATCATTCAGCAGCCAAGCGAGCCATCCCAAGCTATTTTCATTCTTTAATGAAAACTGAAAGACCACAGAACTCTGCAATCAAAATGTCATTTCTGTAATTAAAAACTGTAAACCAGTTCTTTTTTATGAAACAGTTACCACTAGCTAGCTCTTCATCGTGTATTTTCATTCTGTCTAACCTACTTGGTTTTCAAAGTCCAGATCCCAGGTGAAGCAAGCAGCTGTTTCATTTGGGAAGAAAAGTCAGAGAGTACATTTGCAGGGCTAAATCCTGAAATTCTTACAAGGTTTAGAGTTTTTACTCAGACAGTAGTCCTGTTGATTTCACCAAGAATTGGCTAGCACGGTGAATGACTTAAGACCCCAAAACAGCCCATGGAGCTTGGCTCAGGAAGAGTTTGGGTTGACTAAATACCAAGGAACAATTGAAGAAAAATATGAAGATTTTGTTCCTGTGCAGTTCTCCAAATTGATAGGAAATTACTTCAACAAAATGTTTGTGTCTTTATTTGCTTCTGGTTAAAGCCAACAGTATGCTCAGTCCTTTGTAAGAGATAGAGTGAAGATAGTCGTCTAAGGTTCCAGAATTGACCTCAAATTGTCTGAGGCAGATTTAGATTGAATATTAGGAAAAAATTATTCACTGAAAGGGTGAAGCACTGGAACAGGCTGCCCAAGGAAGTGGTGGAATCACCATCCCTGAAAGTGTTCATAAACATGTGGATGTGGCACTCAGGGACATGGCTTAGCAGTGAACATGGAGGTGCTAGGTGAACGGTTAGACTCAACAACCTTAGAGGTCATTTTCAGCCTTAATGATTCTATGTTTTGACAATCCATAGCTCTGCTCATCTTAATTTTTTCTCAGAGTGAGCCTTGTCTTACTCAAGCCTGTTACCAGTCTGCCCTGTAGTGGTCTCTCAAATCCAGCGTGCAGCAGCTGGGATGACCAGCTCTGCCAGCCAGTTCCTGTGAGCCGTGTCTCTGCTGAGCCTGGTTAACACATCCCTGCTCTTCGCCTGCCTACTGACTCCAACTGGCAGAAAGTTCCTGTTTGTTCCTGCCTGGCATTGGCTGCTTATTGCAGGGGACGAGCAGCAGAGAACAGGAAGCCCCTCCATCTTTGTGTGTTCTGTGCATCAGCGATGAGGAGAGCAGGCAATCCCTGAATTCCCCTTTGCTGTCCTTTTCCATGGAGTTTGACAGCACGATGAGCAAAGCAGTGACGCTCCCCCACCTCCATGGAGTCAGGTCAGCATGCCAGCCTGTCATAATGTGTGTCATACTTTGTTGCTGGTGTAAGCCCCTAGCAAATTATTAACTTCCACCCTCGGGGAGGAAGCAATGTGAGTCAGAAAGGATGGTGCTGAGGTCCATCCTCTTGGAGCAGTGTCTTGCGTTCCACCTCTTGCATCGCTCTGTGCCTACACTTGCAATTCAGCTCTAATAATATTAGGAGTGAACATGTCATATGTGTTACTCAATGAATTAGTCACTAGGAGCGTTTTTCACATGAAGGATTTCAGAAAAGAAAGCCAGTGACAGTAAAAGGAAACATCAATCATACCTTGGTGGTAAGGTGCTAGAAGTACTGTACAATATGTCCCAGCTGACTGCATCACTTTGCCTCCCTCGCAGGGAGGACATAATGGGCTTGGGGTTTTTAATCCTCCTGTGAATCTAATAATACTACCTACCGTCTCTTATGTTTTCCTGGGTTTTTTGTTTTTCTTTTTTTTTAACAGGAAATTCCAATGAACTTTGTTGATCCAAAGGAATATGATATTCCAGGCTTGGTGCGTAAGAACCGCTACAAAACAATTCTCCCAAGTAAGTTTCTGGTTTTTAGGTCACTGAGGCAGGGTGGTTTATCCCACATGCTGGAGGGCTTTGCATTTTCCTTTCCGGAGAGCATGAAGTGTACTGTCACCACAATATATTGTCCAAAGCCATGTTTATGGAGCATCTGCATGGCTTCAAAGCATAAATCAAATTTCCAAAGAGGTACAGAGCATGAAGAACCAAAAGGCTGCTGATTTTCAGGGAAACATAGGTTTTTTAGTTACTAGAATTGCATCATTTGGTGCTGCTTAAAAGTTGTACCCAAGAACTTGGTGTGTTTATTCAGACGTTACTTAGTGATTTCTTTGATTAAATTTCTTTTGAAAGAAAAAATTCTAGCAACGTTTTTTCCTGACTGATGTTTTTTTCAAATGCAGACTACAAATATTAGGAACTGGCCTGATGGCATTAAGATGACACCGAAAAGTATTTTTCTTTTCTGTTACTCTAGTTTTATTTGTAGGCAGGAGTAGGAGTTTTGAGAAACATTTTTGGACAAATTTTTACAAGTGTCATCATTTTCCCCTCTCTCATATTTTAAGATACTTTGAAAAGTGATACGACTGGATGTTATGCGTTTTTTTTTTTTTTTCTTTTTTTTCGCTCTAAGCTGCTGTTGGAAGATGGTACCACCATCCACAGTAGTCTTTTGCAAAATCCAAAAAGTTCAATGTCAGGTTAGCGAATACAAGTGCAGTGAAGTCAAAATTGTCCTCAGCTATACCAAACAGCTAGTGAATCTGGATAGGAAATGGTTTCAAAAGAGATTTTTTTAATGTCTTAAAACTCCAGCAGCTGCAGCCCAATGTGTGCAGCTCTTTTGATGACTTGGTACTCTGCCTCAGACCAGAAGTGTAAAAGCATTTAACCACTTTTCACTATTGCTGTGCTGATGGCTGAGGTGATTCGTTCAAGTATTAATTCATTGGTTTTGCTGGAATGGGAAGATTGCAAAAGTGGATATTGATTTTAGATGCCCAAGGTGCCAGATCTCTAAGTGATCTATATATTCTGAATTTGCTATCTCTTAATCTCAACCATAGGGGGTATCTGCTAGCGGCCACTGTTGTCACTTTGAGCTCTTCATCTCAGATAACTGCTTTCTACCCAGCCATCTCTCTAAGGGTTAACAATCTTTCTCTGGCCTTATTATGATCTGAGGTTTTTTTCTGAATGAACTCGTAGCAACTTTGTCCCTGGCTGTGGCCACAGGATGGCTTGATATTGCTGAGGAAAGGAGAGGGCAGTGTTCACTGCCTCCATCTCACAGGCCTTGGTGCTGGCAGTAAAGAGGGGTAGCAAGGAGACCTAAACATTCTCTTTATGCTTCAAAGGCAAGGATCCCAATAAACAGGAATCTGGTCTGTCTGAGGATGGCATTTCATGCTGAGTCTGTGTTTGTAGTACTGTAAAAATGACTGTGTGCTTATCCTTTAATATGGTATTGGGTAAAGCACAATTTTTGCATAGATTTTATTTTATTCTGCTTTCTAAGCCTGCTGAATTTTTTAATCAAAAAGGCACCTGTGGTTTGTTTTAATATTATCTTGGTGATATACTCTGTTGCTGTTTGCTGAGGCCTCTGTCAGGAGAATGTTTCTTGTCAGTGGTAACAAACTGGGTAGCACTGGTCAAAGTGGATGAACGTGGGCCTGTGTCAGTTCCCACTTAAATCAGTGAAACAGCCATTGACTTCGGTGGGAATTGGACTGAACTTCTTAAGTGGAATAATGTTTTCTTTTGTCATCTTATTAGAACAAGAATAATGCTTCATAAACAGCCTCAATGAAGGAGACTCGAGTATTGAAGAGACTTAAAATGAAAGAAACTGTTAATATTCTTCAATTTCTCTAGAACCATTATATTTTTTAATAGCACATCTTGGAGTTTGGTTCATTGCAAGATGAAACAGGGAAAGAGTTATTCTCATCCGGCTTGCCTGGGTGCAGGAAATGCATGTTTATGTTTTGGAAGAAAAGCTGTTTGCTGTCATTTCACAAACAATATTCTAATGTCTTTGAAGCCAGAATGAGTCTGTTGACCTAACAGATTGAGAAATAATTTCCTGGAGCAGAAAACTGCTTTTCCAGAGTCATGCTGAGACACTGACTCTGCAACAGGGCCAATTAAGTCAGGCTTCAGAGAGTGGGTGAAACTGTCAAAAGGCTGCAAATTACCCCAACCATCCTCTCCCTTTTTTAATGGCAACTTTTTAACCTGGGGGTTTTCCGAGGCCGTTCACATCTGCTGTGATGACCACGAATGCATGTAAATGTCTCGCTGTACAAAATAATCTTGTGTGTCTCTTTCCTCTGAGCAACTGATAAACTGTTCCTTATCTCCTTACACCTTTCAGATCCTCACAGCAGAGTGTGCCTTACCTCAGCTGATCAGGACGACCCCCTCAGCTCTTACATCAACGCTAACTACATCAGGGTAAGAGCTCCGTAGCCCAGTGTGTCTGCCCAGCCTCTATCAGCCTGTAAATGTAAACAGAATTGCAACACTGGCTTTTGAGGGCATCTGTCTTGGGGTGACTTTATCATGTTGTATCACCTGCTCTATGCCCAGAAATGAATCCTGTGCCTTTCTGTGCCTTTAAACTGACTGGCTGATCTGATTGCTCTTCTCTCCTGCTTACATTAGCTGAAACCCAAATCTCAAAGTGCACCTGTACAGATTCAGACCAGACAGAAACATACTTCTGCAGTTCTTGATGCAAATTCCTTGTCAGCTGGTCTAACCAAGGCACTGGATAATCAGCCTGAATAAGGCTCATGACCTAGCCAGAGTCACCTCAAGGCTGTTGGACACTCTTTGCTGGAATTACGTGAGTCCATACTGCGCCTTTGCTCCATGTACACATGTGCAGGAGAGAGATAGAGAGGAGAGCTGGTGCCACGGAGTCAGCATTTCAACCAGGATAGCTCTCTGTTTTAAAGGGCGAACCTTCAAGGTTTTGGCGGACATCCCTCTTGAAACTGATGTCTTGTTGTTTTGTTGGCAGGGCTATGGAGGAGAGGAGAAGGTGTATATTGCTACTCAGGGACCGATAGTTAACACTGTCACTGACTTCTGGAGAATGGTGTGGCAGGAGCGCTCTCCCATCATTGTCATGATTACCAATATAGAGGAGATGAATGAGGTAATGCTGTTACATCCAGTCTGTATTTTTATCTGTACTCTAGCAGATATTTTCAGCACAGACACTGAGCCAGCAAACAGAAGTTAGTTCAGTGGCCTGTGCAATCAGAGCCTGCATTAAATTCTTCAGGCTCAGAGGAGATGTGGGCTTCACTTTCAATTCAGTTTACTCTAGGTCCTGCTCTGCTGTCTGACTTCTCTTACTGTGAGTTTTGCCATTTTCCTCTCCCAGCTGACCTGAAACCCCTCCTAACCCAGCTCTATTTGAAGGCAGCATTTGAAGTTCTCCCTAAAGGAATCAAAAGCAATACTACCCCTTTAACTACTAAGGTTGAGTATCTTTAATCAGTACAGTTGTTGCTGCCATCCTGTGCATTTATTATGATTTGATGTCTTTATGCACATTTCATTGAGGAAGTACCCGATTTCTGAATGCTAATCAACAACTAGAACTGACTTGGATATTGAGGACCTTTCCCTAAATGTGTCTAGGGAATGTGTATGAAATACTGAAATTAAGGTGCTGAAATTTTCTATTTGCCACCTACTTCCAGAAGTTAAACTGTCGTGGTGTTTGTGCTAATCTACCTAAAGTGAATTTTTTTTTTTGCAGTTTATAATACTGCAGCCCTCCAGCTGTTCATTACTGCTGAAATCTTTCCCCCATAGCAGAGTTGCAAGAACTTTGTGCCTGGGCTTCAGCTCACAGACAGGTAGCTGAGCTCACATCTGCCTTTACTGGCAGTGTAAGATATGGGAAAGTTTTGGGCTCTGCATCCTCCCTCACCACTAGCAGCAAGGTTGAGTGGAGGTACCCAAACATGGTTTCTTAAGCTGCAGCAGCAGTGTATGTCAGGCTTGTCCTTGAGAATAGATTAGTAATTTAGGTGAGAGATTTTCCTTTGGAGAAGAAGCTTTAGACGCTTAGAAGCCAAAGAATATGAGCATACATCCAGCATACAGACAGAGTTATAATGGCTTATCTGCTAGCTGGAAGCTTAGTGCCCATAATCATGCATGTGCACAAACCTTTAGCTTTTCATAGTTATAAAGCAGATAAATTTAACCTTGAACTTCATTGAAAAAAAGACATGAACAAGACTGACACAGAATTATCTCGCTTTGCAAGTTAAAAATGGTCAGTTATTACAGCTGGCTCATTGGACATGTCCTGTCAAGGCATTGCTGACACACAGCAGAGTATGTTGCTGATCTGAATGCTTTGTTTTCACTAATGTTCGAAACTTGCCTGTATCTGAGCAGCAGCACTGAAGCAATAACTTGCTCATTAATCAAAGTTGCCCATTTCTGCCACAAACGATATTAAAATGTCATGACACAGTCAGTGCACCAGAATCTTCTGAGGACTTTGAGGTTTAAAGAAGATGCAGAGGAAATGCTGGTCCTGAATGACATATCTGGTGATACGTTCTTCCACTGTAGTTTTCATAGCAAGACTGTGTAACAGGAATGCAAAATAACCTTTATGTCTGAATTGACTCTTACCCACACTGACCAAGTGTTTCACCCCTCTAGTCAGTCTTGGGAAGCAGTGCACTGCAGTGCTGTTGCATGATAGAACTGCAGCTTGCTACAGCCTGTATACTACAACAGAGCTGCTGAGTCTTTTCTGATATACTTTGTGTCAAAAATTTAATGGTGTCAGGAATCTCAGCCATAAATACAGGGTCCTTTCATGTAAACGTCTTCTGTGTTCACTCTGTTTATCTGCAACACGTATATTAATATGTAAATAACAGGACCCAAAGTTCATAGATTCAAACCCAAAAGTTTTGTTCAGCAGTGATGCTGATAAGAGAGGCTTTGTGTTTCTCCTCAGTGCAATGACTTCACTAATTTGAGTATTAAAAGCTCTGCACCTCAGCCCTCTGTCACTTCTAATCTGAACTGACAGACAGCCCACAGAAACGAGTGGGCAATCTTACTCCACTCCTTTAAGCAGAGCTATGTCTGTGCTATTGATAGCTGGTAGCGCTCTCGACAGTTTTTGCAGTGGATTCTGCAGTTTATGAGTAGAGGAAGAAAAAACACAATCTGCATAAATAACTTTACAGAGACACAGTGGGCCACAGTCCCAGTGGGTTATTAACTGATGTACTGTGCAGATGGAACAACACTGATTCTCCCACACAAAAATTTTGACTCAGAAACTTTGCAAGGTACTTTCCTGTTGTTACTCTTTCTCCTCAAGTGGAATTACGCTTGAGAGGGGAGAGCAAAATGATTCAACTTGTTTCCTTCAAGACTGTGAACAGCTGTGCTAGAGAGGAATCTTACAAGCATCATCTTTCCTGAGGTTTGTTGAACAGCAGATACCTACTCCCCTGTGATAATGAAATAGCTTCTTGCATTATCCCAAGGGAGCCTCTTTCTCAGACTCTGCCTCATTCATGTCATTCCTTGCCCATGAACTAGTTTGTGCACCATCTTGATATGCTTGTCTCTGCCTTTGCATATTGATTAGTTTAGAGAAACTGCATACAAAACCACAGTCTTTTTTAGCCCTCCTTCAGTGGCCTAGTTCAGTGGCCTGTGCAGTCAGAGCCTGCATTAAATTCTTCAGGCTCAGAGGAGATGTGGGCTTCACTTTCAATTCAGTTTACTCTAGGTCCTGCTCTGCTGTCTGACTTCTCTTACTGTGAGTTTTGCCATTTTCCTCTCCCAGCTGACCTGAAACCCCTCCTAACCCAGCTCTATTTGAAGGCAGCATTTGAAGTTCTCCCTAAAGGAATCAAAAGCAATACTACCCCTTAGCTGCTAAGGTTGAATATCTTTAATTAGTAGAATTGTTGCTGCTTTATCTTGCATTTATTATGATTTGGTGTCTATATGCACATTTCATTGAGGAGGTACCTGATTTCTGAATGATAACCAACAGCTTATAAGAGTGCTTAGAAATTTTCACTGGCTCATTTCTAGCGTATCAGTACCACAAAGTAGATCTGCAAATGGACTATAGTTTCTGTGTCACGTTGTGCTGGCTGCATCTCTTACTGGTTTTTTGCAAAATCCAATGTAGTAGTCCAATCTCTTTCATAGCTATTGCTGCCTTTTAGTTCCCTAGTTTTGGAAGATTCTCCCTGACACTCTTAAGTGGATTTTGTTGCATAATCTATTTCCCCAAACATCCCCAGTCATGTTATTTTGTGCAAAAACATATGCAAATGATCATTTTATACTCAGAGAGCACTGAGCCTTTATAAAAAATAGAAAAGCTATATTTTGTGTTTCTACATCAGTATATATGCAGCACAGATATATTGGTAACTAGTGTATATTACACTAATCATTATTATCTTAAGAAAAGAATTAATTAAAAACACAAGCGCATTGCCACCGGCCTCTCTAATGAACCTTCAAAATGCACATCAGTTGCATAAAGATAAATAAGGATGTGTGTATTTAGAAGCATTGGTTAGTAATTACTTGATTTGTGCATTCTTAATCAAGCAATCAGGCTATTCTGGATGCAGCAAAAATCAGCTGAAATGTGGTCCCTGTTTAGTAAGTGAAAGCTTGTACTTATTATAGAAACAGAATTTATTCATATTCGTCTATGCATGTGCTATATTCAGTTTCAGAGGAGAAAAAACCTGAACCTCCTTTGGTACCTGCTTAACTGGATTTGTTTTATATTGCACACAGAAATGCACAGAATATTGGCCAGAGGAACAGGTCACCTATGAAGGAATAGAAATCACAGTTAACAGAGTCATACAAGCAGACGATTACCGTTTAAGGCTCATCACCCTAAAGGTAAATCATTCCAATGTACTTAACAGTAGCTTAGCTGTCTAAACCTATAAATGCAGATGTTCAGGGGGAGTTGTGTAGAAAGCTTCTGCACAGTGTACTGCTGTACTAACACCACTTTTTGTTACCGAAGTCATCAAAGTTTGCCCAGCTCACCTAGCATGAAGGCTACAGGAAAATAAGCAGTCACAGGTTTAGGCTGCATGTGTACAGTCTGAAAGCCACCAGGCCAGTTGTAGTAGTATGGGGCTCACTGGGTGAGAAACCAGTGACTCATTCTGTGCCTTTGTCCTCCAGGTTCATTGATCATTTAGAATTAAATGTCAGCTCAGAGAGCGCTTCTTACTTTGCAAGTGTAGTTTTATATACCAGTAACCATTCTATCATCTTGTGGATAGAAAGTTTTAGCACTGGTTTAATTTTTTAAGTACTTAGACACTACTTAATCTAAAGTACCAGGGTCCTATTTTACAACCCTTTTCATTGCTTTGTTCTAGAATATCAAGCTACATGTTTTAGTAACAGTCTGTTTACATAAAATTCGTACATCTTTCATCTGCCAGATCTACCCCGACCTCAGTATAACATGACAATTTCTTTCCAGGCTGAAAAAAATCTCCTTTTATCCAACCAGTTTCAAGTCTCTTCAGCCATGTGCTAATGGGCAGAAAGCCAGCATATGGCATTCCATGTCTAGATTCAGAGTGTAGAAAGTCTGTCACTCATGCTTTTGGCGAAGGCAGCAAGGAAAAAATCACGCTCCCTGACAAGTGGGAAGTGAAGAATATTTACATGTTGCAGACTTGCAGCTCATCTGGTTTTGCTTTTCAGTTAGACAATGGTTTTGTTTTCAGTACTAGTGGGGCAATGTCTCTTTCCCCCACCCCCAAATGTCAGGGTGTGAACTGCTGAGTTCCAGAGATGAAATAAAGATTCCATTTGTTAAGTTACCATTCCTTAGAGCTGTACATTTGTCATTTAACAGCAGCAGTGGAGCAGCAGCTCTGAACCACGCATATATTACATGACTTGGTAGTGAAAACTGGAGAAGCCATGAATTGACTTCTGTTTGCCCTTAAACAGGAGTGATCAGAAATATGTGATTGCTGCATGCTTTACAGGGCAGACTGTCATTTTTCTCTCAGTATAGGGGACAAGATTTGGCGTGTTTTGGGAATTTCGAAAAAGCTCAGGCTATAGGGGAGGCTTGTTTTCCTTTCTCAGAGAAAGCTGCCAGTGTCTAGCCACTGAGTCATGATCTCAGGTACAAGCATACGTGATGGTAGAATTCAAACCATCAATTAAATCTTGCTTCCTCCTAACTGTTCCCAAGTCTTCTCAGTCTCAGGGAACCATCAATAGAGAATATTTTGTTCAAGTCAAAGCAGAAGTGTACAGAGCCACAGAAGTCAGGGTTCTCTAACTAGAAGCGTAGAATTTTTAACACCATAGACAAAACTAAAGGCATCCAGAGTTCATCAGTAGGACTTTGTCTGTTTTCTGTTGCTGTCAACTAAATGATTTAGATAGTGATTCATGTTTTTCTTCAGATGACTTTTACTTTTCTCTCAGTGTTATTGACAACAGTTTTATTATAATTTTTCACAACTGAGTTAAGAATTGGGTGTTCATAACTTCTATGACTCACATGTAGTCACACATTCAAAAGCAACTGCATTTCAGAGCAGTGTTGATCAGATTTGCTGTAGTGAGCTTGAGTGCTATTCATGACAACTAGTTATGCTCTCTTAAACAAAGTATTTTCTCCCTAGGGTAAATAACCTACGGCCAGACTCTATGCTATGATAGTAAGACTCTCTCTTCCTGAAGTGAGCTAGACACAGCCTTAAGAATACTATGGCTACACTTCAGTGAGCACTTAAAACCCAGTGTAAGATGGAACAGCATTTCAATGAAGCTGAGCCTCCCTTTGTCCAGCTTTCTTGTTCTGACCCTTGTGCCATCTCCCATGTACCCTCACAAGTGTTTGTGACTGCGCGCCAAGCCAAAGGGAGAAACTGATTGATCCATCTGAAAATTAATCCATTGCAAGAAAGGAAAAAGACTTAACATGATTGCTTTCCCAGTCTAGTTCACTGTGAAGCTGTGCAAAAGCTCTGTCATCCAAAGAGAAGGATGGAAAATGACACAACCACAGAGCACTCTTAGCATCCAATGACTGACAAGCATAGGGAAGGACTTGGGACTATAGATGACAAACTATTTTCAGATTTTTGTGCCTTGTTCTTTAGAAGGAGCGAAATGTGTGGTTTTTTGCCTTTTTTTTTTTTTCCCCTCTCTTCAACTCACCCAGCCATGTGTTGAAGGGAGGGTTGTGGAAGCTAACACTTCTCTTCCTGGACCTTTCGAAAACATTTACTTTGCTCTGTGCCAGCTGGCTTGTGCAATGGCTGCAAGGGAAAGGCCAGTTCCCTGAGCACCATGTTACTATTTTGCACCTTTAGAAATCAGACAGAAGGGTATCACTTTGAACACGCAAAATCAGAAGCTCACAGTGCTACTTGGCACTCCGAAAAGGAAACAGCACATTTGCTATATACATAACCATGCTGAGACAGAGAATCAGAATTTGTGTCTCTCAAAAAGACCTGGACTGCAGCTAGATACAATTCCCACCTTCCGTACTGCCTCTGAATTTCTCACCATGTCTAAGAGAAGAGTAGAATTGACAGGAGACCGATATAAGTCTGTCTGTCAGAAGAGATAGAAAAATAAGCTCCCATCTCTCTCCCTCATCTATTTATCTAGCTATCAGAGACAGAGATATGGCTCCTGGCTCTCTGTCTGTCAAATACATTATGAAAGCAATTATGTCACAAGCACAGCTCTGGCTTTGCTGAATGAATCTGTCAAGAGGGAACAGACTGCTTGGAGTGTTTTGCACACAGCTCTTGGCACTAAAAGAGCAGATTACTTTACGGAGGGAGGAATTTTTTGGTTTGTGGGGTTTTTTTGTAAGGCAGTTTACTGGAGTGCAGTCATGATATTTGAAGTCCAGATTCCTGTGTTGTGTGGCTTCCCATTTGGATTTCTGTTCCATTTAGCATTCACATAATGGTTGGGGTTGGAAGGGACCACTGGAGATCATCTGGTCCAACCCGCCTGCTAAAGCAAGTTCCCCTAAAGCAGGCTGCATGGCATTGTGTCCAGGTGAGTTTTGAATATCTCAGAGAAGGAGACTCCACAACCGCTCTGCAGCCTGTTACAGTGCTGTGTCACCCTCAAAAAATTTTTCCTCATACTCATCTGGAACTTTCTGTATCTCAATTTGTGCCCGACGCCCTTGTTCTGTAGCTGGGCACTACTGAAAAGGGCCTTGCCCCATCCTCTTGACACTCTCCCTTCAGATACCTACAGACTTCGATAAGGTCCCCTCTCCGTTGTCTCTCCTCCAGGCTAAACGGGCCCAGCTGCCTCTAAGTGAGGTGCTCCAGTGCCCTAAGCATCGTCATGGCCCTCCACTGGACCCTCTCTAGTGGTGTCTTGTCTCTCTCAAGCTGGGGAGCCCAGAATTGGACAGAGCACTCCAGGGGCCTCTCTAGAGCTGAGTAGAGAGGCAGGATCACCGCTCGCAACCTGACGACTGCTTTGCTTAATGCACCACAGGACACCATAGGCCTCCTTGGCCACAACAGCACCGCTAGCTCATGGACAGCTTATTGTCCACCAGGTCCTTCTCCACAAGGCTGCTTTCCAGCTGGTCAGCCCCCAGACTGTGCTGGTGCCTGGGGCTATTCTTCCCCAGGTGCAGGACCCTGCACTTGCCTGTGTTGAACTTCATCAGTTCCTCTCTGTCCAACTCTCCAGTCTGCCCAGGTCTCGTGGAATGGCAGCACAGATTTTGGGTGTGTCAGCCACTCTTCCTAGTTTTGTATCATCATCAGAAAATGTGCTGAGGGTACTCTCTGCCCCTTCATCCAGGTCATTGATGAGTAGATTGAACAGTGCTGGACCCAGTACTAATCCCAGGGGAAGACCATTGACTACAGGCCTTCAGCTGGACTCTTTGCTGCTGATGACAGCCCTCTGAACCCATTCAGACAGTTCTCAATCCACCTCACTGTCCCTTCATCTAATGTATGCTTCCTGACCTTACCTCATGAGGAGGTTACATGAGACAGGATCAAAAGCTCTGCTGAAGTCAAGGCAGGCAATATCCCTGCTCTCCACTCATCCACCCAGCCAGTCATGCCATCATAGAAACCTTTCAGATTGGCCAAGCATGATTTCCTCTTGGTAAATCCATGCTGAATACTCCAAATAACCTCCTTTTCCTCTACACGTTTAAGGTGATCTCCAACGTGAACTGTTTAATTGCCTTTCTAGGGGTGGAATTGAGGCTGATTGGTGTGTAGCCCCTTGAGTCCTCCCTCTTGCCTTCTTTTTGAAGACTGAAGTAGCATTCAGTCTTCAGCCGCCTTTCCTGTTCTCCATGGTCTTTCCAAGATTAAGGAGAGTGGCTTAGCAGTAACATCTGCCCACTCCCTCAGCACTCATGGGCACATCCCACTGGGGCCCATGGATTTGTGGGTGTCAGGTTTATACCTCAATGCTTTCTAACCCTATGTTCATTAACCAAAGGAAAGTTATCTTATTCTCCGAAATTTCTTGGCTTCATGGTCTGGGATTCCTGAGGATCAGCATTAGCAATGAAGACTGAAAAAATGAAAGCATTTGGTAACTCTGCCTTCCCTGTATCCTACACCAACAGGGCTCCCACCTCATTCAGCAGCGAGCCTACGTTTTCCCTGGTCTTCCTTTTGCTGCTGATGCAACTGAAGAAACCTTTCTTCTTGTCCTTGACATCTCTTGCCAGATTTAATTCCAAATGGGCCTTAACCTTTCTTGTCACATCTCTGCATACTTTAACAGCATTCCTATATTCCTCCCAAGTGCCCTGTCCCTTTTTCCATATTCCATAAACTTCCTTCTTCTGCCTGAATTTTGCCAGAAGCTTCTTGCTTATCCATGCACGGCTCCTGCCCTCTTTGCATGATTTCTTACCCAGAGGAATGCGCCAAAACTGAGCTTGGGGGAAGTGATGCTTGAATATTAATGAGCTGTCTTGAATCCCCCATCTTCTAGAGCCCTAACTCAGGAGATTACTGCAATTACATCCTTGAAGGAATCAAAGTTATCTCTCCCAAAGTTCAGGCTTGTAATCCTACTTGCTGCCCTTGCTTCTTCCATGTAGGGTCCTCCACAGTCTTTTGGTCACTGCAGCCAAGGCTCCCCCCAACCTTCACGTGCCCAACCATGTGCTTAATACAAGGTCACCTCTCCTTGTTGGCTCCTCCACCACCTGTGTCAAAAAGGTCTTACCAGTGCTCTGCAGCAGTCTCACTGCCCAGCAGGGTTGTCTTTCCAGCAGATTGATTTAATCATCTCAGTCTTAAAGGAAAGGCCATGTTTCAGTATCAATTTACAACAAGAAGTTCTTGTAAAACTTTTGTGGTGTTTGTCTTAACTGGGTTGCAGAAAGGAGAAGAAGTCAGAAACCTGAAACATTACTGGTACACATCTTGGCCAGACCAGAAGACACCAGACCAGGCCCCTCCTCTGTTACAGCTGGTACTGGAAGTGGAAGACGCCATGCAGAGTGCAGAGGAGAAGAATGCCCCAGTGGTTGTTCACTGCAGGTAAATGAATGTTGTGTCTGAATTCTAAGGGCTTCTTCATTTACAGTGACGTAGTGCAGAGACTGCCATAAAGGCCATCAGTCACACATGAAATCCAGCCCAGCTGCTTCTGAAATACGCTTCAAACTTCAAAGCTTTAATGACAATGATTTTCTATTACCAAGTGTTTCATTCAGATAAAGGCTGAGTTGAACACAGAAGATGGTGGTGGCTCAGTTGCTTGCAAGAACAATTCCATTTCATTTGCCTTACCAGTAATATATGTTTTTAAGTATATTTTAAAGGGCCAGGTTAGCAAAGATTAGCATACTTTAGGTGAAATTGAGTAGGAAGACACATGCAAGCAGACAAATAATAGCATTCAACTTTAAGCACCAAACCCCCGTTTTGTAGATTCTTCCTGTGCTTTTTTTTTTTTTTTTAATTAAATCATTGTTAGGCCAAAGACAATAATTTAAATATAACACATAAATGAAAGAGTGGCAAAGCTGATTACAGAAAGTACTAATCAATAGTCAGGAAACATATGCAATTGATAGTAAAACTGAAGTATCAGTAAAAATCCCGGGCAAAGACGAAAGCTTTTTCTGTGGAAGAAGAAAAGTCTTTACAGTGGTTTGATGCCTAATGAGAAAATTGTAATTATCATTCAGAGCAGAATAAAAATAAATGAGGATAGATACTTCTGTTCTGTCCTCAGAAAGAAGTGAGATGATGTACTTAGCATTTGTAGACATGATGAAGTATGTTCTTTTGCACTGCTAACTAGGGAGCGTGTTAAGCATCAGCAACCACTATTAAATCAGATATGCTGGTTGATTTTCATCCAAGAGTGTTTTTAAGAAGTTGATTCACACACTCTAAACCATTAGTCTAGTATAGATGAAGTGCAGTTCTCGGGAAACTGGAGAAGTTCCAGAGGTCTAAAAGGAAGCCCTGTTTAGCCAGTGTTTAGAAAGGTTAAATGTGATTACTTGGAAACTACAGCCTGTCCTCAAAACAGTTGTTCCAGGTAAATAGCAGAAAGCCTGATAAGAGATGCAGTTTATCTTGCCAGGGTAATCTTCCATAATTTCAATAACATACATTTTGCCAAATTGATTTTTGTACAGAATTTTGCTTAATTTTGTGTAATGTTTTCTAGGAAACAGCAGATGGTTGCTCTCCAAAAGTCATAGTAAATGGGTATTATACAATGAGTATGTTTTTAAAGAGCCTCTTGGCACAAATGGCTGGTAGCCTGGTGTCATCAAAGATCCGACTATAAGCTAATATGGAGTAATCACTATTAAAATGCTTGTGTGATACCACATGTCCAGTTTTTCTGCCTGTGTTTTGAAATAGATCTTGAAAAACTGGGGAGAGTTCAGATAAAAATAAGAAACAGTTTGTAAGAAGGTCCTCTTTGTCCGTGGAAATTTGTGACTCTCTAGGAGCTCCTTGAAGCACTATGGTATCTGCTGCTAAGTTACCATGTCACTCCTGCATATTTGTTTTGTCCTCTTGTATGGTGTCACTCACATGATACATTATTAACCTGGGGGAAAATGAGGCATTTTTATTTGAAAAAAAACTACTAAGAGACACGGCAATACAGTGATAGGATTATAAAGTGTTCTGTGTGGATAACATGCCACCCTTGGGCAGTCTTGGGGAGATTACAATGCTGTCTCAGCCACTGAGACCTGCAGCTCATCCTGGGACAAGCGCTGTTTCCTTTATCTAAAAATGGGTGTTGTTGCTTCCCTTTGCAAAACACTCTGAGGTCTCTGGACAGGAAACAGTATCAGGAGCTGTGTGCTGTGGTCTGTTCGGTTATGGCCAAGTGGAAGATGAAGGACTTGTGGGCACCTGTGAACCACAAACTCCAGTGTTGCTTGAACATTTGTTTCCAGTGGTTTTGCATTACGACTTTCTCACAATGTAAATGAAAACAGGATTTCTTGTAGTTGTGTCAAGTAATTATTCCTGAGTATGCTCACTTAATTATTTCACGCATAAGGAGGGCTTCCAGCATTTGCTGGTAGTTTGTTAGGTGATAAGAATAATTCACAGCTTCTATAGCACTGTGTCTTTGAAAACAAACTCAGTTCTGGTCATTAACCAAGGATTGTATCAGATACAAGGGAGTTCAGAAAAATTTAAAGAAATTTCTTTGATAGTGAATTTGTTGTATCCTGCTCTAATTCAAATTACTAGATTGTAGATTTGATCAGCAAATGGCATCCCACGTACTATACTGCTGTTAGCTCTAATTATTTAACCAAGGGTGGGGGTTTTTTTTGCTCTTCTTGTGAATGAAAATAACTTTCAAAGAAGCTGTTAAAATTGAGAACTTCAAAGCAAAGTTTGGCTTCAAAGTAAGAGTTGCTGTCAAACCAAATCTTACTAAGAAATACAGTTTAACTGCATTTTTTCAATGGTTCAGTGAGAGGTTCAACAACATACTGGGTCAAACAGTCTCCAGTAGTCCATTTTTAGCACTGTATCTGCAATGCTCACCCTTTTGCTGTGAGGGGCTCACACTTAATCATGTCATTCCACTGAAGTTAGTATCTTTTCTTAGTTGTGGCTTTCCATCTGGAAGCACCCAGCTGGCAAAGCTCAGAGGGACAAAAAGGGACGATGGGGTCTGTGCTGGTTTAGTGGCAGTCGTTTGACAAGAAAGTTCCAAAATCCTTCTGCCATCTCCACTGCCTCTCTCTGCTTTTCCCTTCCTTAGTGCAGGCATCGGGAGGACTGGCTGCTTTATTGCCACAAGTATCTGCTGTAAACAGCTGAAGAATGAGGGCATAGTTGACATTTTGCGAACAGCCTGCCAGTTGCGGTTAGACAGGTAAGAAAGCCTGTTTCCTTTCCAGAAAAAATAAAAAGAGAAATGGTAATATTTCCCCTCACTTCAGGAAAAACAAATAGGAAGAGGGGAAGAACAAACCCAAGTGGAGGCCAAGACAGAAAGTTCCTCTGACTTGTAATCTTTGCCTGAGCAGTAAACCTTAATGAACAGCCCTAGAATTGAGTTAGGTTCACAGCTGGCATCAAAGTCTGCACAGCTGCCCATCTGCATGCAGCAAGGGGTGACCTTTTACCAGCTGAGGAGTTGGCCCCACGTTCATACAGAAGTAAAGGCTCAAAGTTCTGCTGTACTTAAGTTCAGAGGTACAGATCATCACTTTCCTCCCAGGAGGAGTAGTGAAAACAAGTCTTGTATACTGGAGCTGTGAGCCATGGTGGGAGAGACATTGCTTGGGGAGGGAGAGTGCACAACCTGGAGTGTTTGCAGATGTATGAAAGGAGCTGTGAAAATCTCCACAAATTCAGTGGTTTCCAGTTAAGCATTTCTTAACACACCACCTTGAGTTTGATTATGAAGTAAACAGACTTGAATTTTGTACCAGAGATGTTATTTTTCCTCTCCCACTGGTTTCAAGTGCCATCAAAACATGTCTCAGTGCTCTCTCTAATGATAATGATAAATGTAGTCGGGGGAAGAGATGTCACGAAAAACATACCAAAGATTTTTCTGAGGGGAAAAAAAAGAACCTCAACCCCACGCTGAACTTTATTTCAGAGAAGAAATTATGCTCAGTGGGAGGCAAAAAATGAAATGCTTGCTGCCCTGCTGAGGCTCTGATAGACAGGGACCTGCAGGGGCTTAGAGATTTGGCTGTTTCAGTGGATTTTAGCCCAGACAAGGAAAGGCTTCTTGAGAAAAAGAAAACCAGAATATGAATAGTGAGTGCTGATTATCCATGGTCCAGTGAAATATCAGTCTGGATGTGAAATATCTTGTCTCTGTGACTAATGCTACATGGGAAAATTGCCACACAAATGAAGGTTGAAGGCGCCTGCTTACAAATGTGTGTGATACAGCAGGCCAATTGCAAATACTAGCTTGGAAGGGAGAGGGGAACTGGGAGTCTCTTTAAGACTCTGAAGAAGGAAAATCGCACTTAAAGGACACCATAGGGGGAAAGGAAGACTGCAGGAGCCTCTGTAGCTGCCATGTAGCTCTCAAGAGTGGGATGGGATAGATAAAAGCCATTTAAATGTCACGGGGTAATATACTCAAGATGGAAAGCGGATCACCATCCTTCCTACATGATTTCTTCAAGGACTGAAAAATAGGGTATGTAGTCTCTTGGAAGTCGTGCTGCCACCCACTCTCATTTTCACTAACCCCCCACAAAATCTCCAGGAGACTTCAAAAGTATCATTAGAGGTTGAGACAGTGTCCAAGTCAAGGAAGACTCTGTGTCTCCTCCTCTAGCTTGATCATTACTGTCTAGGATGGGAAGGAGTTACCAGGGACTTAGGGAAAGAAGGCTCGATGCAGGCCAGAGCAAATGTGTGAAGAATGCACCTCCCTGCTTCACATAGAAGTAGAGAGGTTGTCATTACCCCTGAGAACCACATTTGAGTTTGCCATGGGTATGGAGAGAACAAATGTGTTTTTCCCTTCATTCCCTTACAAATCCCTTGGAAAAGTTCCGTGCACTGGGCTTTGCATCAGTGGCCAACAGATGGTCCTAAAATAACCTAGTATGACTAAGGAGAGGAAGTAATCATTCCTGCATCCTTCCCACAGTGCTGAGAGACATTTGCTATCATTGCCCACAATGCAACTCAGATTTCAAAGGTTTCTGTGGCAAGTAGGGGTGAAAATATAATTCTATGCCAAAGCCTGGACAGTAAGCACATGTCATGGTGTGCATATGTGTGGCGAGGGAGGAAGCCACCACATAGCAGGGAAACGGATAAAAAGGAAAATAATTTCCTGTGGTCTGAAACTCAATGGCCACCCTAGTGCTTCTGTTGCTCCAGCTTCAGGGTGCAACCCCACTGTTCATGGAATTGCTTGGGGAGAAATTGTCACATGTGACTAATGTTCCTTGTGTGTTACAGTCTGACATAGATATATTTCAGTGCTGTGTGGAGCACAGAGGGACTCAGAACAACTGTGAGCTTGTATTAAGTAGAGCAGATGGGGAGGAGATGCTCAGCTAGGAAATACTTATTGTTTAGAAACGCAGCATGTTTATCACCTTTGCTAGTTGATGAAAGGTTGGAGAATAGGTCTCCCCTGCCCCCCTGCTCATTTTCAAGTGTTACTTCAAGCAACTGTTTAATAAAATAAGTGCAAGGGGCTGAAGGACAAGGTTGTCTTGCCCAGTTGTCTCCCCCTTACTGCGTGACCCATGTGTAATGGTGACCACATAATGGTTAAGCTGGACCCCACAGAAAAGGGCAGTCCCCAAGGAGGGTGCTAGCAGTCTGCTACCCATTTGGCTCAGAGGAAGCAACTGTTCATTAATGTCCTCTGGTGAGGTTTCTAAGGGAATGCACCACATATGCTCTTCCTCAGACTGACACAGTCTGGTTGGCTCCAGTCACCCACGGGTTCCCAAGTTCCTCAAGCCCACTTGTCATTTCTGCCTCCTTTCAGCACCATGCTGCCAGGATCTGTGCACCAGCACCAGTGTTGGCACAATTCTGCATACACTTCCTGTGAGCTTCAGCCACAAGGTTTAACTGTCTTCCTAACGGATTCGCAAGAGATCATATCACTTTTGATGGGTGCTATTAGCAAAATTTCAAATGTTAGTAAAATCTGCTTAAAATGAACAACTTCTTCCTGATTGTTTCTGTTCATTTGTCTCCCCCTGTAGTGCTCATGTGTTGGTTAATATTCTACTTGCAGAAATACACAGGCTAACGACACATAAAAAATCAAACTACTTTTGCTCCTGCTTGCATTTCCTTTCAGGTTTTTAGTTTCAAAGAGAACCATTAAAGCTGAAAAATAAGCTGAACCAAAAGAGGTTACTGTGCTGGGGGGTCTTTAGCTATCAAGGTGTGCACAGCAGTCAACTCAGTTACAAATCTGAGTTGTCCTATCTAAAGTAACACTGTGTGTTCCAAAATCCTGCTGGCCATCTCTAGTTCTCTGGTTAATCTGCCAAAAGTGTGATGTGGGGTGGCACAGAGGAAAGAGTCCTCACTGCAGAATGGGAAAGTTGCATCAGTTGTCTGGACTGGTCTGGCTTGGCCTGGCCCTCTTTGGTCCCAAATTCAGTCCCTAGTGCAGCTGTGAAGTCTTGGCTAAGCTACTTCCCCTCTTTATTCCCCTGCTCCCATCTATCTCTCTAGGGCTTTGGGGTAGGAATTGCTTTTCACAGAAGGGTTCTTGGAGTACAGATGCTCAGGTATTATGAGAGAATGATGTAAGAGAGTAAATGATGGTGGTGATGCTTTTCTGGAGGAGAACCTCTGCCAAGGAAAATGAACGCAGAGCCCGTTCCTGTTCTCACTACCTTCTGTTCCATGCTTGGCAGAGACTTTGAAAATGGAGCTCAAGGTCAACCTTGAAGCTGGTTGCAATCAAGAGGCACTTCTCCCTCATTTTGGAAAGCTTTGGAATAAACCTTTGGTGTGGAGCACAAGCTTCATGTTAGCTGTGCTCTTTCCTCATGTGTTTGCAAGTAATAAGACTTCTGTTTACCCCCCCTTTTCTTCTTGCCTTTCAGGGGAGGAATGATCCAGACTTGTGAACAGTATCAATTTGTCCATCATGTCATGAGCTTGTACGGAAAACAGCTTTCTAGAGCAGCAGAAGAATAAGTGTTCATGATATTCCTAAAGGCTAAAGCCAAGAGAACTTTGACTGTGTTCAGATATATTTCAGATCTGATGAGAGACACATGGTAACCTGGCTGTCTTAGCTGGAAAGATATTATTTTACTTTGATATTGCTTTTATGCTCTTGTTTGCATTGACATTTAAGAGCTGAGGTATGCCTTGTCTTAAACATATGTGACAGGACATAATCTTCACCAAAAAAGGCTTATTTATACTGTAAATAATAGTAGTAGCTTCATTTGTTATAAAAGCAAGGAAAAAAACCAGAAAAAATCCACTGTCTTCAGTTTGCTATTTTTTAAAAAGTCATTGCTAATATATCCAAATACAGTGTGAAACTTTTTGAATTGTCATGCTGAAATGTGCCGTATGTTGACTAAGCTTGAAAGTAAATTTTTGCCTCTTTCTGATTGTTTTTACATATAAAATTACCGAATACTGTGTGTATTGTAAAACTTCTGAGCCTCTGCATTGAAAGACTCAAGTAGATTTACATTGAAATGATGTTTCACACATCATGTTTGCTTGTTCATTTTTTCTAAAGCAGTCCACTACCAGTGTTACCAGAACTAAGGGGGAAAAGATATTTCAGTGATATGAGTCAAATTCTTGCCTCGAATTCTTACCAGCAGTGTACCCCAGTATCATGGCAGCTGGGTGAATATGAGTAGACGTTAATCTGAACATAAATCCTTCACGCTTTACCTTTTCTTTGTCAATATTTGGGCGTCTTAGTCACCTGGCAAACAGATTGTATTTCTGCAAACAGTTTCTATTTTTAGATAGAACACAATCTGAATACAATTTCTCCTGAAATCTGAGATTCAAAATCAGGTGAGGACTTTTTTTTAGTTCGTCTTTATTAAAAGTCTAATAATAAAATCACTTGTATTCTATGAATTTATACTTGTTTCAAAGCTTTGAAGGTAACCATGTGTCCAGTGCCTATTAAAATTAATGCAAATCCTAAAGGCAGCTTTAAAAAAAAATTAATGTGAACTTGTTGGCTGCTTTGTGATAAATTTGCCCTCGACCCAAATTTAGACAATCATTAGCCCATTCTAACCACTGGTCCAGGCAGCAGTGTTTCCTTTCCAGTAATACAGACTGCTCCCTGTGCTTTTTGGTTTAGACTTCAATCAGGCTGGGAAGACTGTAGTTTGTGTTTAATGCTTAGAGGTAAGCACACGTTTTAGTGCTTCACTGAGCAGAGAAAAATGGAGATACATGGAATTCTTAACATGAAAGATGAGTGTTTTGTGAATAGAAGCTCTGATGACCTACTAAAAATATTTTTGCTTCTCTTTATTTGTAACAATAACCAAAACCCGCTGTTACTATTAGTGCAGAAGGTTCTGCGAATTTACTGCACTTCCTAATCAGGAGAAGGTAAAGCAGCTCTCAGAACAATAAGGGCTGATCCTGCTCCCACTGATGTTCTGCCATTGACGTCAGCAGGTGCAGGGTAAGGCCTGAAATGTTACGCCTACAACTTCATCACTGTGGGGAAAGTTTCCCAATATTTCAGTACACATCTTTGTGTTTATTCTGTATCCACGAACCTGTAAAAATCCTGTCTGCAGGGTTTGCATGAATGTGTGGCAAAATGTGTTATCTTTAAACCACTTGATTTTATTGCTGTATTTAAAGTATTTCCTTCAGTGAAAAGCTAACAGGAAGAACTGGCATTCTTTTTTAAAATACTGGTGATAGTCATTAAAGAGAGCAATAAACTTAAGCTTTTGAGCATAACATGACTGTTAGTCTTATGTAAATCTTGATAGGTGTATCCTCCTCTGTGCCACCAATTTTTTCAAAGGGGTAACAATATTCCATCTAAGCACTCTTTAAAAATAACAAAATAACCACTGATATTCTGAATAACATTGAAAGTGGAACTTCCTCTAAATATTTTTCAGCTGTTCAGTGCCCTTCCATGTCAAAACTGACTCAGTGAATAAAATTACTTTTTCTGTCATCAGCTCCCCGTGCATCTGCTAAAGAATATTTGTTGATGATTGAGAGCAGTGTACATAGAGGAGGTAAGTTCAATGTGTATAAGTTGCCTCCTGCACAAGGAGATTTTCTAGAGGAGAACAGCTTTATGGCAAACAAGCTATAAAGGGCTCTAAGGTAGAGTTTGAGGTCCCTGCACAGATCCTCAGCAGGTGTTAGTTGGCAGTGCTTCACTGACTTGAGTATAAGTGAATGATTTACACCGGTGAAGGAAATCTGGCCTGCTGTCCACTCCCATGCTACATGTGTGGAATGTCCTGAGAGTGTGGTTGTTGATCAAATCTTTGGCATCAATTCACTGCTACAAAAGCACATGTCAGCCTCGTTGCATGGTCTGGTGGTGAGGGCTGCACTGCTGCCACCTCATACCAGGCAAGAGCAATACCACAACAACTTGGTCAGGATCAAAATATTCAAATACCTCTTGAAGTGTTATTTTGTCTAACAGATTTGGAGCTAATCCTCCTATTACTCTTTGGCCTTATCATAATTAACATATTTCTGTCTCTTTTTTTCTTTACTTTTTTTTTAATAGAATTTGAGATCCGAAGGACCTTTTATCAGCTGTTCTGATCTCTTCTGGCTGCAGAGGTAGTCTTAAGAAGTGCTTAAGATTAGCAGAAAGGAGCTCTGGCTGTGTGCAAGCACTTGAGATGAGTGGGGCTGCTGCTTCTGTAATCAGTGTGTTTGAAACTGAACTGACAATAGGAAGCTAAGCTATGTCTCTTGCTAGACTTGTCTTTTTACTTTCTCTATTAAATGAAAATTCCAAGCATGCTTCATCCACTCTCTCCTGCTCACTGCCCAGGACTCTTTGTGCCAGAGGCCACAGCATTAGTACCTACAACACAGTTGTTTCCCAGAGGACAGAATTCCTCTCTCCAGGTGGGTAAGCATATAACAAGTATGAGATGAGTTTATTTAGAACCAACTGTGATGTCTTCTGTTTCATAAGGTTTTTCACACTTTGAGCAGGGCAGAGCCTAGCTCAGTGCCACAGTTGTTTGCTGGTGCTTTGGTCGATGGTTGCCACACTTAAGCAGTTTTATCCTGTTTCTGTCATGGTAACAAACTAATGGCACATTCTGTCCTCATGCAGGTAGTCTGAGATCAGCAGATATCAAAGTTACGTGAAAACAAAAACTAAGATTGCACTTGAGTGTAAGAACTGTCCCTAGATAAAGCACGACTCACTCTCTGAAGGATCAAGATAAAGATGATTTGGTCAAATTATTCTTAAATGTCAACTGCCTAGTAGTCATGTAGGGAAGAGAACTGCATTTCTCCCAAGACTTTCAAAAGTATCTATTTATTCTGGACTTTTCCTCTATAATTAGTCTACAGTGGAAAAATCTTAACACGTAAATTTTCATTTGCAAAATGGACTTGAGAATGAAGACAGGACAATGCAGGACCTTGGTTCCTGTCACTTCCCTGCTGTCTCTTCAGTGGAGGAATCATGCAACTTGTACATAGATGGTCATGCTTTATAAATTTGCTACGGAATAAAAACAAAACACTTTGTCTGAAGTCCCTGGCGGATGACCTTGTTTCTTCTGCCAAGTCTCTAGATGCATATTTCCTGGTGTCTGCAAGAGTGACTGTCACCTTAGGATAAAGTAGGGCAGCTCAAGGAGGCTTTTTTTCCTGCAAGTTAAAAGAAAATGCTCCATTCAAAAGCACAGAAGAAATACGTGAATGAAAGCAGCATTTGCAGCTTTGTGCATAGGGTAAAGGCAGTCGAAGAACTGCATGCTCTAGGCAACACAAGCATTGATTTCTAGTGTCTCAAAGCGCATTTCACATATTCACAAAGAGGCTAATTCCTTCAATTACATGCAAGGAAAGAGAAGAATCCTCTCTCCTTTGAGCACTGATAGAGATCAGGCTCTAGCACCTGAATACAACAGATGCTACATTCTCATGGCATGGTGTGAAAGTCACAGAAGGGGTTATGATTAGACCTGCCCAAGCTTGTGGGCAATGTAATCCCCAGCAGGACAGCAGTGTCAGGTTTACTCAGACGATAGCAAAGCTGAATGAAGAGAAAGACTGAATTATTTACTCAGAATTAAAAGCCATGTTGGCACCAGAGCTGGCAATATGGCTCTGAACATTTGAGAACATAAAGCTTAAACAGTCTGGCAAAGGACTCGGGTATTGCAATTCCTGGCCCTTTCCCTCTGCTGGACCATGCTACTCAACTCGTGTTCCCTATTGCTTTTCTCTCTCTTTTCTGCCTGTTGCTGCTTATGCTTTAAATAGAATTGAATAAGTCACTGTATTGCACTTCTTTTACCAGTATGTTGATAGCCAATGTTTTCCAGAAATCATCTCTTTCCTTGGACAGAGCCTGTCTTGCTAGACTCTCTTCAGAGGACTCAACCTCTTCTGCATGTATTCATCCCAGAATTTTGGGGGTAGAAATCTGCAGTTATGTGCATCTTACTAATGGCATTTCTCCACTGAGAAACAGTTGTGTTTGCCTGAGCAAACATATTATGGCTGACCTTAACTCCCCTAGTCCCAGGAGCAGGTGCAACTTTCCTCTGAAAAGGCAAAGGCAACATTTCTCTCCAGGGATCGGAGGGGTGGAATCCTGCATAGATCTCCTTCGCATATTTAGCTTGTTTGCCTCTGAAGTGGACACAAGGAAGGCTGTCAGGAGTTAAGTCAAAACCAATAATGCACAATGGAAACTTCCTCTTGTAAATTAGCTTTGACGCCTATTATCTCAAAAGAAGGAAAGCTATGCGTGATTGGTTTTACTACACACTGTTGTCTTGGTATTTAGGATGTAGTGAGGAATATAAAAAGCAAACACCCAGGCAACAAAAAGGTCAGGGCGTCAGTTTGGATAGGTGGGAGGAATTGGATTGTGTTGGCAGTGGTTTGGTTTTTGTTGGGGAAAACACGAGTTCCAGTCCAGAAACCAGGTTTCTCTGTAGCTAAGTTGGGCTCTTAATCCTGAAGTAGAATACTGAAGAGAAAAGTGAAGGTTGGTTTCTTCATGCATTTATTAAACAAGCAATAAACAACACCTTATCCACTTCACAATAGGACCAGTCCCATTTCCACACACTTCTGATTTGATCTGTGTTAATAGAACACGAGCTTCCAGACAAGGGAGCACAGAGTGTCTGTCTCGCTGGATTCCTTCTTTAGCCTGTGAAACAGCATATGTTTATTTTGGCTGTCTGTATGTGGTATTTTTTGCTCACTGGAAAAGTTGACAATGTTTCAACCTCTGCACTGGTTTTTCTTGTTTTTTGTTAAACTTTTCACCTTGCTCTTTCTTTCCTAGACTAGCAGAAATCACCTAAAAATCGTCAGGAAAATGTGGTTTATTCCTGGAGGAGGATGGGAGGCGGGGGTGTCCATTGCTTTTTCCAGAGTTTACCCGTAGAATTATTCCCATCAGCCTGTGGAAATTGGCTAGATTTTTATGTTCTTTGGTTTTCTCAGTTCCTGTGTTTTGCAGAGCATAACCCAAGTGCCTCCTGCACTAGACTCCCTTTTCAACTGAATTTAACATAAATATGGAGTGAGTAACAGCATTCTGTTCCAAACAGAAATCAAATATAGTCAGTTAAGCAGTTTATTGCCACCATCTCATTAAGCCTTTGTTGCAAGCAAGACAGGTAGTTTGTGTAGAATGGGTAGGCCTTATCCACCTAAAACAACCTCCTGCACTATGTCAGCAATGCTGTGTTTAACGCAAGTTAAAAAGAGCTGAGATCTGTAATTCATTCCCTCCTTGAGAAGTACCCTTCCCACTGGGAATGAAGTCCTCCATATGAAGAAGTGTGGCAGAATCTCAGACTTACTAAGGAATAGAAGAGAGCTGATTAAAGAATGACCTCTAATCTAAAGTTGTGGAACTGATTTTCTGAAGCACCAAGTCCCTGCTTGAGTAACTGAATGAACTGGCTGGATATGGAAATGATAGAAAGTGCTACATGTACAATTTTAAAATAAACAAAGCCAAAGCCTGGAGGTGTGAAAGCAGCACTGGGGAATGACTTAAATATCAAAGCAGGATTTTTTGAATGTTTAACTGTTTGAAACCTGGACCCACATATTTTGCTTTTAGCATGGAAAAAAAAAGCCCTGGTAAATTGTTTCATCGTCTGCCTTTGATCAAAGTTTTGAAATGGTGTCAAAATCAATCGGAAGAAAACCTGGGATTGGGGAGGTAATGTTTATTTTTAAATAAAAGAGCCTCTTTTTGACCTAAAGAAGGTTTATTCCTTTTAGCATCATACTTGAAGTTTTATCATCCTGTTATTCCAAGAATGAGAAACTGCTGAAGCCGGTGTAAAGGATGTAACAACACAGCCCACAAGAGGCCAGTATGTATTTAAATTCTGAACTACTCAAAGCCATATTTGTCCAGTGTAAAGGGACCCCAGCATCTTCCTAGGAATGCAGCAAGCTACACGATTTCATGTGAGCTGAGGGACACAGAAGGGTCAGTAATGGTTTTGAGAGCTCCTGTCCCTTGGTAGGAATGACCAGGACCTTATCAGGATAAAAAGGTAAAATTTACATAAACATGTATTCTCAAGAATGTCATAATACTTTGTGTTCTGTGGCCATGTGAGTCCAATACATTTAGACTCATATCTGCTTTGCTTTTCCTTTCCTTCCTTTTCCAATAAAGGAACCTTGTAAAGTACCACTCTGAAGTGTAACTAATTTTCATGTTCAAAAAAAATCTGTGGCCAAGGATGAAAATTTTGATCAGGCAAAAGAAATCTAAGTAAAGGGAATTCCATTTTTAAGGTGAAAGGAGAAACTATAAAGGTAGTTGGCTGACTTTTAAGCCATGTCACTGTGAGCTTTAGTAGGATTTGAAAATCCAGATCTGAAGACATAGAGAGTAGTGGAGCAGGTGAGCCAAGCAATATCCTATATCCCTTCTCATTTTAGCATTTGGTGTTCCTGCTGTGGATTTGCCTCATAATGGCTATGGGCAAGATACACTTTCTTCAAGGGCCTCTGGGATTATAGGTTCATATCTCCTCTCTTCCTAACCAGCCCAAATCAGTGCTGTCACCAACACCAATGACCACTGGTACATGGGAGTGAAAAGGTAAGAACAGGACAATGAGAGAGGGTGGCGAAGGGGGTGGGAACACCTTTGGGCAGGCCAGGCATAAGGAGACAGAACATTAGTGTATCGTACTGGCAGCCTGGAGGCAAAAGCCAGCTCGGTGTGGAGATCAGGGTTTGTATATTCTTATAAGGAAAAGGATCTATCTTCTTGGGAGGATGCCCAAAACAGAGCACTTCTGGTATATCTGTAATTCCTGCTGGCAACAAAGCAAAGTCTCAAGGTCATATGGTTTGACATTGTCTTTCCTGTGGGCTGTATCTTCTAGGTTGCCATGCATAATCCTAGCATTATCCTCTGTGCCCCCAAATCTTGGAAAGGCTTTTGGGTTGATTTTCTTCTACCGCAAGATCTTTCAGCAGCATAACAACTGTCTCAGAGGCTACAATTCCTTACTGTGTCTGTCTTGCCACAGAACTCTTCTTAAAACTAGGGAGCTGCAGTTTCTAGATGACCAATACTCATCCCTCGAGGACTACAACCAAATAGTCCAGTTTCCCCAAACTGCCCTCCACACATGGACCAATCTTGGAATAGCTGTAGAGAGCAGAGGTGCCACTGGAAACAGGTTATCTGGTGACAGAACTTCCTGCAGCAGGGTCACGTGGCCTCCCCAGGTGATGCACACCAAGCTGACAAAAGGTGGGATGCATCAGTGCAGTGAGCTTTGCCTTCTCATGGGAGAGCATGTGGTTTTATTCTTCTCACAGGCCAGCACTGCTATTGCAAGACTGCATCAGCCCCTGCATCATCCTTTTATTAGAAACTTTTTGTCTTGCTTTGATTGTCTTGGCTTAAAGCAGCCTTCTTACTGTCTTGTCACTGCAGTGAGGACAATGACACAGTTCCCAGCCATATCCACTGGGAGCAGGGCGTGCACAGGCCCTTGTGGAATTCACAAATGCCCCTGTATGTGATATACGTAGGAGAGCTGGGCATGTGCTTGATTAGATAAAAGTGCAGTGAAATAGACTAAGTGAATAAGCTGGAATAACTCAAGGTGGTAGTCAAGTTTCTCTTGATTTTCCTGATGGAAAATGGACACATTTTGCTATTAACCACAGAAAAATAACTCAGCTTCAGAGAGGTGTTCTCATGGAGCTTTAGAAATTAGTATTCAGGGACAGCTCCTTACTGGTAAGTTTTTGAAAAAAAAAAAAACAAACCACAAAAAACCCAGTTTTACTTGAACTTAACAACTAGCTAATACTAAAACAAACTAAATGGCTTCATTCTGATAGAAAAATGTAGATCTTTGAAGCTTTCTGCAATTAAACAGTTCAAAGCAGAAACATTTGTCCTAAATTATGGAAATATACGTAGACATAGGGCGTGAGCAACACTGAAGAGTTTAATGCAGCTTGTGCAGAACAGAGTAAGTTCTAATGGGCTTTTTGATACACCCAATTGTGATGCCTTCTTGAATGACATCTGACATCAAAGCACCTTACAGCACTCCTGCGCAGCAGGGCAGCCCCATTTTCTCATTGTCTACATGACAAGATATATACAGAGAGCAAATTACTTGCCCAAAATCCTGCAGAAATTCAGGAAAGAAGCGAGGAGTTGATCAGCAGCCTCCTACAGACAGCTAGCACTCTTCCTGCTGCATAAACCTTTCTCTCTCAGGAGTTTCGGGTGTCGAGCAGTTCTCTGTGTGGCTTTATGTTTTGGGGCTTCTTGTTGTATCCATTCTTTTGCATTCCTGGTAAATAAATCCTGCAAAGAGTACCTTGCTGTTCATTTAATTAACATACTTTTTCTCCAGCCAAAGAAGTGTTTTCTGGAAAGTCTTCTACCTTGTTGGAGTCTTGTAGCATGCTGACGTGCTCCTTTGAGATCCTTGCTGGAGAAAGCCTTCCTGAATTTGTGGGAAAACCTTGTACACTGAAAACACCTGAGGGTGAGTAAAAAATACTTCTTCTGGAAGACATTTAGCTAGTACATGCCAATAACTGAGTCTATTTCCAGGTGCCCTCAGGTATATTCACTCATCTCATGCAAGGAAATACAGTCTCCCATCTTCCATAACCAGAGGAGCGGTAAACAAAAAGAGATGCAAACTGCAGTTACTTATATCCATCCTCACTGTTTTTAGAGATTTTTCATGGATCAGTCAGATCAGTGGGAAAGCTGCTGTTCATTTTAGCTGCTGGAAACTTGTCCTTATTGATTTAAATGCAGCAGTTCTCGTTATGCAAAACTCAATGATTGAGTGATTTGGCTGGGGCTGGAAGAATGTGACCTTTAATGCATAAGTAAATAAGCCTTTCCATCATGTATAATCTCTCCCATATGACAGATCTGTGACTGTCTAAAGTGACAGAAAGATCGTATGAGTCTTTATTTTTTGAGATATATTATCACAAAAAGTCACAAATCATTCCTGTCAGTGTGCAGAGAGCTGCTGATGAAAGAATTTCATTCCAGAGTGTTATCTGTGATGGATGTAAAGTTGTAAGAAGTACAGTAAGTAAAATAAAGCAAGGTTAATCTAATCTCTTCCATAAAGCAGATGGGAAAAGAAACCATGATTTAAAATAAACTCAAGCAGAGAAAGTAAGTAACAGGCCCCTGTTCCATTTCACTCATTCATTCATTAATTCCAACGTTTCTTCTTGAATTTTAGGAGACAAAGCAATATTGTGAGCAAAAGTTAGAAGCAAACCAAGCCCTAATGTAACATGGAAAACAGAGAGTGGTTCATTTTTGTTACTAGTTTTGTGTTTAGCATAGTGAGGCCCTAATGCCTCTTGAGTGTCATAGAATCATGGAATGGCCTGGGTTGGAAGGGACCTTAAAGATCATCTCATTTCACCACCCTGCCATGGACAGGGACAGCTTTCACTAGACCAGGTTGCTCAGAGCCCCATCCAACCTGAATACTTCCAGGGACTGGGAGTCCACTGCTCCTCTGTGCAACCTGTTCCAGTGCTTCACCACCCTTAGAGTAAAGATTTTTCTCCTAATATCTAATATAAACCTACTCCCTTTCTGTTTGAAGCCAGTTCCCCTTGTCCTGTCACTATATTACTGCCCTTGTAAATAGTTTTGCCTCATCTTTCTTGTAGGCTCCCTTCAGATACTGGAAGGCCACAATTAGGTCACCCCAGAGCCTTCTCCAGGCTGAACAATCCCAATTCCCTCAGCTTTTCCTCACAGGAGAGGAGCTCCATCCCTTTAATTAACTTGGTGGCCTCCTCTGGACTCGCTCCAACAGGTCAGTGTCCTTCCTTCAAGTGTCATTCAGGCAAAACCAATGCTAAATCTTAGTAATTCATAGTGTTATTCAGGACACATATTCCAGTTCATCCCTGTTTAATTTGTGAAGTCCCATGGTTACAAAAGTACTGCCCTCCCCTCTGTACTTTTCCTTCCCTTGCTCTGTTGCTCTCTCTCCTCTTTCCTTAGTTCACCCTAATTCACCTCATCTCTCAGGCAGTCCTTTGTTTGCAAATCTGCCAGTCAGGCCAGGTCAAACTCTTCCTTTCCTACAGTACTTCAGAGTTTTAAGTCCAACAGCTTCCATTTATCCTTCTGTGGTCTCTATATTCCTCATGCAGTGCAGGGGAAATACTCACTTCCAGTGCAGAACATCAGAATAAAAGGATGTGCCTGAGAAGAAAGGTGGCTTCATTTTCCTGCCTTAGGCCAAGAATGCACCTGATCCAAAATACATCACTATCAGTGGAAAGACTTCTGTCTGTTTCTTGGGCTTTAGGAAGGCTGTGAGGAACCTTTAGGGAGGAGGGGGAATTGGATTTGGCCTCAAAATTTCTGCCCTCAGAGATTCTGGATTTTCAACAGGTCAGTTTCTTTAGTGATTAAAAAACCACTGATGTAAACACAAATAAAAAGAGGAATTCACTAATACATTTGTCATACCCATTCCCTACCACCCCAGCCTACTGGGAGGTTTTGCTTATTGTTTCTCTGTGGGCTTTTTGTCTCTTTCCAATCAGAATGCTGTTCCTGAGATGACACAGATAACTACAAGTCTGCAGCGTCCTGTACCTACACTGATGCCACCTGCACAGTGTCCTTGATCATGACTAAAGATCAGTTCTAGAGATCTGGCTTGACTATTGCTAGGCCAGTTACTAACAATGAAGCTTGTAAGAATTTTGAAGTTAGACAAAGGGCAGATTTGCTGCAAGTAGAGGGAGGTGAAGCAGGATGGAAGAATCTACCCCCTGCTGACAATGAGTTCTATGGCTCTTGCCCTCTGAGCCACAGCACAAAAAGAAGGATGTGTTTTCAAAGGTGCAAACATCGTGCTTATTATGGAGGAGAGCCTTTGTGTTCCCTGTATTCCCTGAGAAAAAATAACACAAAGCGCATAGGTTTGAAATATATGCTGTGCCTCTCCAGTGGGAATGGGGCAGACCTAGGCACCTACAGTCTTCTGTGGCTGACAGGAATCTCTGTTGTGCAGTGAATGATAGATAATGTTTGTTCTCAGACCCATGAGGTTCTTTGTACAGTGTCAACATCAGCTGCAGACAAACATTTGAGGGCCAGAATTGGTGGCCCAACCTGTAGCTATCTTTTCTTACACGTCTCTGCAACATTCATGATTCACCGTGTTTTTAGGCTCGAACAGAAATCTAACTTCTCCAAGTCATAAACCAACCCGCAATTACCACAGCGCCCATGTGAAAACACCTTTCAAGAGAGAGCAGATTTCATTTTGAAGCCTGGTTATTACACATAATAAGCCAAATTCTCCACTGACGTCAGTGTGGAAGGGGTGTGAGTCACTACTGAATTTGGACCGGTTTTAGCGGAGAAGATGGGAATGATAAAATGCACCTTGGCACTGTCCTTTTTGTGCAAGTGAAATTTGCTCACTGTTAGAGCACTTTGGAGTGAGTAAATGGGCCTGAGCTTAATGAGAATGATCTTTTTTTCATCTGCATGTGCTTCCTATGACCAGCCAAATGTGAGTCTGCTTTTTGAAAGAAAACCAACCACATTTTATGCAGCAAACTTGCTTTTAATCATTGCTGAGTAACAGTGATGCTGCCTGCCTGCCCTACCTTTTATTGCAGCAGGACCATCTCTTCAAGATGAGCTTTGCCATAAGCATCATCTTTTAAGTATACAGCTTATCTTTCTGATTAAGCCCTAGGCAGGGCTTGGGCACAGGCTATTTGGTAGTGGAGTAGATTACCTTACTTAAACAAATAGTGATCCTGTGCCAGGCACTGCAGCATTCCTGGCAGGTGAAGCAGTAATACAGCAGTCATCCTTCAACCTGTCAAATGGTTCCAGGTATGCTTGCAGATGTCATCTGCAGTGGCTTGAAACCATTTACTTTCCAATGGCAAGGAGAGAAAAAGAGCAGAGCTGGGACAGAAGAACTGAACAGAAAAGTGGTGTGTCTTTGATAATCAACTTTATGGGATTATGTGCAACTTCTAGTGAGAATTATGAGCTGCAGCTAGCCTAATTTTTACTGAAGGAGTGAATTGATCTTTCTGCTACCACTTGAGAAATCAGAAGTATTTCACTGACATTTTGCTATTTAGTGTAGGAATTTAGATATCAAGAACTAAAAATAACAGACTGAATTTTTGTCTTTTTCATATTTTAACAGGTGTCCTCCCTAACTCCTGACAGAACTGGAACCACTGGAAGTGACTGAACAACAGACAGCAGTGCTTGAAATCTCCCTGGCAAAGAAAGTGCAAAGCTTCAGTTAGAAGTTCAATGGGAAAGAGTCAAAGTGGGATGGTAAGTATGAATGATGATTCAACTGATGATGGATTGGCCCACACTGTGAAAATTAAGGGTGTTCAGCCCAGTTACTCTAAAGACTCGGGTGTTAAGACAGGAGATCTAGCACAGAACACTCTGCTTTTCATTGATCATAAGTGATGGAAAGTAAACATCTTTGCACAGTGGGTGGATCAAATGTGAGACAGCAAGGTTTGAGCTGCAAAATCCATAAAGCAAAAACACAAAACCCCAGAGCTTGGGCTGACAAAATTGGAATACACAGTCTCATAAAGCTAGTGTGACAGGCAAGCAGAGGAGCATCAAAACCTCCTTTTCACTCTGGAAGTAAAGTCCCAAGCCTGGAATCTCTCTTGCATAGGAGCCCATGTTACATCCTGCAAAGGCAAAGCCACCTGTTTTGATTTATAATGTACTTGCTGATATGTGCCATCTTTTCTTGCAAATCCCTTCCCATTTCCCAAGGGTTCCAATTCAGTTTATCAGCAATCTCAAGAACACCCAAGTGAGGAGGAAGGGAAAAGCCTGCCTGGAGTGTGTGCCAACTCCTGAAGGTGTCACCCTGGAGGGGATGAAGGATGGATGAGTGATAGAGCGGTCTCCTGGGTACACCATGAGGCAAGAAGGGAAGAGAGCAGAGTTTACCATTTAATGCTGCAGAGCTGAGTGACTGGGGAGGTGGCACAGTGATCACAGGACACACAAGACAGTGACCCTAATGGGCAGTACAGCAGTGCCAGTGCAGCTGTGGGAGGTAAGTGTGGATGGCTTAAGTGAGGAAGAGGAGGAGGGTTATTTAGTCTTTACTCTGTTCTTCAGTGAACTCTCCAATGGAGCAGTGCTGCTTTGCTGTAACACCTAGGAAACTTGTAAAATAACACTGATCTGCAGTCTTTTTATTGTTTAGCATGGATTAAGTCTGTACTTCCTATTGCTAGTATGAAGGTGATAATGAAGGACTTCCCTTTCTGTATGAAGTGGCAGAAGAATAAAGCAGTAAATCTTCCATTTAAGTCCTTACACCTGTCACCTAAACCAGGCTAGTAAAATGTATTGTGTGTTTTATTTTAATCAGAGTTGCCCTAATGAATCCTTATCCTGATTCTTTAAAGCCACCCATGGGACATTTGACTGCAGTCTGCTGAGGACCAGCAGCACAACATGAGGCTGGTAAATATTTAATACCACATTTGTTTTGTGAATTAATTTTGCAGTAGCATTATTGATGCTGTAAACTTAAGTCTATGATCTTTACAGAAATACAGATGGCTGTAAAGAAAGCCAGGAAGAAAAGTTGGAAAGTTTAGCTTCATGCTCTCAGCCTAGGCTGGAGAGGAATTTCAAAGTTAGGGTGTGGATTTTAATGGCTGTTAGTCTTTGAGGTGACTTCCGTTAGATGTGGACCAGCTTTGAACTATGCCCAGATGCTTTCCATTAAATGCATTTTAGGACCATTTTGAAATGAACTACATAGAAGGAGCATAAAATGAAACCAGAGTATCCTTCA
Organism: Platysteira castanea; assembly: GCA_013397175.1. Classification (NCBI taxonomy): domain Eukaryota; kingdom Metazoa; phylum Chordata; class Aves; order Passeriformes; genus Platysteira; species Platysteira castanea. The sequence continues at coordinate 634,580 of VYXC01011199.1, read as the reverse complement.
CAGGTTCAGTAACAGCTGAACATTCTGTTGGTGGTATGGTAGGAAGGAAACTTCAGGGGCCAAAAGAAGCTTAGGTGTGAGAGCAGGCATATTTTCTCACATGGAGGATAGATCTGCCCTAGTGCCCACCCCTGACATGTGTCTGTGTGAGGCTGGTCCTGCATTTTCTGTGTCAGGCTCCTGCAGGAAGAGTACCAGGCCCAGTGTCTGAGTGCCTTCTGTGGGCCGTGGCCAGGGTGGTCTGAAGGGACAGTGTAGGGTGGGGGCCATCCCTGGTCACTCCTCTGTGACAGAAACCACTTCTGTGGCACAGCTAACCTGGAAGCTGTGTCTGAACTGCCTCTGATTCCTGTGCACAGTGGAATTGTAGTCTGGTGTCTTAGTTACTGGTTTGTCTTTGCCCATCAGAGTCCAGGTTCAGAGACAAATATTATGTAGGCAGTAGAGGAAGTGTTTGGCTGGTGTGACAGCTCCTCTGGACCAGCTATGGGAATGGGGCAGTGCCAAGGGGCAGTTTTTGGGTTCAGCCTTTGGATTCCTATGGCTGCATTCCCTTCAGTGAACACACATAAAGGAGGGTAAAAACTACTTAAGAACAGCCTTTTTCCTTCCCCCCTTTCTTCCCAGGATTTCTGCCAATTTACCAAACTGCTTTCATCCTGTGATCTGTCCATTTTGTTAGGAGATCTCCCTGCTGTTAAACACCTCCTTGGTGTTTGAAGTTCTCAGCTGACAATTCTGAACAGTTTTCTGTTCATATGCTTCCACTGGAATTTTTTCCAAAGACACAGTACCAAACCTGTCAGAGTTTAGGGAGTGTCTGGTTGATGTTTAGTCATATGGCTTAGTTTTGGGTAGTCTTGCAAGGAGCAGAGAATTGAAATTAGTGGTCTTTATAAGTCCCTTCCAACTTGACCTATTCTATGGTTCTGTCACATTTTCAACCATAAAAAGCATGATGCTCATACTCTTAACTGGGGATCCTGACAAGATGTGTTGTCCTGAATGATGCAAAGGTGAAAGGAATATGGCTCAAGAAGGCAAATAGGTAAAATGCCCATGGGATGATCAGTATAAAGAAAAGCTGCAAAACCCTAATGGGACTGGACTCGCTCTTGATAAAGGGCTTCTAACTAAGGACAAGCAGATGGACAGATCAGACAAGAACAGATCGTATCTTTCCCAGACTACTACTGTCAACTTCTTACTAAGTTTTGGCTTTGGATCTTGGCTTTGTCAAAATCTTCCTTCACGGTCTCCTGTGAAGATGCTTTCACATTTGCTAACCCATTTTCTCAGCCCGTAGGCTCACACTCTTTCCCACAAGGTTGGCTTCTCACCACCCACCCTTCTCCCTCTCCTGGCCTCTGATTTTCAGAGTAATCAGTAAACATATCCTCTGCATGCGAATGCACACCCTTCAGTACATACCATGTGGCTCATCTAGGCAGATGCACAGATCCATGTGATACCGAATTCATTTTGTCCGTGGATCATTTTACCTGAGTAGTAGCCAGAAATCCTGACAGCTTAGACATCTTAGGGCAGGAAACTCTGATCAGAGGATTCAGGGACACGGTTGGAGATGATGTTCATCGTAATGTGTGTTGTTTCCTGCCTCCATCTTTTGTCAGGTGACGGGCTTGAAAAGGACTTGGGTAGTGAAGCAGGAAACCATCCACAAAATCATCACTGGCAGACTGGGAGAGGAGCAGGGGGGCAGAGTTGCCAGCAGATGTAGCCATCCCGTGTCCTTCCTGTTCTTTACCAGGTGTACACAAACACCTGTAGAATCAGTGCTTCACCAGGTCTCCTCGCCTGGGCCAGTAGCATTTTACAGGCTCATCTGTGTGCACGAGCAAAACCTCTTCCTTCTGCTTCTTTGTTCCCTGAGGGGAGAAAGTCGAACAGTCGTACCGATTGGTTGATATTAAGTCGCTAAGTCAGTGATCAAGAATTTTGGCCTGAGCCTTTGCTTGAGACGTTGTTGACATGAGCAACAAGCAGGACCCCTTTTTAAAAATGATGAATGGGAGCAGAGAACTGTGCGTCTCGCTGGGCTCTTGGCAGGCAGGTGGCGCCAGATGGGCGCTCGGCGCGGCAAGGAGCCTCTTCCTGCCGGCTGCATCGGGGCAGCGCGGATGGGACCGCGGCGGGACAAGCAGGAGGGCGAGTGCTGTGTCTGCCACTCTGAGTATTCATCACACCTGTGCTGCAGTGAAAACACATCCACAGCAAAGCTTTGGGATAGGGAGAGTTGATTTTTCCTGAATGTCAGCAGCGAATTGTGATGGCTAAAACTACACGTTGTGTGACAAAAATGAAAGAGAAAAAAACCCAACAAATATGTTTAGAATCATAGAATGGCTCAGGTTGGAAGGGACCTTAAAAATCATCTAGTTCCAACCTTTCATTAGACCAGGCTGCTCTGAGCCCCATCCTTCTTGTGGCCTTGAACACTGTCAGGGATGGGGCATCCACAGCTTCTCTGGGCAACCTGTGCCAGTGTCTCACAGTAAACAGTTTCTCCGTAATATCTAATCTAAACCTAGTCTCTTTCAGTTTGAAGCCTTTCTCCCTTGTCCTGACACTACATGCCCTAGTCAATAATCTCTTCCCATCTCTCTTGAGGCTTCCTTCGGGTACTGGGAACCTGTTGGTTTTGGTTAGGGTTTTATTATCATGTGCAAGACATTCTTATCATGTTCCCATATTACTCTGTAACAAATGAGAGAGCATTTTCTTTACTAGCAGTATCTAACTTTGATTCTACCATCTTTATCTTTATGATCTTAGGTACATATCCCATGGGACTTTAGGGACAGACAGCAAAAAGGGCTGCCTCTGGTGCTTTACAAAACTGAGAAACTGCCTGGAATCAAATCTCCAGGTCCTGGGGAGGCGAGGGGCTTTGGAATTTGCTATTTCCCAGAGGTCGCTCTTCTTCTGCTGAAGTGAACAACTAAAGGAGGGCAGGTGACTCACTGTATAAGAAACAGAATTAAATCAGCTGAATCAAAACACAATAAATCAAGACATAAGAAAAAATTTTGAGTGTCCCTAAAGACTTCCACAAAATACCAAATTCTGGTAGTATAAACATGAAGGAGTGTATGAGGGGCCCATTTTTAGACCATTTTTCTGGGAACTCGCAGACACAGGATAGATGTCAAGGTATATTTGCAGCCTTCAAATGTCTTCTGTTCTTTCCAGATTCTCCAGTTTTTAAAGAATCTCTCCTCGAGCTTCTTGCTGCACACAGCATCACTGTGAAGACCAAGCACACTGCAAGCATCAAGGTCCCTTCCCAGGCAAAGCCAAGGCCCAAAGTCACATCAAGGACAGTGTGGAGGAGACAGAGGAAGAGGACGTGGTATTGGAGAAAGTCTGTGACTCCATTACAAACACAGCCTTGGTGAGAAATGACAGTGGAGCCATTGTGCTGAATCTGAAAAATCACTGTCTGGAGAGGGATGTAGTGAGAGGAAAAATGGCTTCAAGGATAGGTTTAGATTAACATTGGGAAGAAATTCCATACTGTGAGGGTGGTGAGGCACTGGACCAGGTTGTCCAGAGAAGCTGTGGATGCCCCATCCCTGGAAGTGTTCCAGACCAGGTTGGATGGGGCTCTGAGCAACCTGGTTTGGTGGAAGGTGTCCCTGCCTATGGCAGGGGGGTTGGAAGGAGATGATCTTTTAGGGTCCTTCCAACCAAAACCATTCTGTGAAAAACTAATTTGGGTAGAAAACACTGCTGAACTATCTTCTGGGAGTTATAGTTCAGGTACCTGATCTAGTTGAAGCTGTCCCTGCTTATTGCAGGGGGATTGGACTAGATGAGCTTTAAAAGTCCCAACCCAAACTATTCTGTGATACCTCTCGTTCCTATATTTGATCCCCAATGAAAGCAGTTTTATAGTCCTTATTCCCCAAGTCCAGAGTGCACCACAGAATATACCAGGCAAGTCTGGCCTATCGAAACATCTCAAAAATAAAATCACCAGCTTGTAGTAATATTTATCATTTTTCATCTAAAGCTTTGAATTTTTGTCCAAACTTCCTATGGATTAGAGAAGATGTTTCTCAGCTGCTCTGTAATGCACTGCAGAAAGAGCTCATTTTCAGAATAAGTGCAAGACTAGAAATATTTAAACATTTGAAGTGACCAAGGGAAGTAGGTGGCAAAGAAATAGTCTTTCAAAAAGTGTTGTGACCATGAATAAATTTAAACATACTAGTTACCCTCCTTGACTTCCTGCTATACATAGATGTATTTCTTTATACACACAAATATAACACATGCACACAGTTTGGAGTCAATAAATTGTGATTGTTCTTTGCCAATTTGATTTTCTTGTGTGTAGAGCCTGTGAGAGAGGTGTCTCATAGAAGTTGCTTGAGTGGCTTCTTGCCCACAAGCAATGAGAGGCCAGAACATTCAGCACCTCTGAAAGTCACACCTATGGATTTGGGTGCCTAATTTTGACTGCTTTTTCCTGAATTAGACCTGAACTGACTTGATAAAGTGACTGATTGTGTTGTATCCATCAGATAGCAACTGCATGATCCATGCTTAGCACAGCTTGTGCAGCACATGGGAGCGTTCCTGTCAGCAGCAGCATCTGACTAACGAGACTATTGCTCTTCTTCTTCTGTTAATATTTTGGTTCTTTTCTTGGATTCTTTCGTCTGCCTCATTCAAAATGTTGGGATTTCATATTAATTAAATTGCAATCACTCACACTACTGTCCTGGTTTCTGCTGGGATAGAGTTAATTTTCTTATTAGTGGCTAGTACAATGCTATGTTCCGGATTTTGTAGCTTAGTAGTAGTGCTTTCTCTTACTAAAGGACCATTCGGTTTCCCATGCTCTGCCAGCGAGCAGGTGCACAAGAATCTGGGAGGGAGCATAGCCAGGACAACTGATCCAACCTGCCCAGAGGGATATTCTTATACCATAGACTATCATGCTCAGTTTATAAACTGGGGAGAATTGGCTGGGGGCTGCCAGTCACTGCTCAGGGACAGGCTGGGCCTCAGTCAGAGGGTGATGAGCAACTGTAGCCATCTCTTGGGTTTTATTTCTGTCTCTCTCTCTCCCCTTTTCATCTTCTTGGTTTATCTCAGTCCAGAAGCAATAAGAAAATTAAATTAGTGATCCCTTGGGGATACTTTAATGCGGGATTAGAAAGAGTTGTGTACTTGTAACACATCTGTCTCTAGGTACCAGATTCCAAGGGGATGGTTTTTTGGAGGATACAGAATGAGTTCCATGTGAGAGCTATGAACTGTGCAGACCTTGGAGTCCCCAGAATTCCCTAGACCTCTTGTTGCAAACGCTCTCATCAATATGTTTCTTCCACTGTTTAATGTCTAGTTTTCCTAAATATGTATGCAATGTCCAGATTCATGTATTTATGAATGAGGGAATGTGAGTTCGATGTAATCCACTCCATTGTATTAATAGCTCAACTAAAGATTAGGGAAGGCCTAAATACTGTTTTAATACTGTTGGCTATAAATGTAATTATAGTATAAGCACCTGAAAGTGTGGTATTATTTACCTTAGAAGTGGAACTATTAAAACAAGGGCACAGAGATTCCCAGCTAGGGGAATTAAGGATCTGCAAACAGCAGAGATACACGTGATGAAGATGTTCTGAGGTGTAGGTAGCTTTAGTATTTAAGGTTCACATACAGGTTGCCAAAGGCCATTAATGTATGACAAAGAATATAATTTGACGTTATAATGCTCATCAGCCCCCATCAACCATTTAAAAGAAGAAAAAACTCATGGGATTCATGAAAGTTGCTTACATTCTTTTATTTTAATACTGGGTTTTTAGTAGTAAAGAATCTGTGCCTAGTTCTGAACTGATCAATACTCCAAAGGATTATACTAGCCTCAGAAATGCTTAAATGGGCAGATTTTATTTTGTGCCAGTTACAGACAACTCTTTCTCTATATGACTAAAGCATTTTACAAACAAAAGACTGTCACATGCCATCAATAAATAGCCTAAACTATTGATGGAATCCTGTAATAGATACTGAAGTGGGCCTTAGTAGCTGCACATAATTCAGGAAAAAAAATGGTCAAGTGTGGAAGCCAATATAGCTAAAAACCCAGACAATTCTATGTGGTAGACGAAAGCCTTGAGGTTAAATAGTTACTCAGATGGGAAAGCATTCAGGCTCCTTTACATCAGAAGAGAACACAAAACCAATTTAAAGCCTGGAGCTATGATTCTTCTCCTATTTGAAGACTTGCATTATCTCACATTAAGCTTAGGAGAGGAGAATACCCTCTGACCATATGCACCATATTCCTTATGACCCCTGTGCTCAAATGGGAGCCCTGTATGAAAGCCATTAGCATCAAGTTTGTTATGGCATGCTGCACTGGATGACTTTTTTGGTGCCAGGGGGAAGGTTGTTGCATTTTAGCTGAGAATTTCAGAGCAGCACTTGGATTTGGATACACAACTCCCTGTTCTTTTGATTAAAAACATGGCTTTTTTCAACAGTCCATCTTTTGTTCTTCTCATGTATTATGGAGGCTGCTGCAAAGTGGGCTAAAGAGCAAAAAGCAAGATTTGTATTTTTTTAAATGACTATTAATAAGGAATACCGAAATCTTTGGCAAATAAACTTGAGGAACATTAATAGGATCTTGCAAGTCAGTAAGCATATTCCCTAATCCCAGTCCAGATAGCGCCTGACTACTTCCCACAGGACTGTAGGAGGGATTTATTAAACAAGAAGAGACACAAGGGACTCAAAGTCATAGAAAACAGGTTGTAGGAAATGTACTGCAGAGCTCGCCAGCCAAACCTTTAATGCTAAACCCCTCTTCTAAACACATGTGGAAAATGAGTGGTGGGCAGTGCTCATAGCAGATTCCCAGATGATTCTGTGCCAGATGGAGTGAGTTTTTTCTTAAATGGCCAACCTTGAAGCAGTGTCTCCATTATGTGCCATGTTAGAAACTGCATTGCTTTGCTGGACAGAATTTGCTCTGTGTTTATTAAGGCTCTTTTTATACCCCAAAACCCTACAGGTTCAGCATCTTGAAATGGGACTAGCTCTGCATCCACATCTGCAAGCTGTGGACTCTCCTGCTGTCACAGAGCCTTCAGGACTGCTGAAGGTGGTGGGTTTTTCAACTCCAGCCTTGGCTTAGCCTTGCAGGAACGAGACCAGGAAGACGTGCTCTCAGGATATACATTAGAGACATGAGCTCAGGACACCAAAAAGTGGACAAAATGCACCAAGATCCTTATCTTTACTACCACTTACAGTGTGGGAAGCTTGCAGGAGAGACAAATACTACTTCAGAACCCAAGCCATAAGCGAAGCTGGTTATGGGAGAAGCAGTGGTGGTAGAGGAAGGAATTGTAGCAATGCCACCTTCAGGTAAGACCTGCAGTATCCATCTAGCTCCTACCTGTCAGCTGTTACTTTCTTTTGTTTCTAACATATACCACATTTTGTAAAGTTTTATCAAATTCATCTTGCAAAAAAAAGCCGTTTATCATCCCAGCTCTGCTGGGTTTTGTTCAGTTTTCAGAGGTTCTGAGAGGAGATGGAGAGCAGCACAAAGCTGTGCAATCCTTAAGCCAAATTTAAATCATTCTGCCATCCTTCTTACTAAGATGTCCCCTGAATGAGGGTGTCAGGTAAAATGGTGTAATAGTTGTTTTTTCCACCGTATGACCACTCACATCACACTTCACGTAGTTACAGAGGTCACTGTTGGAAGATTCTCTGATTCCTGACATGGATTCAGTAGTTTGAGTACGGCTTAGGACAGTTGATGCTACAGTAAATGAATCATCATGTTTGAAACAGCCATTTGCTGTAAATATGTGGTGTTACTGAGAGAGGATTATAGTCCTTTCAGGCCCTCAGTGAGCACTCAGCATTCTGGCAACTAAAGTTGAAGTAACATTAGCAGAGGTCATGCTTCAAGTACACTAATTATGTCTTGAGAATGAAGATAGGAATGAGAATGACCTACCGTGAAATCCCTAGATACCTTACTAATTGAGGTAGCAAAGCATTTAAATCTTTATTGTTTAGAACTTGTTTGCTTAATTATTAATTAGAAAATTCAGGCTTTTTTGTCGAAGATACTCCCAGGTGACAAAGCATGGTGCTGCCTGTCCTCAGTAGCAGTAAGGCCAGCAGGAATAGATGATTCATGAGTCATGTTATATAGCACCTATTCCTGTAGAGCAGAAGGACATTCAGGTTTGACTGAGGAAGTCTCAGAAGGCAACACCCAGGTGACCATTTTACATATTGGTCATTTCTCTTCTCAGTCTCCACTTTGGAACTACATAATCCATCCATGCAGCAGGGCTTTTTTTACTATATCTTTATATAAAGAAACACCAAAAAATCCCAGAGAGACCATCGGCTCCAGACAAACTTCTCTGGTGTGGCAGGACAACATGCAGTACTGTGCTGAAGAGTATGAGAAGTCCTCATGAGAAGAAACAGACATTATACAAAACTGCTTATGGCAGAATTTGGACAGTAAAATCATCAAATGAGGCATTAAAGCTGCCTTTTCCTTTCCTTTGTTCTCATTCATGTATTACATGTAAACTACACTTTTCTGGCACATTTTATCTTTAAATATTCCTGTTCCACCCACCTCGCCTGAAATTGCCCTGAGTAGGTGCTCATCAGTAAACAGTTGACTGCATTGATATTTCTCTTGTGGTTGCACGGCTATTAAGAGAAGAGCTGATGACATTTTAACCCTTACACTTACTGCCTTATGCTGAAACAGTCTGAAGGGATCTTCTTCCACTCTCTGACATGGCTCAACAGGCTGAAGAATGGCTGTACTTTTCTGTGCAATCTCTCACTCTTAATTTTTTCATTTTTCTGTTTTCCTCTTATTCCTGCCCACCCAGGTTTGATCTGACTGTGAGGCTGAAGAGCCACATGGTGGTTTATGCTGGGACAGCACCATGCCTTCGCACATCTTTTCTGTGAGCTTCTGTGCTGTGTCCTGTCAGAGCAGAAATCCTGAAATTAGTGTTTTCTTGGGCACCCGATGAAATACAGCTGCAGGATTTTGGAGCTTGGAGTCATCCTTTGGCCTTTATCACAAGTTGTCACTTCAGTTTAAAAGTTGACTATTGGAGAGCTTCATGCAGAGCTTCAGGTTCATGAAGTCCTGCATAACTGCTCACTATTTTTATGGGAAGCCTTTTTATAGGCCTCCCTGTGGTGGTAGAAGGACTTCTGTGCACACAAGTTTGTCAGCTGCAGAACCCAGCCCTTCACAGGGGGAGCATCAGTGCTCAACAAACCATAAAACATTGGGAAAGCTCTGTGATTCACCATGAGAAGCAGAATTTTTCAAGCATGCAACTACAGTTCATGTTAGGTGAAGAGAAACCATTCTTGATTAAACCTTGAGTGACCTAGAGTTGTAAAGACAAGGCTTGAGGTCCCAACACTGTCCTGTCTGAGGTACAATTTATATTGACATGGATGTTGAGCTGATTTCTGTAGATGCTAACAGCAATTTATGTTCTTCCCCTTTTTTTTAAGCCTAGACTGCTACATGAGCTCAGGCTCCACAGGACCTTGCAGAATAAGCCCCATTGTAAGAAGGTACCTCTCAGTTTAAATTGTACAAGTTCATCTGTATCACACCAGCTGTTTTCCCTCAGCTTTCAAGATGATCAAACTAATGAGCTGTAGCATGAGGTTGTGTGGAATCTCCCAGGCCACACCAGCTGTGTGCACTTTGCTGGGGACAAAGCCTGCCATTGCCTTTGCAGATTGAAGAAATCTCCAGGACTGGTGTCCTTGAAACATTTTTCTGTCGAGCTGATTCTGTACAAGTAGCTCCTGTAGCCACAGACATCCCTGTTGTGCTCAAAGATGGGGTTTGTTTCTGCTGCTGCCCAAGCCAGGAAGCAGAACTTCATAGTTGCAGTTTTAGCCAGTGCTCACCACCATCACCAGTGGTGTGGCAAAAAGAGGGAGGACAAGAACCACTCCCAGTCCTGATCCACAGCACTGAGTGATTTGTTTCTGACCTGTACCACATTATCCTCAAGAAGGGTTGCAGAGACATCCATCACAACATCCACTTGCAAGCTGCAGATACAGGATAGAGAAAACTTGAGCACCTCCATTGCCTCAGGATACTGACAGGAGGTACTCTTCTGATGATGGAAATTAGACACAATTTCTGTATCAGTACCAGGATTAGGAAGGTTGGGGTTTTTTCCTTAAAAAAAAAAAAGCTTCCAGTGATACAATCCTTTATCCAAAAAAGGCCACAGGAGCAATCCAAAATGTTTCCATTCAAGAGGAAGAAGACTCCGTGGTTAGAAAGGACTTTCCTACTTCTTGTCATTGTGTTTCCCAGCGCCCTCCTTCATGTTAGCTGAGCCAAGCCTGGAAGCAGTATGGCTCGGAGCCGAGGAATAAGGATGGTACTGCTGGGGCTTTGTTTACTCTGTCCAGTGTGGAGGGAAAGGGTGAAGCAGTTATTGCTCCAGACACTCCCAATGCTACCTTGTTTTTCATGCCATTATTTGAACAGGCAAATCCCCGTAACAGCACTGACACAACAGTGTCTGTCCCCTCAGCAGTCTGGTGACATCATTTCCACTGCCAGTGGGTCTGTGCCAGCCAAGTGGAGGCAGACTGGCTTGGCTCCTGAGAGAGACTCCTATTACTGTAATGATCTGCTGGGGTTACAGACCTATGTACTTGTCATCCTTTCAGAGAATGCTTTTCTAAACTAACAGCCTTATTTTTTTCATCAGAAGGTAATTACACTGCACAAATTGGGCCTCGGGTTGCTCAGGATAGAAGAAATCAAGGAAAGAAGTACTTTCCTGGATATACAGTGATTTTGGAAGTGAAACAGTTTTGCCCCAGAAAAGGACAGAGGGAGTGAGCCAAACAGAATAAACTAATACTTAAATGGCTCATTAATTCTTAGCTTTCCCTGACCACCCAGCAATCTGCAGCTGGCTGAAGGAGTGCCAGACACCGTGACCCTAAACCACAGCTCAGATGCAGAAGACAACTAGGAGACTTATTGCAGTGTCCTGCAGTGTGATGTCAGTACTGACATGTGGTTCACAGGCACAGAGAAGGTCTACAGCAATAAATACACTGTCAGGCCTGCTCCCAGGGAGGAAATACTTCTTCTGAGTCATTGTCTGCACTGACAGTGGGGACACTGACCCTCTGGATTCACAGGAGCAATGGTACATCTCCAAACACAGAGGTAAGCACAAGACTCGGGGTTAAGCTCAGGCTCCCTGTGTGGCCCTGGGTATGTCACTAATCTGCTTTGCACCTCAGGTGCCCACCTGGGGATTAGAGGCAAGAATGTTCTATCCTGTTTGTTTGCTGGCAATCTCTTCAGGACCTGGCTTCCTGTTACTACATGTGTATGTAGCCCATTGCATAGCAGTTTATACAGATGCTGTTTAAATTAAAATTCAGGACATCTGTGTGCACAGAGGGTGATATTATCATGTCTTGACATAACAGAAGATTGGTGTTACAAGTCATTTGTCTTGTAGCACATTTCCAGTCTGACTGGGATTTGTTGCCTAAATGAGAAGCAAAGAAATCTGTGACACATAGGAGACTGTGTGACAGTCTTTCTGGACCAGAAATCCCTGAAAGCACATTAAATTAAACATTTAGAGGTCATCCTGTCAGGTAAATGCCTTCTTCTTTGTGCAGTTGCTCCCTACAGGTGCCTAATCATAACATGGATGTCTAATCACCAGTGCTCCCAAACATAACTGAACATGGCTCATCAAGTCAAAATGATGAGTGATCCTTCTGCCCAGTCTGAGGAATTGCAGAATGCAGTGATTCTAAATGGTGAAATGAAAGACAAAATTTTTGGCTTGGCCTATGCCTGGCATAATAAACAACATAGTAATGTAAAAAAAATTATATGTTAATACATATTACTCGATTAGGCATGTATTTCTTCAGAAGCCTTTCCACGTTCTGCTATGAGTCTTCTAATCCCATTAAGAGTAATGGGGTATGCATTAAATGGACAGAATGAGTGGTACACTAAAAGGAGTAATGAGGTGTCAAATCGTGTATTTGTATTTACCAATCAGCCTTTCCTGATTGATTAGACCACAGGTATGTTACTTTGGCTACGTTTGCAGCTGAGAAAGAGCACTTCCAGTTATGTGGCTTGTGTGGAAGATCTCTAGGCCTGTATTTTACGGAGTCTGAAATGACTTCTGTAACTTCTGTGCATGTAGGTAAGTGTAGGAGAATAGTAACTGGAGGAAGGTTATGCTGGCTGTGCCTTGCACTACATTCCCTGAACATTCCTTTGATAGTAGCCTACCTGTCTTCAGGCAGGACCAGCAGGACACAGGTGTGAACTGATTTAGTATCCTCCATTAGAAATGGCAAGTCACAGGGTTTATTTGTGTAAACCTGAGAGATGGTAGGAAAAGTCTGAAGGAGAATGAGGAGGTAAGCTCTTCTCTGAGAATGAGGTCTCATGAGTGAATTTTGCCATACAGTGCTACATTTAGAATCCAGGGGATTTACCTGATGGGATCCCATGCCAATGCAACAAGTAGTATTAAATACTTCAAGACGTGTTTAAATACAGGCTGAAAATGGAAGATTTGCAGTGGACACTGGAAATAAAATTGTACACACAGTTCCCCTTGATTTCCCCTGAGCATTCTGCAGGCTATTAATGCCTCAGAGCAACACCAGCAGAACAATATCCCTTCCTCTACAAGATCACCTGCTTTGGTTGATAATTGAGTGTAATTTAATCGTGCGTTTCTAAAGTGCTTTGGGAGCCAAATATCCGAAAGCAATTTACAATTTAGTGGCATTAGTGAGAGAAGGCATCGATATATCCCTGTGGAGCAAAAGTCTGACACCTTAGTTACAGACCAAGAAACAAAGAAATTAATTGCTTGCTTACAGTTGCATAGCAGATTAATGGGAGAATGAGATTTCCGATTCCTTCCCCTCTTGCTTTTCAGTTTGTATTTGTTTGCATGTTGAGATAGGTATGCTAGTCAGATGCCAAGAGAAATGCGGTGTATTGTTCATTCTTCCTACTCCCTGGGTTTTCCCTGATGGGAAGTAAGGTCCAGGTCATGAAATGTCATACCCAGCTCTTTAAGATTTGTACTCATGCACGAGAAGTCTCTGTGTTGATGGTGCTGGCTCTGTGTTTGCGTGTTTGTGTGTGCAGTGAGAAGCAGCCCACAGCAACTGTCCTCAGAACCATTCTGACTTCAAAATGGAGTATCCTGGGAAGGACTGTGCTTCCTGCTTCATGGCCCCACTGAGGAACCCCAGCATGCCATGGCAGTGGTGCCCTGAGCTGTGCTTTCATCAGCAAGCCCCACCACCAGTGACCCCCATACAGGGGCACTGTTCGCCTCACATCCAAGCCTAAGTTGTGGCTCCCCTCAACAAGAAGCGCCTGCCTGCTTATGACCCCTACAACTTGCAGCTGCAAGCTGATCATCTGTGGTAGGTCAGATGTGCAGCCACTGGGATTTGTTGGGGGTGATTCTCTCCAGGCTGAGTAACCACAGATTCCATGTCTGAGGGTAGTTCACAGCCTGCTGTTTTCCAGGGAAAGCACACTTGCTGGGGCTGGCACTGTGAATCACACTCCTCTGGGCTGGTCTGGCTCTCTCCCCTGTCCACAGAGGAGGAGATTGCTCAGTCTGTAGGTGCTGGAGCTGCAAGGGCCACATTATAAGAACTTACCTTCATATCCAAAAAACCAGCCTAACTCTGGCTTTGTCTTCCTTTGAAGTCACTGAGATTTATCTTCAGTTGTTTTAAGGCAGTATTGCATCCCTTAAAATGGCTTATTTTGGCCAGCAGGCCTCATGACATCCCTACATGGGTCAAAACAAACATGGCCATTTCTCAGTCCCTAAACAGGCTTGCTCTGGATCCATGGGATACTGAGCACTTCCAAGCAGTCCACAGATGCACTCTGACAATAGCTTTGTGCTTTTTTTTTTGCACAGACACTGTACTGGGTACATCTGTTCTCTTCCTTTGTAAAATGGAAGAGTTTTGCTGCATTGTGGGACAACTAGTAAGGTTTCCAAGACAAAAAAGCAAGGAAATCAGGTGGTTCATATCTCCCTTCCCTGTTTTGTTAAACCCAGTGAAGTTTTAAATCAGGTTGTAACACAGAGCTCGATTCCAGCTGGCTCAAATTGGTGGTGTGAGCATGGACACTTCCAGGTGCATAGGGTGAGGTTTTACTAACACTTTTTAGAGACAGGCCCTGGTGCCTCAGGCCTGTTAGTGTCCTCTTAAAGGGGACAAGAGAGAAAGAGACTGCCAGGCACAGCTTGAAATGAAACTGATACAGCACCAATAATGAGGGTCTATATTTGGAAAGATCTTTCAGGGTTATTTTTGTCTGAGATCATTACTTCTGGACAGCCTGCTGACGACTGCTGAGCACACAAACACACCCCACCCAGGGTTTGGTTCTCTCTGCTAAGGTGGAAGTAGCTCACCAGGGTGTCAGCAGAGGGAAAGGACACACACACTGGGTTTCCTGCTCTGATTTTCAAACTGGTCTGTCTTTGCATGTACAGTATGTGCAATACTTCTTCACTGAAGACAGCAACTGCCCACCCAAAAGACTGAAAGCAATTCTTTACCATTTTTCTAGTAATTCTTGTTGTTACTGCATGTCCCACTTCCCATGCACCCTGATACACTCCTCCCTGAAGCCACAGCTGGAGTACAGCTTCCTTGTCCCTAAGTCAGTGGGAGCCTTTTCTGGTTGCCAGCCAGGCTGATGCAAGGAATTCTGCCCGCACTGTTCGCCCAGTTCAGGGAAGGCAGACAGGCCTAAGGGGCACGAGAACAGCTCGCTGTCCCCTCGGAGATCTGATTGCTGGGTAGCACTTACCTTCTGCCTTCCCACACAGAGCTTGTTGAGGTGAGCACAGTTACAGCAGCAACACACCTCTTCGAAGTTATTCAAAGCAGCCTGTTCACAGCAGACCTGGCTGAGGAATGAGGCTTGCAAAAGCACTATATGGGTGAGGTGCTGATTTATACCCAGATTCCTCAGTGGGAGCCTGTGTCTGAGGGCTCCTGGGGCTCCTCCTTATCTTGACCTGGGCAGTTTCTGGGTAAGGTCTCTCTGCTGACAGCTATTTGCAGCTGAGTGAGGTGGGAAAGCAGGAGTCAGAACAAGACTAAAACTGACTTTAGCAGATAAGGTATTCATGTCAAATAGATCTTAACTGCAGGTTTATTTTTATTATTTTAGGAACTATATTCTTGATAATTTTAGTTCTGGAAGAGGGGTAGTTACTGCCTGGAGCGAGGCACTGTAGGCTGGAGGGAATCATTCCTCCTGTGAAAACAAGCACTCTTATTAGGCCAGGAGCCCCTACAGACCAAGACTTAAAAGATTTTCTTTAGGGACATTTTTCAGAGACTTTCAGTGGTCTTCACCTGGTGACAGGCTGTCCTAGGGGAAAGGAGTAAGGATGGATCTAAGGGCTGAGAAAATCTGCTGACTGGAATAGCTGTGCAGCAGTCTTTGTCTTTGCCCCTCCTTCCTCTGCTCTCACATGTTCTCACTCTTCTCTTCAGCTGCAATTGCTGTTGCAGGTTTTTTCCCCTTCTTGAAACTGTTGACACAGAGGCACTTGGACCTGTTGGTTCTGTTGGACACAGGGGAAGCTTCCAGCAGCTTTTCAAGGAAGCCACCCCTGGAGACCCCCCACGCCACCAAACTCTTGCCATTGCCAAACCCAGTACTACTGTGCTCTTCTATTTCTCTTTATTAAGGAAGGAAAATTGCACTCTTCTACTTCACCATGTATTTCAGTTTTAGCCCTTTTCTTAATATTGGCAAAAACAAAAAGGGCATTGCACCACCTCAATGAAACACAGCAGCAGCTTTGCTGCTGTTGTAGCTCAGAAAGGGTGAATGTAATTTTCCTTAGGCTGGGAGGGGGCAGGTTTCAGAGAACACAAAGACTATTAGACCCAAAGTGAATTATTCAGACCAGTGCTGAAGTGAACAAGGGGAAATGGGAGTGAAAACGAGAACTCCCTAAATCTGAACAATCACTTCCTACGAAAACTGTGACCAGACAACTTTTTCCTTTATTCAGTGGAAAGCCTTACAGAGCTCTAAAAGCTTTAAAAATTTTATAAAGCTTTTCATCCATAACTTCATGAGACTTGCACTAAAAACATAGGGTTGACTGCACTAATTATGGCTCTTAGTCCTTTTCCTTAAGAAAAAGATGGACACAAGGACAGGGAGTTTGCAGAAGTTGAAACACAAGATATAATTAGTGGAACTAGCTGTGCCTGGTCTGGCATGCAGAACAGCATTGTTGTGGCTGTGTAGTTTGTCTTCATGTGACCCAAAATGCAGCTGCCCCTGGCTTCTGTGAAGGTCAGTTAGACCAGGTGGCAGAGTGGGGCTTCTGCTCAGCAGGGGCACTTCCAGTATTTCCATCTTCCTTCCCTCTAAGTGATTTTGTGCAATAGGATGTTAAAGGTGGTATTTCTAATACCCTCTGCTAATGTATCTTAATGGCAATAAAAGGAGCCAAAGACTGGAGGGAATCCTGCTTCCAAGCTCAAGACTTGGATTCTGCCTCCTTGTCTCCAGATAGCCCAGCAGGAGCTCCATGATATTTTAGGCTTCCTTATGTCAGATTGTATATAAACACAGAGTAAGCCATAAATCTGAAATACTTAAATCCTCATAATACCAAGAAAGTAAATACGGCTTTGCAAATGAGGGAGTCACTTTGTGAAAGAGCTGGCCACAGAAAGTGCAGGAATTTCACTGCTGGTGGCCAAGCCTAGATAAGGGATTACAGAGTATCTGAACCACTGAACAGGCTGACAGGTAGATCAATACAAATATATATATATTGGTGCTGGGTCTTTTAACGTAGACTGAAATCTTCCGGGAGCTGGTTGTGGAATAAAAATAATAGCAGTGGCCAGCCACTCAGACACATTCAGTCTGAGAATATTGTGTCACTTTTGTTCCATCTGGAGCTAGGAAGGAGGTATGAGGAAACAGGATGCTCCTCCCAGCAGGCCTCTAAGTTTTTGAAAGGAATTGTAAAAGACCAAATAAAAGGAAGAGGAGAGAATCACCCGCTTTTGCCTCCTGTTAACCCCTTTAGGCTGCCTTGAAAATAATTTGGTTGTATTTCTGCCTGGTACTGATTAATTCTCACATCAGGAACCATTCCACTTCAGAAGGGGAGTATGAAGGAGTCTCCATTAAGCCTGCAAGCAGATCCATTTAACTTACACACGCTGTGTTTCTATGCTATAAATCCTTGAAACCTGTTCCACTGGTGACAGATGGCCTGGTTCAGGATTAATGAAACAAAATATCTGTGCCACTGCATCAAACAGCTGAAGAAGCTGGCATCGGATCCCCAACCAGAGAAAAATGTGCAGGCTACTCTACTTCTTTCCTCCTGGAAATTTTTCCTGGGGCAAGGGGTGAGAGAGATTTGGCCATTTGTCTGGGACTTCCTGGCAGTGAGCAGTCTTCCTGGAGCAGTCCTGTGCAGCAAGCTGCCTTCTCCCTGGAAGTGTGGACAAATGGCCACTGTATGTGGGACTGGCTGGAGCAGCAAGGGGCAAGCTTGCTCCTGGGCTCTGCATCCCAGGGCACCCGGGATGTGGTGTAAGACCAGCCAGGTGCCTGGTTGGTTTGTGTTGGATGTGCTCTGTGGGGTGCATGTGGGTGTTTTTCAGGGTTCCCCAGGTAGGAATGTGTGTAGTGGCTGACTGTGACAATTGGGTTCTGTGGGGCACTGAGCAGTTCCAGCACAAATCATGCTGGAGGGTGTAACAGTGGCACAAAGCTGCCCACCACAGAGGGGCCTCATGTTCCGTGCTGACGCAGCCAAAGAAACAGAAAATGAGCAAGGAGACGTTGTATCTGCACAGTAAAAATACCCAGTAAATTAATATTTTTAATTGCCGTTACACACAGAAGAAATGAGAAAAAAAAATACATTCCAAACAAAGAATTAAAATAGTAAAATCAGCATAAAAATGTGTTAAGAAAGATCCCAGATCAAGTGGCTGTACTGTATGTGGTGACCTTTACAATCACAGTAAAGAAAGTAAGTGCTAGAGACTTTCAGACACAAAAAAGTGCTCGACTCCCCGGAGGAGAGCAGCTGCTTCAGTCACATCTTTCAGTGCACTCTGCCTGGAATGTGTGGGAGAGGGGCTGGAGCAAGAGACTCACATGGGTCCAAGACACAGAGATTAGTGTTCAGGACAGACCAGCCACTCTGCATTCTCAGGCAAGCAGAACTGCCACTTACCCGGTGGCATTTGCTTTTTCCTTCCTTCTTTTTTTTTTTTTTTTGTGGTTTTGGGGCTTTTTTCTTGTTTTTGTTGTTGCTTTCTGGTTTTTGACTTCTATTTAACAAAGCTTCAGGTTCTGCTGGCCTGAGCCTGCAAGCACCATAGGCTTGGAGCAAGCCTCCCCAGCTGAATTAGGAGCAAGGCTTGGTCCAGCAGGAACCTGCACCAGGCAGGGTCTAGATAAATATATTTGTAATGATTCAGCACCATCGCCCAATGGGCTGGTTTTGGTTTCTTGCTTTTCTTCTCTCAGGAAAAGGTGTCTCTTATTTCCTGATGCTCTGTCTTTTGACTGATCCAAATTGGCCCAGTCACGCTCCCACTGAAGTCTTGGTGGCTCAACCCCTGCATCCTGTGCTTCAGCCTCACTTTTGAGCCATCACACCGCTCCACTAGCTCACCCAACAGCAGCATAGTGTCACCACAGAAACAATACAAGCCACAGAAGTTTTGGCATTCCTGCCACCTGGCCACCTTTTTTTCATTTGTAGTCTGTCTAGAGTTGTATATTTTTATTCTTTACAGTAAGAGCAAAAATAAAATAACGTTAAGAAAATTTTCTCCAAGCTAAGAAAATGAAAACCCATCAAATATTTTAAAGAAACCATAAAAATTTGCATTGTGTTTGCTTCTGAGTTCATATTAAGATTTTACTGCAGCTGCTTCAAAATTATGGTCCATTTCACATGTACACAGCTCACATTCCTTGGTGGGTAATTCCTTACCTTCATTTGTGTTTGTACAGCAGCTAGTGCTGCAAGAACTAGGTAGTTTCTAGCTGTGGTCCAGATTTAGATCAGTGAACAGTGGCATTTTTATCCTAGTTGAGAACATGGTGATGGTTGAGAGCTGTATTTCTAGATCAGCTTTCGTCCTGGGCTGTGGGACTGGTGTTACAAGCACTTCCTTTGCTACAAAACCCACTGTTTCCTTAATTCGGGTGAAAAGAAAGGAGTTCAAGAAGGATGTGCCGACCTTATTGATTCCATCAAGGCTTTCCCTCTCTGCTGATTTTAAAGCCAGTAAAACTTACAATCAAAGAAATTAAACATCCCTTTAAAAGTTGTCTCATGAAACCCAGCTGACCTTCTGCAGACTCAAGGTTGAACAGAATGACTTCATCTTCTGTTCCAGTTTTTTCAACAGCCACAGCAGACTGTGAGGTACTCTGTTTCGGCTGGATCATATTTACTCTTGCTAACAGTCAGGGACAAGACCAGACTGCAAAATTTGGATGCAAGGTTCACATCTAAGAATTTGGTCAAGGCTTTTAGAAGACCTAAAAACCATTCGCAAAACTGAAATTAGAGAGTTCAGATTTTTAAGCTAAACCTTCTTCAGAGTTCGAGTGTAGCTGAGCCCATTCTGTTAACCAGCATGAATAAATATTTTGCATTTTCTTTCTATGCAAATTGATGGGCAAATTCTTTCTGATGCAAATTGAAAGGGCAGTCACACATTCCATGTTTTAAGAGAAGTCCTGCAGATCCCTAAAAGCAATTTTAACGTTAAAGTTGGGTAATACTTGCGATTTACATAGCATTTTACATCTTCAAAATGCTCTATGAGCATCAATCCTCACAATATCCTTGTGAGGTAGGTAAGGGCTAATATCACCATTTTAGGATGGGGTGAGGGCCTGGTCCCCTGCTGGGATAACTTGGCATAGCACTGGCCCTCATACACCAGATACGGACCTGGCCCCAGAAAACTTAAGTGACTTACCCAAGGCCACAAAAGGACTGAGTATGGATAAAAGGCGGGAGAATTACCCAGGAGGATTTCTGTCACGAGAAGTCAGCAACTTCCCATCCTCTTCCAAGAACACAGTTATGATGCCTCTGTTTAAAAGACCCCCTGTCTGTATCCAGAAACTAAGCAAAGAGAAAGAGGCACCTGCCACTGAGCTCTGCAGTTGCTGTTTGCTTTGATCTGCTTCTTCCAGAACAGCTCCCAAAAATACCACAATAGCAAGCTGAAAATGCAGGTGTTAGTGCCAAACTACAGGACTGGAAAACTTTCAAGAGCCACTAAAAACTCTGCAAAGCTCCTCCTGGGAATTTTATAAAATTGTGTAAAAATACATAAATTACCTCCACTGATTACAACATGAAACCTTCAGCAATCTACTCAAGAGCCATGTTAGAGTAATTCTTAAACCAATCAGTCTTACAGTTGCTTCAGTATGGAGGAGTAAGAAGCCAGGTATTCAGCACAAACAGAGTAAGAGTAAAGCTGTTAAAATCCTCTGGCTTTGTTCTTCTTGACCTGACATTTCTACATGAGCATCACCCTGTGACACAGCCCAGAAGCATTACCAGCATTTAAAAACAAGTTGCAATTAGCACTGCTTCTTTGACTTCCCTGGGAATTCTGTGCAAGGAGGATGTGCCTAGAGGAAGAGGCTGAAGTAAACGTGCTGCATCTTTTATAAGCCCAAATAAAGAGCCAAAGGATCACCAAGAGGGTGATAACCACAGAGGGTAACCAGACCACGTGTGTAAGCTTGGGTGAGCATACACAGGGATTGCAGAAGGATTTTTGGATACAGCAGTGTGAAAAGAAAGCCTCTGGGCTTAGCAACAAAAGGAGCTGCCTGCTGGGGCCAGGAACACTACACCGCCTGGGAGGCTTCATTCCCTCTGTAATGTTCCTGGCCCAGAGACTGGGTGCTTCTCAAGGACTGTACTGAAAAGGAGAAGAATGGATCAAACCTCACAGTTTTACAGTGCAAAGAGGCAACAGGAAGGTCCACAAAGGCAGTGCCACAGACAGTAACACCATTTGTTACATATGAACACCACTCCTTGTTTTCTCTGTTTCAGAGTGAAGATTGCCCTCGCTGGGGTTGAGGGAACAGTTTTAATCCCAAGAAAAGTTATTTAACAGACTGCCAACAACTGCTTAGTGCTTCTCAGGATTTAGGCATCTCAAAATTGTGTCAGATCACTGTCCACAGCAGCTGGTCTCTTCCCAGCAGGAAAGAGCCTCCAGGAAAATAGTCTCATTCAAGTAATATGGATTAGAAAGAGGAATGCAGAGCCAGAGAGAGATTTTGAAGATTAAGAGCCTTTGCCGGCAAACCTCCGAGCCAACCAGGACTCTCCTTCATGTGCTGAGGTCTCTGCCTCATGTTCCCAGGAAGGCTGAAGCTGTTGCAGCACTGAGATGGAGGCAGTGTGACTGGCCGATGTGTCCCAGCCAGGTCACTCCAGGTGACCTGTTCCAGGACAGCAAGGGAACAACAGCCCATTTGGGCTGCACAAGCTTCTGCTGTCCCACCCAGAGACCTCTGCCACCAGAAACTGCACCTCTGACGGCCAGTGGAGAGGCCTCCAAGTAACACATCAAGACTCTTTTCTGCAAGTATCCTGTGGCTGATGGTAGAGCAGGACAGCAAAGCAAGCCAAGAAGAAAAAGCACACAAAAAAGCAACTCAGCTATTTTCAGGAAGTTGAAGACTACTCGTTTCTAGAGAGGCAAAAAAGAGAATCAAAACTCAAGACTTTTAAATGAAGCTTACTTTATCACACAAGCATTTCCCTCAAAGCAAAGGGAAGCTCAGGATGTGGCAGGGCTCCTCTGAAGAACTGCCAGCTAAGGACTGAGTGTGCTGGACTGACCCGTGCCAAGGAGCTGTGACTCAAAGACTGCAGTGTGCTGTTTGCTCACATGCTGGGAGGATGGTGGGGTTCACCCCAAACGCTTGGATTTCCTCTTAGCTGGGTCAGTCTCTAGCAGGAGGAGATTTGCAAACAGCTGAGCTGAGTAGCAGCAGGAGGTATATGCAGAGAGCTATACTGCAGGGTTCAATCTGTGGCCAGGAGATAAGCAATGCTCATGAATGAAGATGGTTTATGGCTTTAAATTCCCTTAGCTGTTTATTCCAGGCAGGCCCCGATGTGCCAGTGAATGAATACTGACAGTATTACATAACAGCACTAAAGGGAAGGGATTAGACAGGGCTGTGCTACCTCCAGTGCTTTCCCTCTCCATATTGCAGCTGACCGTTCTGATCCCTGTCTGGAAAGCGGCAGATGCCTCCACGGGGTCAGGGTGGTTAACCTCGATTTCTGTAATACTGGCTGCGTCTGCACTGAATGGAGAAGTCATGGGGAGGCAATGCCTATGCCCTGCCAGGCACTCCAGGAGAGGCCGGAGAGGAGCAGGAGCCCCACTCGGCACCTCTCAAGGGAAAATCTAGCAGGGTTCTATGTGAGTCCATGTGAGTTTGAGAAGGAAGTGGCAGGCGTGTTGAACACAAAGGACACTGCTTTTCAGGAAGCTCTGCTGAAAAGGGGCTTTCTAAAAAAAAAGAAGTGGTGCAAAGAGGATCGCTTACCACTAGCTGGCAAAACACAGCAATCTGCATCCAGAATCAGGGCCTTGATCACAGGAAATGCTCACACAGAGATTTGAGATACTGCAGACAGCAGTACTAAAAGTACTACTGAAAGTGCTACTAAAACTTAATGGGCACATGGAATATTACTTGCTAGGACATTGGGGAAAAAAGGCATAAAGATTAGAGGCCTGTCTGCCACACTAAGGATAATTAGGGGATACACTAAGTGAGACAGTGAATAAGTTCTGCTGTAAAAATCAAAGTTCCTTGTGTGCCCATTACATCTCACTGGTGGCTGCAGGCACCTTGTAACTGTGTGCACATGGCAAGGGAGAACACGCTGGCCTGGCTACCGAGACGTCCCTGAAATCTCAGCAGACTCCTGCTCTCTACAGTTCTGCCACCTGCAGCAATGCTGACTTGCACCTAGAGACCTGCCCTGGAGCAGTGATCACTGCAGTCAAAGCACACAGCACTGCCAGCACACCTCTTGCTCTGTGCCCTCAGCTTGGGGTTCTGCTTTCACACTGGTTCTGCTGGGTCCTGCCCCACATGCTGCCAGTGACTCCAGAGCTCAGCTCCCAGCTGGATATGCTGTTTTTACTCTCTCTCCAAGCTTCCTTTTAGCAGAGGAATAGCTCCAGTTTGCCTACTGGGTTTGTAATACACAAGAAGAGACAAGCATCGGTTAAATTAATTTTTACCTATGACTTTAGCAGAGATCTGTGCCTGTCTCCCAACAATCGAGAGCAAGCCTTTTAGCACAGTGCATGGCCAAACCTCCTTTCCACCAGCCCTCCTCTTCCCAGACATTCAGCATCAATTTCAAGACTAACAAGTAAAGTGCAGTAGTACAGCAGTTCCAAGGCGGAAAAGTTGAACGAGTAACTACTGCAGGGACAGTCTAAGCTTTCTGAAGTAAGCTGTATTCAGAGAAAGCCGTTGAAAAGAAAAGTATTTCCCAAAGGTAATGCTTCAAAGAAGCAAAATCAACATCACCAGTGTGCCTAGAGAAATGGAGATCTCTCTCAGGGGTGAATGCAGCTACAGCACCTGAGATATAACCCATGTGTTCACAGACTACTGGCACTCCGCCTAGCTCCTCTTCCTAAAGTCCTCTTCATCTCTGGTCTCTACAGCCGACAGCGCGATCAGCATCTGGGCTGCGTAGTACGTGGCCATGATGATGAAGCGCGAGTAGGGCACGGGGAAGCAGAACTCGTTGAGCGCGATGGTGAGGTCAGACACCATGAAGAGCATGGCGCCGATGCAGGCCGACAGCTTGGTCCACGTCCACAGGTCGTTGCACAGCTGCACGCCCGCCACCGCCCGCCAGCCCATGAAGCCGATCAGGGCGATGTAGACGGCCACCAGGTAGGTGAACGGGCCCGAGAGGTAGGAGTACAGGAAAGCATAGCAGGAGCTGGAAACAACGCCCATCAGCAAGCCGGCTTTGAGGTCCAAAGGCTTCATGCCAAAGGCTGAAGAGTACAGGATGTGTGTGATGGCGAACATCAGCAGACCTGGAGAGAGGCATTGACACAGAAAGTGTGACCTTTCAACAGTGACTAGTGGTCAGTAGCAGAAGAAAACACTCTCTGCAGCGTTACCCCCCATAACACTACCAGTGAGAACCACACTGACCACTCGGGACCATTTTAATACAAAAATCTGTACATGGACGATAGCACCAAGCCCCCAACATAAAAAGCAAAGCCCCAGCACAACTACAGCTGCAGCCAAGTACAACTGCTGTGACAAAAGCCTTTCTGCTGAGAGGCTGGGGGAACTAAGCTGCTGCAGAAGAAATTGAGCTTGTTTTTCAGGTAGTTCCTCTTCCCCTGCTTTGGGCGGAAGGCTGGGAGTGAGGCAGACCAAAAATCGCCCCCTTTAACTATCCATAGTGTTTTGCTCATAGGTCATGTGTGGAAGAGGAAGACTGGAATCAGAGCAGTGTAAGAACAAAACGTGACAAAAGATACTAATCCCTCCGAACCCTAACACAAAGCCTGCCCGTATTTAGCCACAAACCCAAAGGCACTCGAGGACTAAATCTGGCTTCTACTCCATCTCTGCCCATAGCTGGGAGAAACCTAAGCTGGAAAGAAACAGCTGGCATATTTCAGGGACTGCACCAATGTGATCTGCCAACAATTTTGTGGCTATTTGCAAGATTCAGATGAACCTTACCAGGAATCAATCAGGGAAAATAAAATGTCGGCTTCCCTTTGAAGTGCAACACCCCTGAGAAATGCCAGATGTGGGTGTTGGAAGGTGCTGCCCATCTGTTATGCACTTGCCACTAATCCCTTTGACAAAAATATGTCCCAGTGTGTTGGTACAGCTGCTGCCTCCAAGCTGTCATGACAACTGTAGATAATGGGCCACAAACAGAGCCCAGCTCCTTGGATCTTCTGGTTCCCAGACCCACACATGGTGCAGCTGCAGGCTCTCCAACTTTATCCTAGCAATGTTATTAGAGGAGCTGAAAGTTTTCAGGCAGCTCTAAAGTATGAAATGGAGAAAAGGATCTGGGAAGCTGAGACTTCCAGCAGGACACTTGTTCACATTTAACACTTGATGCGCTGGTGTAAAGGGCAGTCACGAAAACCTGCAGCTGGCACACGTTGCTTCAGCCTAATACCCTTGTGGTGAGGCAGCTCAAGGAAGTGGAAATATCTCCCTGCCTTTGGGGAGGACCAGATCAGACACCCACTGAGAGCTCAGCCATGGTGGGATGCAAAGGAAATTCACAGGAGGGAGGGGGCTGGTGGGGATCTGTTTTGCAGTGTGAGGCTAGAGAAAATGGACAGCATGAAGGGAAAGGAAGAGAAGCACAAAGGAGGGCAACAAGAAGCTGATGTTTCACAGAGCTATTGCATCTCATGGGCATGGCACTGAAGAAACTGAGAAGGGATTTAGGACAAGAGCTTTTTACAGGGTTCTGGTGCGGGAAAGGTTAGAACCCGGGGATGTGGTAAGGAGAAGGGTATGTCGCCCTAGCAGTGAGGAATGTTTTTTCCTTCAATGGCATTATATGGAGCATTCTGCAACAGGGAACTGAAGAATGTGTTGTCCTTCATGCAGGCATCTGGCAGTGAGGAGGAGGAGGAGGACAGGACAGGACACGGCAGGCAAACAGAGCCTGGAAAGGCAGGAGGAGTTTCATGATATGTGGTGAGGCTGGTCACAAACAAGGGAGTCAGCTCCCAGGTTTACTCATTCAACACCCACAAATCAAGCCACTGGGAACTGGGGAAACCTGTGATGGCTGCACAGGGAAGAGGGTGCATCTCTCTTGCATTTCTCAGCCTTTATCTTGGTCCTCTCAAGCACATCAGGGAGATCCACCCTTCTCTCTGTCCACTTTCTTCCCCTGGGTCTCCTCAGGCTGGCAATAAGGCCTTTTTGCTAGTCCCTGTCTTCACCAAATGCATAAATTGTTTCTAAGTGCCTGCTACCATAGGAGGTGGATATTAACACTCTAAAGTATCTCCTACATGCAGTAAGACACTAGTCAGAAAATAGCATATTATTAGTGGACTGAAACAGCAAAAATGAAAAAAAGTCAAGTGTGCCAGGAGTAAGTTCCCAGGCTCTCACTTCCCCATAAAGTAATGAACAAACGTCCTTTTATAAACTCATTTTCTCAAAAGCTTTTCAAATCAGCCCAGTTTCCAACCCTTTTCAGTCCAAAAACTGCAGAAATTGAACAGGATGTACATTTATATCCAGTATTTCTCCTTCTCTCCCGAAACTTCAAATTCACATAACTGATGACATCAAAAATATTGTCAGTTGTCAGCAACAGCAACCTGATGAGTTTTAAATAGGAAAAAATACATTTTGCAGGCAAGATGAAGGATGAAGTGGAGCACTTTATCTGCTTATATCTGAAATGCAAATACTAACACTTCCCTACAGAAGGTAGTAGATCAGTGGGCTGGGATTTTCAAAATGCTCCAACAGAGCTTTTCTTCTCCTTAAAAAGAAAAAATGTGCCAAAACCCACAAAGCAAAACTTCTCAGTTGTGAGACTAGGGTTGAAAATCCAACTCATTTGTAGATTAAAACACATCAACCAGATGCTGAATTGCTGTGACTGGTTAACTTTCCCCTAGCACTAAACTGGAGACAAAACTTGGGGATATATCAGCTACACAGGAATGGAGAAGCGCGGAACAGCCCGTATACGAAAATGGTATGGGGAGAACTGGGCCTTGAATGTTTTCCAAGCCATAGCTCAAGGAGCAACTCCAGGAGGCAAAACCAGTTGGGCTGAGGTGACTGAGCCCAACAGGTACTCCTGCTGGGAGGAGGCCCATCGCTGGGAATGTCAGCACTCAGCACAGAAGGGATGACACACTCCTCGAGAAACCTGGAGCTCCTCAGCAACGTGCCCAAGGTTCAGTCACATAGATCCAATACTCAGGGCCTTATCCAAACCCCACCAAAATCAGTAAATGTTTTTACATGAACTTTTAATGGGATGGGGATAAGCCCTTGGGAAGCAGGATTAAAACCAGATTGAGAGCATTTGGCCTTTCATATCTGACACAGCACACACTTCCTTCTCATAAAGAAAGAGCTTGTGGGAACCCCAGAATAAAATTAAATACTAACCTCATGAGAGAGGGGGAAAAAAAAAGCCTTTGACTTCCAGAGCTGACAACAGCACAAGTCAGAAAAGTTCTCTCATCTCATCACATTTTCCAGTGTGACAATCACAGCAACCAGTTAATGGTGAGTTTTATGTGAGATCCCTGAGCTGGTTAAATTAACTTCAGAAACCCCACCAGTCAGTTCAGTGAAGAACTCAACTGCTGCTGATTTCTTGTGACAGTCCAAGGCCAGGAAGAGCGTTGCTGCGGGCAGGTTCAACATGGCTTTAAATGATTAATCTGAATCATTATGTTCCAGTCTGCAAACTAGCAAAATAAACCAAGCTCGTTCTGCTCTGAGAGATGTGGATCTTTCTGTAGAGAAGACAGACCACTGTGGTAAGGCTTGTCTTAGATTGACCATCATTTAAATGTTTTGCAAAACAGACATGTCTTGTACAACAGGCTGCATGATTCACACTGTTGAACCTGCAAGTAGGACAAGATTTCTGCTGCTCTGGTTTCTGTCATCCACTTAATGCCTCCCCCAGGCTATGGGCTTGTCTATCAACACATAAATGTCCTCTCCACCTGTTCTCCACCGAGGACCTTTGCACAGTGTGTCCTATCCCCAGTCCTTACAGCAAAGGGCTGACAGATCTCCGTGCAAAGAGAGAGGAGGTAAATACTTCCTGTAGCTTCATGGGAGCTGACAAGTGCCATGAGCATTTCCTTCTCTTCCCCAGGGATTCTGCCATGCCACCTTCTCAACTCCAGCCAGCCCAGATGCTGTGACACATGCCAGGAAACCAAACCTGACCCAATTACCTCTCTAACCTCAGGAGAAGCTCAAGAAAAAGACTCATCCATGATGTGATTCCTCTAACCATGATGGATTTTAGTCAAGGGATGAGTGCTTCCCAGCGCCCGGGGCTTAAGCTGTACATGAATAAACAAAACATGTGGCCCAGCAACTCATTACTAAATAAAGAGGGTAACAGCTGGGCTCTGTGGCATCCTTTTAGGACTAACACTGTACTCACCATGAATGAAGTAGCCCTGCTCCTGCCAGATGAGAAAGGCGTCTCCCACTGCCGAGAATATGAGTCCCGCTAGGATGCGGCTGGCACTCCGGTGTGACACTAAGAAGTTAATTCCATGAGCCAGAAGGAAAACCCACAGGCAAAAGATGGGCAGACACTTAATGAGGGCACTGAACCAGGAGGGGCTGGAAGTTGGCAGCCAGAGGACAAAATAGACACAAGTGGCTTTAAAGAAGGGAACCAGTTTGGGGCCTTCGCTCTTCACCTAAAGAAAACAAACATTAAAAAACGAGAAATTAGTGGGATCATCAGAAGCATCAGTGGAATAAACTTCATAACAGAACTGCCTCCTTCCTTTTGAAAGTTGCTGTTCCACATACTGTCAGCTATCAGTGTTCCGACCCCAAAAAATGCTGGTTGAACTTGACCATGATCCTCTGCCTAGATCTTTGTCACCCTCTCTGTTAAAAACACTTCTTAGTTGGCAGGATGGGCTTTGGGTGGTGGATTTGGATGAAGTTTTAGACACCTCTTCTCTTTATTTGTTCCACTGAAAATATTTAGGCCATCAGTCAAACTGCTCTGGTGCTCCTTGTCACCTATCTTGTGTTTAGACTAACCCCTTTTATACACCTTTCCTGGAGCTGTGAAAATACTGCATGCCCAGATACATCCCAGCAGCAAACAAGCCCGTAAAGGCACAAATCTTCTCTCCCATTTTCACAAATCCTCCTGCTTAGCCAGCTGCAGATCACCCTGAGGATACAACCTCTCTCCTAACCCATTCTTTATTCTGCCCTGTAGCCTCATGCCTGGATCTTGCTGTTGGCATCATGAGCTTCAAAACCCAACACATCAACCTCCCAGGTGAGAATGTGACTTCCTCAGCTGACTAATACCAACATCAACCACATGTGGCTTTGTTCTAGCATTACACTAATAATACAGTACTCATATTGCAGGAAATGTTTTGACTCAGGGCTCCACTGTGTAAATACAGACATAAAAAATGCAGCACGAGCACTTGGCTACTCGTAACAAAGCCACAGCAGGGGCAGGGCACAGACCTACAGGCTCCACAAGCTGGGTCTGCTCTTGACACACACTTAGCTGAGACCACTCCACACAGTGATAGATATTGTGTTCACCTGCCTTCCTGTCACATTTCTGCATTTCAGTGCAGGTGGGGAAAACTCCGTGTGAGAAAAAAAGCTTTGATTTTATTTTCTCCTGGAGAAGAGCTGAGGGCCAAAACAAGGAGCAAAAGAAAAGACTGTAACTGCTTCCATGCCTGCCTGAGCTATGTCCTGGGGCCTTACAGGAAACCTGTTTTCTCTTGCACCTAAGGCAGTGCAATCCCCAGAGCTCCCCTGCAAGCAGGGATTCACTCTCAGTCTTCTCATTTCTTTGGTCAAGCAAGATTTATTTGCTTCATATCACAGTGACTTCCCACTACTCATGGCCAAAGCACACAGAGGGCTCCTGCACTGGAGGAGGACACGGGGGAAAATTTAGAGGCATCCAGGCTGATTTCACACTGTGAAGTCCAACTGGTCCTTTTTTTTTTTTTTTTCCCCCAAACAACTGGACCCTTTTTCTGCTTCTTGCATCATGGGACATTGCCATGACCAGAGTCCATCATCCCTTGATGCAGGGTGCCTTGGTGCAGATACCCCAAACAGGTGAAGCTTGCAGGAGAAATATTCCATGCTCACAGTGCTCAGGTGATAAAGCCTAATCTCATAAAAACTCCAGAGCTTTTACAGGCACAAGCAAACCGAATCAGGTGGAGCTGGAAGGCAGAGGCAGAGGCAGTGGAGGGCATCTTCACATGCAGTATCTACAAAGGGGATGCAATCTCTGAAGCAGTGAGGCTATAAGTAAAGGGCATCCCAAGAAGACAGTGCCTTCAAAATTTTTCTCGCATCCGATGGAAATTTCCCCAGCATATCAGCAGTTTCTTGGCAGTAAGGTATTTCATCATCCATTATTCATAGGCTATTGCCAACACAATTTTTAAACACTCCATTAAACAACCAGGCTACACAATTCCCTAACAAAAGGACATCAGCAAGCCGTTAGCTTTCTTGTATTACATGGGGAGCCGTCGTGAGTCCTCTACTTAGGCTGTCTAAATTAATCACCATTTACCACTCCTTGCCTGCATTCCTTGGAAAAATTCTGGCAGCAAATAGCAAATGAACTTGAAATAAAAGTCTTATAAGCACATGTAGCCTCACAGTACTGGGGTTGCCTGGGAACTATCAAGTATTGTAGGGGAAAGAGTGCATAGAAGCATACAGGAGAGTATTTGGGTTAATAAACATGAGAAGTTTTATTTAATGCCTCATATTAACAAAAAAACACCTGCTAGGAGCAGTTACCATTACCATCACAGCTTGCCCTCCCCTGTGTGCACACACGATGAGACAGGTTTTAATTACAGTTGTCATTTTCCCCAGGAACCTTGCCTTACTGAAGCTAAGATACACACTTGTGCAGAACGATTATGTTTGCTTGGTAAGCTTAAAATTACCTTTTCTCACTATCTGAATGTGAATTTTACAAGCCCAGACAGCTTTATTTTAGAATAATGATTTGTATTATTTTCGTCCTAATGATAATTGAGGAATTTTTCATGCATGAGAGTTACAGAACCCTTGTATAAGAATGACCTCATACTTCTAGAAGGGCTACAGGCTTCTCATCATTGACAATTTATTTCTTTACACTTTTTTCTCCAAGTATACTTCAGATGAGTTATTTCCAACCATGCCCTTGCCCATCACTGATTGCTGCAGCTCACTGGAGCCCCTTTTATGGCTCTGACCAAGATGAGGGCCCCATGAGTGGCACTGGAAATACTTCGGAGAAGTCCTCCAAGAAAAACTGAGGCAACCAGAGGGTGAGGCTGGGGATTGTCCTCTGTTTGGTCATGTGGCTGAAGCTTGGAAAGAGGTGATGGGGCAATTTGCCACCTGAAGGACAAGCCAAGACTGGTATTGGAAAACCATGTACCAACATGACTGGAAGCTGTGTCTTGAGGAAAGCCAAGCATATAATCCATGACGGGACTTGCCTGTACCATAGGGAAGGGAACATTATTTCTTGGCTGCATGGATAAATTGGATAAAACCACCCAACTCCTTTGCACCTGTGTCTCAGAGACAGAATGTGAGATGGGCTGCACCATGGCGCTGGAAAAGGAAGCACTTGATGGAGGTGACAAGATCCTTTTTGCTAATGTGTGTGATTGTCATGGCTTTAAGCTGGGTTTCACCATTTTGTTACAAATTCTATTGCATTTTTCTTCCCTATTCTTTTCTCCTGCCACTGCTAATTTACTCTGTGCTGAAATGCAGCACAGAAAGTATCTTGAATGCAATAACAAGGCAGTATTTCCAAGCTTTGAATTTCTAAACTGAGCATAATTTAGAGCTTTTTCTCAACTGTTATAACTACTAAGTCACTTAGAGTCTTTAAAAATTAGTTTAAACTGCTGTAAAGCCACTATGTCTGTATTTGTAGAATTACAGTAGAAGTATTATTTATTTAATTATCTGTATCCAACCAAATCCAATGAAACCCTCCAAGACTCGGGCAGACTAGGAGGAAATTGTGTCTTGGCTCTCACCAAGAGACTTTGCGCCAGTTGCTCTCCAGAGGTTCCTTCCACTCTCAACCATTCTGTGATTCTGTGATCTTCAAACAGAACACGGCATTGGCACACGCAGCTCCCTGGAGGCTCAGGGCTTGGATATCCACCTCCCTAGGTGTTCATGGGTTTACAGTATCCCTTCTTGTTTTGTCTGTACTCATTCTGCTCCAGTTTGAAATACTGCTGTATACAGCCTGTTCTGACTGCTGCAGGCACATAACCACGCCAAAAATTTACACCTGGCTCCTCTGCTCCAGAATAAGCCCCACCCACAGAGGAACAGCCACGTTCATAAAACAGTGCCCTGATTTCTTTAACATTTTGGAGCCAATTGTCTGTATCTGTATCAGAAGTGGGAAAGCAAATCCAGCTGCCACAGGGAGGGAGACATCTTCCTCCTGAGGGAATAGAAGAACATCAGAAGCTTGCTGCATTTAAATGCTAAAGTTGGACAAAGTTCACTGTTCCTAAGCCTTGCACTGGTCCCAGCAAACAATGTGGAACATCAACTAATGCTCTTCTCTCTGCAAAGTCCCCTATCAGCCTGCACAGAAAATGAATAAACAGACACCAGCTGTGTGCCAACCTGCTGTGGGGATATGGCTTACACCCACTGGGCTGCAAAATGCTGCTTTCCAGAAAAAGTGCTGTAAAAATAATACCCCAGCTATTCCACTGAGCAACACTCAAGCACAACTGTGTGCACTGGACAGAAAAAGCTGGGCTGTTGTCTTCCACCCAGCCCTCCCATCAGCCTTGTACCATTTTGTGACACAGCTACTCCTCCTGGCTTTTGGCATCCAGCGTCGTGGATCCTGCCTTGGTTTTGCCCTACTGTGGCAAAGCTCTCACCCCCAGCTGTGCGCCAATAAATATTTATTTGGCTTTGTTGCCATGTTTGCTGCCACTGCAAGCCCACGGCCCCTGTTTCTCAATGCCCAGAATATGTGGCTCTCTGCAAGGCTCTCCAGCTCTGCTCTCCTGCAGGAGCAAACATGCTCCTGGGAGACAACTGATTGCCTATTGCCATTTGTCAAGGAAGGTACTGGCTTTGTACGTGTCCCAAGCTGATCCTGAATAAAATTCTGAAAATAAGTGCTTGTTATGGAGGGTGGTGAAGAGTTACTGAACCAGCCAGTCGACCTGCTTGAAATACTGTGTTGCTGCAATGTATTTTTGCAATTAATAAGAGGGTTTATGTTTGTGTTGGAGATGCCAAGGGCCAAGCATCCAAGGCAGATGGCTCCTGAACAGGCTCCACATGCTGCAGGAAATTCAGGGTGATAAATAAACCCTCCTCCCCTCAAATGGAGACAAAATTGTAGAGGCTGCAGCTAAAATGGATTTATAAAATAGCAAATAAATCACCCAGAAGATGGTACACGATTTGCCTTTGGGAGAATTTATGTGCTGGTAATTCTCTGTCTTCACCGTGCTTATCCCATGCAATGAGTTTCGCCAGGTCTTTATTGCAGCTTCTGGCACTCCCCAGCACAACTCAGGGCCTCTGTTTCTCCCACAAGGGCAATGCAGTGAAACTCAGCTCATGCTCAGCTGTTCAGTCAGACCTGTTTGCAAGGGGTCAAGAAATCATGGTTTTGTCTGACAGGAGCCTCTGTTGTTCAGCACAAGCCAAAAGTAACAGGACTCTGAACATTTCCAGCCTGTGAGAGGAACATCCTCGCAGCTCAGACACGTGAGTGTCCAAGGCAGCTCTTCCACCTCCAGGGTCTCTTCAACTCCTCCAAAATAGGGCTGATTTGTTGGCTTTTGCCATTACTCCCTCTACCCCAGCAGCCTGGGTACTCTCTTCCCCACCTCAGTTAAGCAAAGTAAGGTCCAGCTATGCTTCCAAGCTTTGCTCCACCACAGACTAACACAGGGTTGAGAGCTAGAAATACTTGACTTGTTTTTCTTAAGACCAAGCTATGGCTATTTGCCAGAAAAATACAATTAAAAAGTTGGCACGGGCCCTCACAGTTCCTGGGTGGTGAACTCAGCTATATTGCTGCATAAATTCCTGGCACCAGAAAAGTCACCCTTTGGTGGAGGCACAGAGGAGCAGGCAGTGGTGAGGATCAATCAAACTGGCATCTAACAAGGGCCCCTGTGCATGGCTGGGCTGCTCCACACTCAGCTGCATGCAGGAACAATAAACAACGACAAAACTTACTTTCACCACCAAGCCAAAATGCTCCCCAACTAGCATTTACATTAACACTCAACCTAATCGCCGTATTAACCACGGAGGGGATGAAAACCTGTCAGCACCGAGGTTAAAACCTTCTAGACGAACGACTGCCCCCAGATGCAGAGAGAAGGGAGGGAATTTGCAGCGCGAGTTTCCCTGCAGACGCCTGGCAGCAGGGCAGTGTTTGCCTGTGCCAGGCTCTCCCAGGTGGAATGGCAGCTCCAGTCCCCGCGGTGAGGCAGCACGCCCGGGCACCGCGGGGCACGGCGCGGCCACCCAGCTGAGCATCAAAAATGAGCTGTTTTGTGCCAGGAGAGCTGCGGAGCACGTGAACGAGGCTCCCCGTGCTGTGGCAGTGCCGGCAACACGAGATTGCAGACACCACTTCTGCAGTGCACGTACATCAGCAGCCCCGTCTTGTCGTCAGGTGCTTAAGGAAGAAGAATGTAAAACACGCTGGGTGCCGAGCACTCACACTGACCACGCTCAGGGGGCTGCTGACGAGGCCAGGCTGGCTCAGCAGCCACTGTGACCTGGGAGCTCTTGGGCATTGCAGCTCTCTGCTGCTACACCCATGAGAAAAAACATGCATCTGCAGACACCCGGTATGTAAAAAAGTCACAAATGGGAAACTGGAGTCTCATCCTCAAAAGACTCCTTGCAGGCAGCTTCAGAAGTGTAGGGACCAGTCCCTTAGGAGCCTAAAGTAGATGGAGGAGGTTCTGGAGCCAAGGAAATCACCCCACCACACCAGGGAACTGCTTGTGTCATGTATTACAAGAGGAGCCCACTCCTACTTCTTGCCTTTTAAACCGTGAGCCCAAAGCTCTCTTGAGACACTGGACCCCGGTGTTCCCTCCAGCAGTTAAGGAAGTTACAGTATCCATAAAAGTTATCTCCTGTACTGAATAGAAGGCGAAATGCTGTTAGCCTGGCTAATGAGATATGCAGCAGTGTCTCTGGGACCTTCCTGCCCTACCCAGGACCCACTGCTATCAGGCCAGGCCAAGTCAGATACTGCTACACCCACCACTACCTTACAAAGTCACTGGGCTACCTGCCCTTGGCTTTCTGGGACTGCAGGGAAGCCTTCGAGGTGATAAAGCCTTTTTTTTTTTTGCAGATGTTAGCTCATAAAAAATCACAGACAAATACGTTTCACCCTGAAGACTCAGCTTGGAAGTATGTATTTTTGCTAGGGTTTTTTTTGGGGGGGTGATTTTGCTTTTTTCCATTACCAATCATCTGTCCTGTCTACCAGACTGGCAGAGGACCACAAGCAGGGCTATTTTAAAAACCTCTTCTTAACCTGCAGTAGTAATGATTGACTCCACATCTGTAGCAATCCTATAGCTGTCAGCAGTTTCGGAGAGTATGGTCAATAATGTGCCACTGCCAAGGACTAACAATATTAAACTAGCCAAGAATTCAAACGTCTCTTCAGGCCTGCAGGGGCTGTCAGAGACTAGTGCTTTCAGAGTAGTTCAATGGCTCTCAGAAATGAAAGCAAAAATACAGTATTTGCCTGCCAGCATCTTATCTCAAAGCAAAGATTGCTTTTCCCTCCTGGGATGCCGGATCTTCCTTTTTGTGTAGCAGAAAGCAAGCCTCTCTAAACATCTCCTTTGCTGTAACACTCACAAAAGAACCCTTTGCAGATGCTTTAAAACCTGAACCACAATGGGTCTGTCTTTTCATTTTGCTCATCAGGGCTGCAGCGCTGCCACAGCAAGGGCACGCACCCTTCCTCAGTGAGGTCAGGTGGAGCCATATCCCTACTGCTACCCTGGACATCAGGAGGAGGCTGTGAAGCCACAGGGAATTTCAGGAGCCAGGCAGCCAGCACCCTGAATTGCACAGTCGCTACCTGTCCTAGGCAATTCCTCTCAGGATGGGAAGGGGCAATTATTTGGCCTGTCACACTGGAATGCAGATTAAAAATTTCTTCTGCTTACAGAAAAGTCTGCACAACTCATTCTGGGGAGGGCTCCCAGACTACAAGTACTAGCTCTCAGGAGACTCATCATTATTTATATCACACTTTCCTGTGAAAGGAGTGCAGACTTCTGTTTCCCATGAAGAAGCAGTGTTAGGTGAGCCCAATATGCGAGCTGCGAGGCACAGAGCCGCAGCAAAACGCTGCACCCCCTTGCAAGGGCCATTGCTACAGACAAGTGCCACCCATTGACATCTTCCCCCAGAGCTGTGTGGCAAAACTGGAGCCTCTCTCCAGTTTCTGGTGCAGACCCGAAATAAAATACCCCAGGGAGAGCTGTCAGTTCTTTCCTTGTCAGCACCAAGGGCAGGCTGAATCTCCAGGTAATAGCAGAGAGGGATCTGCCTAGAGAGCGCTTTGTTCCCAGGGCTGAAATCCATCTTCTGCCTGCACTCTCCCATCTCCAGCACTATTTGCACCCCACAACCTGCTGCAACATTTCAGTACTTGCTGGAGGGCCCCAGCCACTCTGTCATTTCACTGTGGCAGGGGGGATGCACAGAAGAATGTGTACCAAGGAAAAATGGGCACTTGACAAAGCTCTACCCTGCCCCATGCTGCTTTGCCACCAGGCATTGGTATTTGTGAGGGAAGGGAGGCCTTTCCATCCAGAAGCAAGCTCTTCAGCAGAGAAATGTCCTTTTACATACAATCTGTGGGGAATAATGTGGGTCTAAATGAAGGGCATTGCAGGCACTGGTGCTGCCACAGCCCTTTGCAGGAACAGCTAAAGAGCCATTAGTGCAGCCCAGAAGGCAGGTGGCACATGACAGGCTGTATCAGCCCTACCAGCCATTGCCAAAGATATTCCAAGCGTGAAACCGCCTCAGGCACTCAAAAGGCACTTTTGCAGCTCACCTTCCTGGCTCACACAACAGACTGGTGCACACCTGGCAGAGGTGAGGCTTTTGCAAAAGGAACAGGAAGGAAGGAAGAACTGAAACAGGAGGGGAAGTTGGCTGCCAGTGTCTGGGAAAGCTGGCAGCCG
This sequence comes from Platysteira castanea, assembly GCA_013397175.1. Classification (NCBI taxonomy): domain Eukaryota; kingdom Metazoa; phylum Chordata; class Aves; order Passeriformes; genus Platysteira; species Platysteira castanea. The sequence goes on along the minus strand of VYXC01011199.1, from coordinate 597,335 downwards.
GCTCTGCACAAGAGACTTTCACTGTGTGAATCCTCACAAGGGGCTGCAATAACACCAGCAAAGGCAAGTGGGGCTGTGCTGGGAAGCCCAGGAGGAACTGCTCAGCTGCTCTTATGCCTACTAGGAAAGTGAATGAAAAGCTCTACTCTACCTGTGTATCATATCCTGCAGCTTGAAAGCTTGTGAAATACTGATATTAAAGAAAATCAGAAGGGGAAAATAGCAATGTAAAGATATGTATTTACAGAGATACTGCTCTGATGCCTTACAAAAAAGCAGGAGCCCTCCTCGTGTTATCATGGAATCAATATGCTTAAGAGAGAGGAGGGTGTTAAGGTCAAAGGATGACAGCAGAGCCACAGATTTTATTTCCAATATCTGTTCTTGTGTCAAGATGCTGTGACCTGGATAAGTCAGTATCAGACACAACTTACCTGAAGACAAATTGGATCTTCCCAGCCAGTCTCAACAGATGTGGAATGGGCAGGTGCAAACACTAACCTGCACAAACACTAACCCACACACTCCCAGGACTCACACTGATACACCAAGGCTTTCACTTGCAAAACCTCTGCTGTAATCAGGCTGCATAAACAAATGCAGACCACACTCACAAATGAGTGTGCAGCTGCTTACCAGGGTTATGGCCTCTATAGTGAGGGTGCAAATCCAGAGATGCAACCGAGTGAAGTGGAAACTTAATAAACATCAATTAAGTGATAACCTTGTCATCACACTCCTTTTACATCAGGGTTGCAGGGAAAAGCCACAAAACTTGCTTAGTTCCTCCTACAATGGAGAACAAGTCAGCACTGCTATCCATTCCCTAACACAACCAAAAGACAGAGACAAATAGGGATACAGTAGCCAAGCCACAGCCTCAGCCCAGTTCTGCTGAAGCCATGGGAGACATGAAAACCTGAGGATCTGTCTGGTGTGCCTAGAGTGTGCTGAAAAATGAGCAGCTGGCTTAATGTCAAACTTCTCTCAGTCTCAAGCAATGATTCAAGCAGAGGCTACTTGCAACCAGCAGAAATGCATTTATTTTTATATATAACAGGAAATTTAAAGCCTGATGCCAACTGATGCCATATCTGCCTCCAACATGGGTATCTGGTGAGAAGCAAGACATGAAACTTTACCATTCATTCAAATCTAACAGAAGTCCCAAGGCCAGTTCGGTAACACGGGTTGTCTCATCTTCCCTTGGTGGAAAGAACATGTCTTTCAGTAATCTACTGGACTTAGTTTTTTGGGAGAAGACTAGCCTGCTGTAGAAACAAGGCATTTCCATAGGATCCCAGCAAGGTGAATCAAAAGAGCCACCGTCCTCACTAACAGGCAGATTTGCAATACAAGAGTCAGCCTTGCAACACTGACTCAATGCAAGAAGAGATGCAAGTTGCATTTATTCAGAGTGGAACTGCATCTGTGCAACTCTTGAGTCAGAGGCTGCGGTGTGAGCCCCTGGGCTCTGCTGGTGTCTGAAATCCTTCCCACCCCAGCACACCTGACATCTTCAGGAAAGCTCTTGCCCAGCCCATCTACTGCCTTTCAGCACTGTTGGTGTGTAAACTGCTAGACACAGCTTTCTGTGCCATGTCACCTGGGTACTTGTTCACGTCCAGCATTACATGGAGTGATGCCCTGGACAGGCACATTTGTCACACAGAAACCTGTCATTAGCTGAAATGCTATTCAGATTATGGCAGTATAAGAAATGGATATAGGAAGGGCACGAGCAGGCTAGAAGAAGGAATAACCACCACCCTCATTTTGCCTATGTTGCAGTAAGCAAAATCTACATCTCTGTTGTAATGACAAATCTACTGGGCATTGTGTGACACGAAGGACAGTAGAAAAATTAAGTGGTGATATAATAACCTCTTAGGCCTCCAGGAGGGAAGGGAGTTATGTAACTAATAATCTTTTTGCTGTTCAAGAGTTTCCACATGCTAGCAGAAGATGGGTTCCTGATGCCATCTTTTTCTAAGAGTCTAATTTCACTGGAGTTATTATTTCCTCAGCACTGCAAAGTTACCCACAGAGAAGATAACTTTGGCTCTTCTGCCGCACGCAGTGTATTTTGGATAGAGACACTTGGACAGGAAAAGAGAACGGAAGAAATGCATCTCTGTCCTTTCAGAGGAGTTATGTGTAAGTACAGACTTCTGAGCTGGACCCACAATCTTAACGCACAAAGCACGCTTTGAACAACAGGCGCGTGTGCCTTGAGTGATGTACTTGGGTTAATGAAGCCTTTAATCCACAGCACTGCCTGCAGCAGTGATCAGCACTGCCTGCTTAATGCTCCCTCCCTAGCACTGGGAAGAGCGTGAGAGAAGCCCGCACTTTCCAGGCTCTGCTAGCCCACCCTCCCCTAGCAACAGCTATAGCAAAGAATGCCAAAGCCACAGCAAGAATGCGCAAATTCGGTCTGAAAAAATAAATCGTGGCATGTAACACTATGCCTGGGCCTTACCTGGTATAAATCAGCACAGCTTTTTGTTCAGTAGGACCAAAGTTTTTAGGCTTCTCCCAAAACGTGGGACTGACATAAATGGTAGTAAGATCCAGCTAAGCTTTCCTAGGGTGATTATTCCCTCCCTTTCTTCAGTTAGCTCAGATGTTTAGAAATATTTTCTATCACTCATTTACATTGGCTCGGTTTTTATAGTAGTGCCATATTTCCATAATTGTCTATGCAGTATATAAATGTGCATGTCTACAAGCCTCCTGCATAATAAAATCCCAATTTATGATGCATTTAAGTAATGGGGGAAATTAACAATGAAAGCAACAACGTTACATATAAACAGAGAACAAGTTAAATTAACCGTAAGAGTCACTTCTAACTTAGATGGTTGCTAACATTTCATTCATTAATGCAGAAACAATACATCCTCTCTTTAAGAAGCAAAGGCTGAAATAGTTCCAGTGTGATCTGGCTTTCATGTTTTCAGCAGAAGTTTGAGGATTATGGAGCACCCTTTCTAATAATAAACCTTTAAAACTATGCTTAGACTTAGTACTGCTACAATTGCCCATAGTGCAGAGTCTCTAAGCAACATGATTTACATCAGGTTTCCATACCCATCTGGATCAGTGTGGTTTGGCCCCTGTTCAGAAACACAAATGATACCCACCCAGTTCTCCAGTCTTATTCCGTATTTCTCGCTGGTGAGTATGTTTCCAGACCATACCTTTCAGGTATTTTGCCCAGTTTTTGCAAGTCACCTTTATACTCTGTCCCAGTGACATCCTGCATCTACCCCGAGGGCTGACAAGGGCTGCTCTCAGGAGGGTACTGCTGCTTCCCAACCAGAAGGGACAGGGTTCCACTTCTTGGCACAGCCAAACCAACGTATCCTTTCCCAACCCACCTATCTCTGTTTAAAGATGCAAATACACCAGGGAACAAAAGGGAAGGGATAGGGATTGTTAAGATATGGCTTCTGGGCAATAATCTGTCCCAAAGAGTGTTTCACCTGTCTCCCACATATAGGGCTGTGTGAGGTCAAGTACAAGTTGGGTGCAGAGGGAATGTTGTAGGGATGAGAGCCCCTAGTTCATCTTGCTCTAAAAGACACACCAATATCATCTATAACTGCCCCCTCAAGAGACCTACCCTCAGCCAATTAATATCTATTTCCCATGCCCTGTTTTCTTCAAAGTGCTGTGAAGCCCTACACTAAGTTTAGCCCTAACTTTAGGGACAAAACAGGGTCCCTTTGAGCAAGGAGCATTACATAAATGTCAGAATGACTGTGTGTCTCCAGGCTCATCTGCTGCACGCTTGTGGCTCCTGCAATCATGGTGCCTGCTGGGCAGAAAGGTCCTTAGGGCAAGAGCTATCTCCCACAAGCTCACACTAGAAACTGCTTAGACAAGAGTGTTGGGTGTGGGGGGAGCTGGACAAAAATCACTAACGAGCGCTCTTTTATTAAGGTGGGAGCAGTGATGACTGAACAAAAATGGAATTAAACTTCACATATCCATGAAGCAAACATGCCATTTATCAATACTGTGCTCCAACTGCAGGCTCTCAGCCCGCATGGCTTTATGCAGAAAAAACAGCTCTTAATCAGAGCAGTATCAAGAATAACAATTGTGAAGCAGGATGCTCCTGCTTGCCTAGCAGAGTAAGCAGTGAAAGCTTCCCTCCAAGGTGACTTCCAACCAGAGGGAGCATCACTCACCAGATGGAACAGGATGGCAGACAAATGCATCTTCCCTGCCACAGCCATGTAAGTCTAGACTCTAACATCAGCAGGACTCCAGAGCTTTATTCCAGCTGAGGACCTGGCACAATACATTAAAAGGTATTTTGGCACCAGGCTTGTTTATTTGTGGGCATGCTCCCCGCTCAGCACATATGAATTGTGCAGCATCAGAGACCACAGCTTGACAAGCTCTGCACAATGCTGTGGTCTCTCCATGTGCACTGGACAGACATATTTCCAAGATATTTCCAAAATATTTCCAAGCCCTCCAGGCAATGATGCACACCTGGCAGCCAGCACAAACAAGCAGTCCTAGCTGTGATCTCTCCCACGTTCCTCTCCATGGACCGTGCCTCCTTGCGTGGTTCCTTCCAGCTATCAGATGTACAGCAGACTTGGAGCTCAGGGATTTTGACTCTAGTTACAAGAGTGTCCTAAGGAAGGAAAGAGGGGGAGATGCAGGACAGCAGGTTGTGTGTAAGCAGCCAGGGCCACCTGCTGCAGTACTGTACAAAGGCCATCTCTTTGAGAACAGGAAGAAAAATCCTGTCACTCTTGGATGTGCTCTTCTGGTGTTCTCCCCATTGAGGCTGATGCTGCAGTGTGCTGGGAGGGACATACACTACAGACAAATCAACTCCTCTGGCTAAATTGATGATGCCTCAGGTGCTGCCCCTCCAGAGAATCACCCCATCATGTCGTGGCAGAGATATCCATGCCAGCTCCAAAGATCCAGACTATCTATGCAGCAAAGGCAGTGCAGTACAGAGATAAGGGCTGGGCCCCAAGGCAAGCACCCAGCTGTGGACAGACGGACGGCCACTGCCCTTCCCTTCAGCAAGAGACTTGTGGAGGGAGACCACCAGCTGCAGAGCCACCCTGCTCTTCACCTCCAGCTGTGCAAGGGCCACACCACGCTCCCTGCCACACAACACCAATTCCAGCTGCCCTTCCCGGGCCGCGGACAGCCAGCATGGAGCAGCACGGTGCCCTGCTTCAGAGGAACAGCAACGTGACAACCACTGACGGAGGTGTGCAAAAAAATGCTCCTCAGAACACTGAAAGCTTCCAGCTCTTTTTTTGTGAGCTGTGTGGAGGCTCAGTCACCCTCCCCTCTCACCTCCACAGCAATGGCAAACAGCTGCAGCTCTGGTCACAGCTCCCAGTCTCCTCATCCCTCCAGCTCCCCACAGCTTCACACTTGCATTTGTTGCCTTCAGTGAAGTAAACTGCTCACATTTCAGGGATGCAGCCAGAGCAGAAATGTGCTTTGCTACATGTCAAAAGGGCAAGTGAGAAAAGAAGAGCTTTTTTTAATTTTCCTTCCCAAGTTACCTTCCTAAAGCCTTCCAGTCTGAACTCTGTACACCCTTCCCAACATGTACTTGTGCTTTAGTCATTTGCCTCAAAGCTCAGTTGAAATAACACTCTGCAAGACCACCCTGATGCACTATCTCAACAGCCAAGTTCTGCCTGCTGCAAGCTGTGAAACAAATCCTGTCCATTTTCGAGCCATTCCAGTACTGTCCCAAAATGAGATTTTACTTCCAAGATACACATACACAATAACATTCACTATAACCAAAAACCTTACTGAAGGACAACTTTAGCTTATGGCACAGAAGCACAAAGATACCAAACCTTTTAAACTACTTTGGAAAAGCACCAAAAAAAAGTTTGGCACTACAATGTTATAATTTCCAAGCTACTTCCCTCTGTCTCTAGAGATAAAAGTCATCCCCAGGCTGCTGATGAACTTACCAGGTACCTGTTAATAACTGGGGGAAAATTCATCTGAACTATCAGACAATACAGCCTGCTGTGCAGAACTGGCAAAGCAATTGAAAAGTTTTGAACGCCGGCTTTGTGAGTTAAGATCAGGACAAGATTTCTACCTGCCAGAGAGTATGCAATAGCCTGGCCCTTAACCAAAGCATTTCAAAACAAGATGAGAATGGATCAACAGGGAACCAGGATACCAGCAATAGGTGTTCAGTGCTGCAGCAAAGCACCAGGAAACTTTCCCACCCACAGTTATCCTTACAGCATGTGTTAAGTCTGCTGGGGTATTTCAACAAATCCCTCACTATCTAGAAAGGGGAACATGCAAAGCAGTGTGTCTAACAGTGCAGCTTCTCTGCTGCTCTGGCAGTTCTTTCAGCACTGAAACAGCCCCTGTTCACCTGCAGGGGCAGTTCCTTGTATTGCTAGCACATTGCTGGCTCCTTCAGTTACCGGCTTGGTTCCATCAATCCAAGAGTTCTACTGCACACATCACCTACTGACAGGACAGCAGTGAGTTGCTGCCTTATTGCTGGTTACGTTAATTAAGCATCGTGACTCCCCATGAGACAGGCAGGTGACACCAATCCCAATTTCATGTCGTTACGTGATGGAAGTGCCGGACTGACTTGCAGACGAGACGAGGTCTCAGCGGGAAGTCACCCAACCGATGGAAAGGTCTGACCCACACGGGGATCAACACACGCCTCAGCCCAAACCAGGACCTGGACAACAAAGCCACCTCCGGATGGAGAGGCAGAAGTGCCCGCGAGGGCAAGGGAGGCCGCGGGGACAGGAGGATGCTGCCGGGCGCTGCCGCGGCGCAAGCCCAGGGCAGCCGGGGCAGCGCCGCTCTGAGCAGATGCAGTGCACGTAGAGCAGATGTACTGTAGATGTTTTTAAAAACACACATGACAAGAGGAGGACGAGGCGGAGAGCCGCCCGGGCAGGCGCACCGCTGGAGCAACAGCTGCCGGGGGAGGCCGGGGTGAGCATCGCGGGGGGCGGGGGTAGCCGCCAGCGGTCGCGCTCCCGGCGGCGGCAGGAGAGGAGCGCCCGCCGCGCTCGGGGACAGCGCCCGGGGACCGGGTGGGAGGGCACCGGCCGGGAGCGGGGACACCGACCGAGTGCCCGTGGGAGGGGGCGCGGGCCCCACCGCCCCGCCCGCCGCGCGGCCCGCACTCACCACGGTGACGGGGGACACCATGTCGGCGGC
>VYXC01011199.1:556753-589685 GCA_013397175.1 Platysteira castanea | reverse complement strand
CCCAAACCTTCCCTTCCCTTCCCTTCCCTTCCCGCCTGCCCCTCCTGCCCTTCCTTTCAAATCCCTATTTCTTTCACAGTCCCCTGCGGCCTTCCACTCTTTCTCCTCCACGTTGACTCTCCACCACCCCATGTTTCCATATTTTTCCTTTTCAGGGGCTTCTCTCGTTTCACAATTGTCCCCTTAACACTTCCCATCATCTCCATCCTAAGACCACAAGTCCTTGGCACACCCTCTCCCTTGCAGGACTGCCTGTATTTTCCAGCCCTGTTCGTGCTGCCAGTGGCAGGTAATGGCCATGTGCCCTCCCAGGACTGGGTCCCTAGGGCCAACGTTACATCCCCATCCCTATCCTTCTGCCAAGGTCATTCAGAGACTGCAAAAATATTGGTGTTGGCACAAAGACAAGGCAAGAAACATTTAATGTGGGATACAAGAGAGTGGGATGCATCAGCTCAGACTTACTAAAGTCACCCTGGGACTACCTTCAGTTTGTTTTTACTTTAGGATTAATATTTAAGGATGCAGGAAGCCACTTCACGTGTAATACGATCTTGCTCACAAGTTTCACTTCATGACAAAACAAACAGGTACTTAAATAGTAGATGATTAAGTAATTTGCTATTTGCAGCCTGAGCAAAAGTCATGTTCAGTATTTATCACATTGAGGGAACACTTTCTTCTATAAAGTAAAAAAATCAGTGCAATTCTTTTGCAGTCTTTGTGCAATAGATTGGAATCATGTTTCTGAGGACAAAATGCTTATGAACAGCAGTCCCAAGGTCCCACATGGGCAGCACGATGCCTATCAGTAGAGATGTGTAAATAGAAAGGGCAGCATTTGGCCCACCACCATCTGATGGCACCAGGATGGCCGCTGCAACCTCTGCGTCACTTACCAACCCAAGAGGGAGTTCTGTCTGAAAAAAAGACCCAGCAAACCTGTGCTATCAGATCAGAAAGGCATTGCAGTGAAATCTGTGGCAGGTACACCTCAATCAAATGAAAGCAAATTGTTCACTGTAAAGCAAAGATCTGGGTGGCCACAGCCAAGGGATTGAGTGCTGATCTTAAAATTTCGGTTAAAATAGTTCATAGGGCAGTAACAATTTCAGTAAGCAAGAGCAGGATAAGCTTTCCCATTTTGGGGGAAGCTAGGTGAACTAAAGACGGGGAAGAAATTTCTAACCTTTTCATGATAAAGACTTTGCCATTCTGAAAGGTCCCTAGCAGAACCAACACGAGCACAGAGGTATTTTGATGTTCAGTGATGCAGTGCATTTGCTACTGTACAGGATTTTCAGAAGGACCAATGGACTCACAGAACTTGAGCTCCTAATTGCTTTTGGAAATCTTCTGGGACCTTGATTGTGTCTTGGCTTTTCAATATCTTAAAAAAAAAAAATCTGCTCCTTGGTCCTTAGCCAGACCGTTCATCTGCTTATCCTGGCCTTTCTGTGATGATCCAGACCTGTGCAGTGGGCAGGGGCATGTTTACATTTGGTATTGTCTCTGCTGCTCCGAAGTGTGAGAGGATATTGGGAAGACTGCAGCTTTAGGTAAGTTCTTTTTTTTTCTAATGCAGTTTCTGTCTCCAGTGGCTACCAGCTGAAGCTTCACCTGGTCTCACATATAAGATATTTCTCTGTGTCGTTGATACAAACACTCAAAATGCATTAACAGCTCAGGCTGGGTTTTCTTGCGATGTTATTTTCTCAGAGAAGCCTGTCAGAAGTGAAGGGGAAACTGTGTGCATGTCCTGACTTCCCCAACCCAAACAGGCACTGGGAAACTCAGTCTCATCAGTTTTGCTTGGGAAGAGGTTGACCTTGTGAGATTTCCAGACAGTTTCTTCCACAAAGCTTTTAAAAATAGAGACTCAGAAGCTTTAATGGCAAATATGGTACTTGTATGTAATAAAGAGATGGCTCATATGACAAAAATTTTACCAACTGAAAATAAGCTGAAAATTTGTTGTCGTTTATTTAATATTAGATTAATTTCATGTGATTTGCAAGATTATTCTTGGATTATGTCTACATATTTCTACTACAAAAATAAGTGCTACATCAATGGTAAGTAGTTCCTTGTAAGCGAGAGACACCTCTGAGTATAAATTAGGAATTTGGATAGAACAGAAATGGTTTGCATATCATTTTACATTTTATCTCAGTAACAGAAATATTTTACATTTAATCTAAGTCAGGAGTACCTTGGAATATAAACTAGGAATCTGGATATTGCAGAAAGATTTTACATTCCGTTTAAATGCAGGTTCTGATAGAAAAGATCCCAGCTCAAATCCATTCGCATTGTAGAAACACCAAGCACCAGATGAGGAAAGGAAAGGAAAGGGGATACAGCACTGATGCCATCATAACACAGTCAAATTTGTCTTGGTCTGTGCGTGCCATGCTTTTGGTGGGGTTTTTCTATTGGTAGTGTTGCAGTCTCCTGTCCTGACTAGTGCAGGCAAGAGGGATCTCATGTGGCTCATCACAACATTTTCTTCTGTATCAACTGCAGGAATTTAACAAAAAATAGAATCCAGTTCTAATTTGGGGTGTGTGTGTTATTTTTAACTTGCTATCAGTAGGCAAACAGAGAGCAGTAATTAGTAGAGCATAAATTTATGGGGGCTGGGTACAGCAACACAAAGCATTAAGTATTTCTGTGCATGTTTGTGCTTGAAAATGCTTCTGCTGGGCCATGTTTGTGGTGTGCAGGGGGTGGAAAAGACAGCAAGAGAAATCTGTTTATTACACAAGGAGGTTGTCCTACCCCTATCTGTGGCTGGAAAAGCTGCAAAACGTTTCTCACATTCAGATGCCTCTGGAGGGGTCACATCTCTCCCTCTGATGGAATGGGCTCTGTCAGTGGGTCATGGAGCCACATGCTTTGTTTCGCACTTTCAGATTTACTATTGATACCAAAGTGACTGGGAATTAAAGTACTCAAGAACCAGAAACAAGCGTACCATTAAGGGCTGGGGAAGCTTTTTTTGAATTCATCTCTGTGAGATGCTCCTGAGCCATTTTCTTGCTGGCTGCTCCAAGCACAGCCTCCCAGTTCCCAGGACAGCAGTGTCCATGTCAGCTGCTGCGGGATACATCCAGTGTGGCTTTCTATTTTGTCATATCCAACTTGTCTAGGCCTGTTTGTGGTTTGTATCCTGGTCATTGCTCAAGTTCCCAATGCTTTTCATGTCAAGTAACCTAGTGTTTTCTTCTGCACGTGAGGACATACTGGGCTGTTTTCTTTCTGTACTGATTTATTTTCTGATTCCTAAAGAAATGCAGAAAGTGTCTTTGCTTCCCTTGTGATGGCAATTCCCATACTGATAATAAAGGATTAAATTTAGACAGCAGAATTAACATCCCAGTGAAATAAAAGGGGGACACTGCAAATTCACGTCTCCTGAGAGCACTTTTTCAGGCTATTTACTGAACCAGAAAGGCAACATATCATCTATTTATAGGCTTTGTATTTCAAAGTTTTCTTCTCAGGCATAAAACCACTTTGCTGTTTGGGCTTAATAAATGCTCTGTGTGTGTGTCCATTTTTATGGAAAAGTTAGTATTTCTTGGGATGAGCATGTGTATAGCTAAGGAGGATCCAGAGTGCAGGTCCATTATGAGCGTTTGCTTGTTGGTGACTGGTTTATATCCTAGTCACCATCAAAACTAGTACATTATAATCTTATAAAAAAACATTAATAGGGAAGGAAAAACAGTCTCCATTAAAAAAAAAATTCTCTTCTACAACATGAAAGTAAACCACAAAATCTAAAATGTTTACGATTGATCATAGAACCATAGAATGATTTGGGTTGGGAGGGATCTTTAAAGATCATCTAGTCCAAAGCCCCTGCCATAGGCAGGGAACTTTCCACTATATGAGTTTGCTCAAAGCCTCATTCTTCCTGACTTCAAACACTTCCCATCATGGGGCATCCACAACTTCTCTGGACCTGTTCATAACCATTCTAATCATTAAAAAAACTCTTCTGTATATTCAATTTAAGTCCACCCTCTTTCAGTTTAAAACCACTGCCCTTTCTCTTATCACTACAGGCCTCAGTAAAAAGTCTTTCTCTAAATTTCTTATAAACTAAAGGGCAGCAGTAATGTCTCCCTGGAGTCTTCTCTTCTCCAGGTTGAAGAACCCCAACTCTCTCAGCCTTTCTTCACAGAAGATGTGTTCAAGACTGTGAATTCCACCAGGGAGGGATCGCTGCAGTCCGAGCTATCACCAGTTTTGTCATCTCTAATTAGCTCATCCCTGTTGATAACCAGCAGGACTCGTAATGCTTCTCCCCTGGTCAAGCTGTTTGTCACCTGGATTAAGAAATCATCCTCAACACCCTCCAAGAGTCTCCTGGATTGCTTACAGCTTACCGTGCTGCTTTTCCAAGAGATATCAAGGATATGAAGATCCCAGCAGGATCAGAGCATGGGAGCACAGTGTTTCCTGTAGTCGAAGTAAGAAAACTTCATCAACAGCTTCCCTTGCTCTGGTGCCCTGCAGGAAGATCAAACATGAGGTTTCCTTTGTTGGCTTCCCCCTAATTTTTACTTATAAGCTCTCAACCTCTTGATCTCTGGTTTTCAAAGACAGTTCTGGGCATTCAATCTATTTTTTCACATGGAGGGCAAACACCCTTGCTCTGTCCTTGCCTGTCCCTTCTGGACAGTCTGTAGGCACTGACTGCAATGTTCTGATGTGGTTACAGTTTCTATTTCTCACTCAAGTACCAGGTTAGAAACTCATCAAAAAGAGCTCTGATTTATCTGGTGACCAATCCCCTCGTGATTTAGTAATATCTACAAGCAGGAGGTAGTAATAGCCGAAGTATTAAAACATGCAGGAAAAGAGGTAAAGGCTTGTCCTGGGAATCATCATCAGATGATTTGTAGGAAAAAGCATGATGCAATTAAATGGTTAGGTTACAAAACAACATAGGTAGGACAAATGCTTTCATGCCTATTTTCATTAAAGCAATCTAGCTGAGCCTGTGACAGGAAAATCTACTCATGGTGGGGGAGAAGCTTTAAGGAAGAAGAGGGAGAGGATCCCAGCTCAGCCCAAAGCTGCTTGCTGGTGGCTGAGGGATGAGACCAACTTGTGGTGGGCTCGTTTCCATCATGAATTCATGGTGTCACATGAGACGAAGTGTGGACACAGAATTGCTGCCTTTCTATCCCGTGAGAGACTTTTCTCTCTCACAGAGGTTATCTGTACAGTTTTTGTAAACTATGGACACCTGCATATTGTTTATAGTACGGTAGGAAAATATTCTCACAATGGATGTTTCAGAACTTTAGTCAATCACCCTTAAGAAGGTGGCTGATCTTTTAACCAATTAGACTATGAAGAAAAAAGATATAAAAGAGCTGTAAATAATTAAATAAATCAGTAAGTCTTGCTGCATGATTCCCTGCCTCTTGGATCTCTCTCTCCTCCCTCCTACTACTGCAGGATATGGCAACAATGAAGGCCAGCCAAAAGCTGTGAGGGGAACAAGGAATTGGCCTGGAAAAGGTGGATGGTGGTCATTAGAGCCATGATGTTCATGTCATGTTTTCAAAAGTGACTGGTCGCTTTCAGGGAATGGTCTAGGTACCCTAAGTATCTAATTTTCAGAGAGCATTTTCAGAAATTCTGCTCTGTTCCAGGATGCTTTCCAGTGGCCCACCATAAATGGCAGTATCCAAAGTCACTCATCACTTCCAAGTCTCGTCTGTGGGCAACAGGCATTTTCTGGATTACTCTAAAATCAGTCTGAGTCACTAATGAGTTCAGATAAAGTTTTTTACCACTGTGTTTATTTAAAGCCAATCGCTGTTACATTTCCCAAAGGAAAACACTGCCAGCACCGTCAGCAAGCAATACATTGATTTTAAATCAGCAAGACTGCCATTGATCTTAGCAGCTATTTATTGCACATGTTCCCAGCAGCCACTTTCTAATGGAATTTTAACAATTTAGTGGGGTCACTTGAAGGTCTCGAGGAAGCAAGGGAAAAAATTGTCTCTCGCAGGAAGTACCTCCCTAAAACAGTGCTTTAACTTGAAATTACAAGACAGTCAGAGTGGTGCACTTCTCAAGTTTTTATGAATCTTGATGATTAATTTTCAAGACAAACACAGTTTTTACTTTATTCAGCTTGTCCTGGCGATATAGACACAGTTTCACCTCTGTCTGATGAATTTCCTGAGCTGCTGGTTGCTGGAAGCTGGGAAATACAAAGCAAATATGTCTGGCCTCTTGGCCTCTTCTGGGGCTCCACTGGCAGCCTTAGGACAGACAAACCCTTAGCTTGGTGCAGTACATCTACCCTGACAGTGAAAATACTGGCATAGAAACTGGTCCAAATATGCCTCTCCTTTTTTCTTTCACACGGAACATGGCGTTTTTCATCTGGTCTTGCACCAGAAGGACAATTTCTTGTTTGGGTATGGCATGTTAAACCAATGGTTTAACAGGAAGCAACATGCAAAACATTCTTCTCTCACAAAAGCTACGTTAGTTGCCATTTTCACTCTGTTTTCTTGCGTGTGATCTCAGCTCCAAAAGTGTCGCATGGATACGCAGGCAAAAATAGGAGGAGTAGGAAGGGAATAATGATTGTTAAATGTTTAAGAAAAATTACAGTTTATCATAAAACCAAAAGGGATAATAGTGCTTGGTTTGGGGTGGGAGGAGGTGGCTGGTGCATGCTTTGAGTCAGGCTGATGCCCTGCCTTCAGTGCCAGGGCTCTGTTCCGGAATCGCCACATGCACAGTGGTTCCTGCTGGGGCTGTTACGTGCCTGTGTCCCTCGGGCAGGCATCCTCACCCCGCCTGGCAGGCTGGGTCTGCACTCTGGATGGCACGCTGGCCACAGACACCCTCACTGAAGCCCGCAGTCCCAGCTTTTCCTGAGGAAAGGCGTTAAGTTCAGACCTACTGGAAGGCTTCCTGAGACCTGTACAAATAGCACAACCACGCCTTTCTCTGCCGCCTACACACACGATACACGTTACCTAAAAGCCACAGGTAATACAAGCCCTTGGCAGGTGCCTGTAACTTTACCTGAGACTCAACTTGTAAGAGTGCTGTGGTTGTATTTGGTTGCATACTACAGACTGCAACATAATCCAGCAGATAACGAAGGATGAGGGCCCTGGAGCGCCGTGAGGAAGTGGTGGTGTCCGTCACCTCCACCACCTGGCACTGGGCCCAGCAGCGAGGATGTTCTCTCTGGCACGCTTCTTGTGTGTTGTGGTGAGGGCCAGGACAACAATATGATTGTGTGAGGGTTCCTAGGCCCTTTTGGGAAGTCTGGATTACAGCATGGGTGGAAGTACCTCCTAAGACAGATAGCAAAAGGGAAGGTAAGAGGCAGCACATTCTAATAAATAAGAATTAAATAGGACTTGGGCTTTCAGCTGGGCTCCTCTGCTGACTCGATGGATGATCGTAAGCACATTTCATGGTTTCTGCACCATTCTGCAAAAGGAAACAATGGTTGAAAGCTGTCTTCAAATATGGCTTTTCCCATTATAGGAAAGGGCTAAACGCAATCAAAGCGTATTCCTTTTTTGGACAAACATCATTTTACCTGTGATTAAGCCCTAGTCCTCAGGAGCAGCACAGCCCACAGGCAGCTAAAAGTGTGGCTGGTGGGCAGGAAGGTGTTCGAAGCAGAGCCCTGCTGTGAGCACAGCAGGGGCTGGGGAAGGCTGCTCCGGAGCTGGCCCCACTGCTGAATTTCTGGCTAATACCCGGCCAGGGCTTTTTGGACCTTCACAATGGTGCCACAGTTCCCTGTCACTATGGAAACTGGTTTTTGAAAAGGCAGTAGTTTTTAAAAGAGAATTGAAACCAAAACTTGTGCTCTGTCTTCATTCCTGGCTCTGGGGTTCCCCTGGGAACAGGCAAAGGCTCCTGGAGGCTGGCCTGCCTCCTCAAAACCCAAACTCAGGTTCCCCTTCCTGAGAGAGCCACAGCTGAATCAGCGGCTGGTTTTTCCACAGATACAGGCAGGAATCACAAGAGCTGTTGAGTCAGCAGGAAAGACCCCCAGAATAGCTTGAGAGGAACCAAAAGCAGTGTCAGAGTAACACAGAGTGGTCTGTCCCTTCTGCATTCCATGGCCCACTGGAGACAGCCACAGGGTGTGC
Source organism: Platysteira castanea (assembly GCA_013397175.1). Lineage (NCBI taxonomy): Eukaryota > Metazoa > Chordata > Aves > Passeriformes > Platysteira > Platysteira castanea. The sequence goes on along the minus strand of VYXC01011199.1, from coordinate 581,520 downwards.
CATAAAATTGTGTACAGCTCAGACAGGTTCTCCTGAGAGCATTAAACACTTAAGAGACATTCTCTGAATTGTTTTGTTCTCTACAATCTTGCCAAAGCTTAGATAGAGAAGCCAGGACACATCACTGGAACCTAAAAGTCCTTTGCAGAGGCTCAGTGAGGACAGACACTTGTCTCCTTGCTGTTCCTGCTTCTTTCCTTTATTTCATATTTGTGCCCATGTAAGTCTCTGTGGAGCTCTGCTGTACTAAAACAAAAACTTGGGCGCCGGAGAGGTCCAGGAGCTTAGCAGTGAGTAGCTTGAGGTAGAGAAACAAGGGAGGGAAGTTTTTCAGTGAACTTTGGCACTAAAGGAAATTCTCACTTAACTACATTTCTGGGATAAGTTCTGGAAGCCCTACATAGGATGTACCCATTTGTGGCCCACGTGGACACCTAATTAGCAGGTGCCAGGGTCCGGGATATGAATCAGAGTAATTAATTTCTGTATAGAGTTGGCAGAAGGAAGTGAAGAGTCCCCCAGGGAAGACCCACAAAGCCAAGTAATTACGAAGAACTGGAAAGACAAGGCACAACGTTTCCTTCTTTCTGAAATTTCAGCACCCAAACCCTGCTCCCTTTTCAAGTCCTGAAACAAAATGTTCATGTTTAAGACAAGGAAATGGAGGAGCAGAATGTTACAAACTCGTCCAGATCTGACCCAGTAAAACGAGTAGAAATAAGCAGCTGGGCTTGATTTTTCCAACAAACTTACTGCTGGTCCGTTATCCTGTGGCCATGCTGGGTTCCTTGGACCTCTCAAGCCTTTCCACCATCCCTTCCCACTTGCCCTGTCAGCATCTTGCCATGGAGCCCACAGCTCTGCTAAGAGCCTACAAGAAGCCCAGGGAGAACTGTGAGTGGGAAGGTGCCATTGCAATGAGGAGACACCTGCTCGTGTGCAGAATTATGATGCAGACCCTGGCCCAGAGCACAGGGACGATCCCCAGCCCAAATGTCGGAGGCTGCCCCTTGTCCAAGACCAGCACGCTGTCTCTATGGCAGACAGGAACCTGCATGACATGGGCTGCTGGAGAGGACAAAATCAGTGGTGGAAAGGACCTTCTGAGCCCCAAGTACCCTTGGATCAAGGCATGAGCCAGCAGCTAGCAGCCCACGTAAGGGAGCCTTTGCACTTGCATTTATTTTTGGTTTGTTTTGCTTTCTCTCTCTTAGGGTTTTCTCTTCTCCTGGGCTGTCAGGCCCTGTGCACTTTGCCAGCAGCGCAGCTGAGCACTGCTGGTCACGCCATGCCCCAGCCTGGGAACTCCAGCTCCCAGCGTGGTCACTCCCGTCTCCTCCAGCCAGAGCTGCATGGTGGCTGTGTTCAGCAGGTGAGTGCAGACAGACACGCATCCACGCAGCCATCTGGGGTGACACTCGTTGCTCATTCTGATCAGAAGGGTGTTCAGAAAAGAGAAGTGAGGCAGGATCCATGTTTGGTTCCTTTCAGACACTGCCAGTATGCCAGCTCACCAGGAAAGGAGAGACTGGAGAGGTGCTTATTTATTAGCATTGCCCCCTTATCTGTAATATCATTCTTTTCTGTCTGTGAATGTCCTGGGTGCTGCAGTACAAAAGCTTGGGAAGAGCTCCTTGATCAGCCACGCTGCCCCTGTGCTTCACCTGTTTTCAGCTGCCAATCTGGAAGGCACAGCCTTGAATTCAGGCCAGCATTTCTTTACCATAAATACCTGTGATAGCAGCCTCAAAAACAAGGATTTCCCCCTGACAGACTTAGTAGGCTTTTTAATATCCCATTGTGCTACCAAGCCATTAGACTTCAAAGCACTGTAGAGTTTGTGGTTCCCACGTGCACAAGGGCTGCAAATAGACAGCATGAGTGTCCTGTTGGGAAGGGGAGAGGTCCTTTCCACCTGCACCAGGGCTTTAGCACAGGTGCCAAGAGCAGAGAGTGAAGGCAAGAAGAGGTTTTAGGTTGAGCAGCAGTGTGGTAGCACCTGGCTGGCACCAGGCTGCTGGGCTGCATCCTGTCACACCTCACACTCCCACGGCAGCAGGCAGAGAAAGGACAGCAAGGTCACATTTGCCCTTAAAGGCTCTGTTCTAGGAACTCGGGGATGTGAGGCAATTCAATCATTATTTTTTGTTCTTTCAAGTGTGGAAATATGTTAAACTCATTTGGGATTTTTTCCAGCTCCTCTAGAGCTATCCCTTAAAAATGTCCAAGCTTCAAACATTTGTCTGTGGGCGAAATACAGAGGACTGTTAGGAACAAGATCAGAAGTAGGCAAAGCTGGCATTAACTGATGTCTTTGGAAAACAATTTCAGGCCCTGAGAAACATAAAAATCTGGTTACTGGTGGCTCCCTTCCTGGCCTGACTGTCTCTGAGTGCCTTACCAGAGGATTGCTTTCTAGCAAGCACCTTTCATTTTAGGAAAGAATACAACAGTAGTACCTCTCACAGTCTGTGTGATCTCCATCATCCTTTTTCTCATCCTTTGCCTCACCTTCTGCAAGACTGAGGTTGTTACACTGGGATTTTTATTTAGACAATAGAAGATTTTTAGTGAAAGAAGGAAAATTATTTTACAAAGGAAAATCTGGATGATGCCTACAAAATTCTGTCCCTATTACTAACCAGCTGTAGGAGGCAAGTAATTTAAAAATCCTTATTTTGGCAGTTGAGAGTTAGGCAGCATTTGGGAACTGAAGTCTAAGACAATTATTCAGAAAGCAAGTTAGACTGCATTCCAAAGTCACGCTTATTGATCAAGTAAATAATGTGTCCTTGCAGTTATCATCTATATTCTTGCTAAACTCCGAGCTGAGCTGGCTGTATCCTAATCTCTCTTCCATGGAGCAAAAACAAATGCAAACAGAAGATAATGAAGATCAGCCTGCCCTTTAGGAGAAGTCCAAAGTGCGTCTCTGTGCTATTATCAATACTGTCATATCAGATAAATAGTTTTAAATTTTTCCTGTTTGGCACAGAGGAAGCTCTTTTTGTCACCAAAATTCATGTAGTCCCTGAGAGAGTCAGCAAGTGGCCAGAGCATAATGCACAATAAATCCAGCATAAACAACTGAATCTGCATTTAGATCAATGGGTGAATCACAAATGTTTGAGAAACTTAAAGAAGAGAGTTGAGACATCTTAATTTCTAAAAATAGGGTTTGATTTTTTTAAAAAAGCTTTTAGTTTTTAAAGCTTCTGGATGGTTAAAGTTCATTTGTTTTCATGAGGTGGAAACATTCAGAAGACGACAATGTGGTTATGCTGAGCTCAGCTCAGATGTCTGTCCAGAACTGCTGACTTCAGGGTCTGCTGCTGAGTGCCTGTTTTTCATCTCATGGTAACTCCTGTGTGTTCATGATGCTGCTGTGAAAAAAAATACAACTCTTTTAGCAGTTAAACTAACTTTGTAGTTAACTCTCATAATGTGAGAGCATGGTATATTTTCCAGCAGGGACAGCGCACTAACACTCCTCTTTTGTTTTGAGTAATTAGTGGGAACAAGGACTCGCTCCAAGTTGAGCTGGTATTTTTATGTTTTTACTACCCTTGGTCACAGATGGCTGCTTTTGAGCAGGACCGTGTAAACTGGGCAGCAAAAGTCCCTTCAGCTCAAGCCGCTCCTCCAAGGCTGGGTATTGCAAAGCATCTGATAATGATGAGAAGTGGAATGGCAGAAGGATTAGGAAACTTTGAGCTCTGTGAGACATGCACATGATCTCTTCCATCGTCCTCTTATCAAGGAGACACTGGAAAGACTCATTCATGCTGTCTGTGGCAGAGTCCATAACTACTGCTGTGTAAGCAAACAGCACCAGGGTTGATAGAAACACCCAAGAGTCAGTCCTTCCTTTTGGATTAATATTCTGCCTCCTGTGCCCTTTATCAGGCAGACAGGATTAGAGAATGTTGCACTTGCACAGGTACATGTGCTCTTGAGCCTAAGCAGAACAAGAGGCCTAACTGGGAGCGGGCAGGAGAACAGACACTAAACTTGCAGTTAACCTGGATTTAAGCCTCAGTTCTGCCACAAACCTGTTTGTCTCTCTTCCTCTGTCTCTTGCTGGGTGCTTGAGTGAAGCACAGGGCAACCTGTGCTGTTCTTGGCATTTCTAAGTACTGCTGTAATAAATGTAGTGTAGACTTCTACTTCCCAGTGTTGTGCCTCAGAGAGTTTGCATTTCTGCATGAATATCTGATGGAGCAAGCTGAAATAGCGATAGAAACACAGAGTAAAACAGGTGTTCTGCATTTCAAGTCCTTGACCTGTGCCTGTTAAAGCATTTACGGGAGGTCTGAGCTGCAGCCTGTTCAGGTTAATGACAGTCTGTGCATTCACGTCCATAGGCTTCAGACCAAGCCAAATGAAATTAATTACAGAAACAATTGGCAGGAAATAAGCAATGAAAAGAAAAGAGTAGTACTGGAGGATGCTAAAGAGAGTAGTGGCAACAATGTGTAATCACTCAGAGCTGCTTAAAGGCTCCTCTAGGTAAATGATTAGGAGTGTTATGTAATTATTGTGAATATGCAGGATGACAGGAAAATTAGATTTCGTATATAAAATAGATTACATTGGACCACTACACACTGACTTCTGAGTAACTGCATATAATTGACTATATTATTGCTATAAATAGCAATAAACTGGCCAAGAAAATGACCAGCCTGATGATTAGAATAAGCAAAGATGTAAAGACAGGCCAGCCTTGCTAAGGTACAGGCTACAGGCACCAATGCGACTGCTCTGGTCTGAGGCAGTGGCTTCAGAAGATAGAATATTTGGCAGCAATTTCAGTCAGAGAGATTTTCCTCCCCTGGAGCTGTTCCATTTCCCCGTTGCTCCTGCCTGCCCTCCTGCCAGCACAGACCTTGGTACAGCCTTTCCATGAATCACACGGGGAAATGGGGCCTCTCAAACACTCTCACACACAGACAAGCAAACATACTTTGCTGGGTTATTTTTTAACCCAAATCGCCCCCGGATCTGGCTCGGAGCATTGGCTTTGAAGTGCTGGTGTTGACACCAGCACCAGGATAGCACAAGGTGAGGAGTGACAGGATGCATGGGGCAAGCACAGGGCAGAGGCTGTTGGGCAGCCCTGAGGCACCAGCCAGCAGCATTTCAAGTCAGCTTCTCCTTTGCCAAGGGATCCACAAAGCTCTCACGTGACCTAAAGATCACCAGGAATACCCACACTTGGGTTTCCGTTTGTTTGTTTGTTGTACTGCAGTCAAATGGTGTTTTTACACTAACCATTTGCTTTTTTAAAAAAAAAAGTCGTTTAACCTTGAAGGAAGTGATGGAGTGTTGATTACTCATTCACTGAAATTTAGGAGCCTGAATGTAAATTCTGCTTGCACTCCCATTCCTAGAACGTCATTATTCCAATTAGGAGAGTGTTTAAGATATTTAAATAATCTCCCATTCAGCTACATGTATGAGAAAATGCATTCACTCAGTACAATAATTCAATTGTGCCTTTCCTCTGAGATGGCAAAAGAGAGGGGTTGGAGAAACAGTAACTGAAAAGCAAAGGCAGTTGAACAGACTGGGCACAAGGGAACATAAAATCAAGTAGCAAATGTGGGGAAAAGCCTCTCTGCATGCACAGACAGCAAAGAAGAAAAGGAACAGAGCAACCTGTAAGATGAGATACTGCATTGCTTCACCAGCTACAGAAGTGTGTTGGCTTGGGTTGACTCTCTTTCAAGCTGGCCGAGGAAACAGAGCACAAGTGGATTGATGCTCTTCTGACTTTCACTGATGCAAATCACAAGCTACTATGCTCAAGCAACTAATTTCAGCACAGGTACACTGACATAACAAAGATTTAAGTGAAAAAAGGGTTCAAGCACAGAAGAAGAGGTGCAAAGCCTGGCAGTCAGCCTGGTACTTCGTAACAGCCATAACATTTTTTTTGGGCTGACCTAAAAAACCTCAAAGTCACAGCAACAGTCACTCACAGCACAGTTGCTGGGACGTTTTACTCTACAGCCAAAGGATCAGCAGCAGACAAGGCCTGTGTTTAGCTACAGGGAACAAAAAGACATTTTTACCATTGTTTATGTTTGTTTGGTCCATAAATATTGCAAGAGGATTCCTTTCTGGCAAGTCTGTGGATCAAATTAATTTGTTTTTGAGTTTCATATTTGTGACTGTAAGTTCAGAGGTGGCTTAGGGTTGCGATACACAGCAACCACAGCTGCTAAAAATAGACCACAGAAACGTAAAACACACAGCAGCCTTTAACCACCACATTCCCCTGTACCTCAGCTCTTTGAAGTCCCTGTACTTCGTCACATTCCTGTATTTGGAGGCATGGAAGGCTGTTGTTGTGAATTACCACCTCTAGAGCAACATGGGGAAGGAGACAAGATGAAGGATCTCCAAGAATCATCCTAAGCTGCTGGACACATGGCTGAACTCTGATCTCTCCCATAGGGATGTGTGGGGAAATACTTCCCCTCAGGAAAGCTAGGATTTTCAGTGTTGCATGGCATTGATTTCAACTGCAAACAGTTATTAAAATAGCAGCCTCTAAAGTCAAGAGGGAAAAGAACAAAAAGGATGTGACGGGAATCAGAACGATGCGATTGTGATTGATTTTTTTTCTTGCAAAGTCACAAGCCTAGAAATAAATCCTATAAAGCAAAGTAAAAATTCTCTCCTTTCCAAGAGTGGGGAAAGAGCCATTTTTATCCCTAAAACTTTCTGATCATCAGGTATAAAACAGCACTGGAGAAGATCTATTAACTCAGTGATGGTGGAAGTAACCTCACCTAAGCCCTTGAAGCCAGGGCTGTGTTGTACAGGGTTTGTCCCACCTTGCTGGGTCAGGGGAGCTCCAGGTGGGGTCTGCAAACCCTGAGCAGAGGGCACTGCCCTGGGGGCAGGTGAGGGAGCAGCCAGGGACCTTTCCAGTTGGACTGGCCGTGGCAGGGACAGTGTTTTCCTGACTCCCTCCTTGCTCTCCTCAGGATAATTGAGCTGAAGAGGTGGCCTGGAAGAGGCAGGAGAGCAGCTACTGAGCAAGGGCCTTGGGCCAAGAGCGACAGGACAGCTTCATGAGGAGGGGATAAGGCTGAAGGACTAAGGGAGGGGCTAAAATAGTGGCAGTGGAGGTGTTTGATTTTGGACATGTGTCAAGTAGATGCAGGAGAGTCCAAAGCAAGGTCAGTTTATGACCTGCTGCTGCAGGAGCTACTTTCTAATGCTGTAACTAGGAGCAGTTTCCTGGCTGGCAGGTCAGACATTATCCCACCTGGTGATGCAATTCATACTGTTCTGCTTGGCATGTTCTCTTTCTTAGACCAGGAAAAGGAGAAGCTTTCATATGAAAAGCATAAAGGGTTTGGATTTGGCAAGGAAAGGCAACACTTACTGTTGATTTACTGGCTGGAAGGATGCCAGACAGTAGGGAGGGGATGCAACAGAGACCTCTGCCATTGATGGGTTTCTCTGAATTTTTTCAAGTGATGTTGAGCTAAAGTTACTTGTCAAGAAGCTTCATCAGTAAAATCAACAGTGGTGCAGAAGGTAGCCTGTGTTTCCTTGCTCTCTGACAGTTCCCATCTTCCTCATCACTGCGGGGAGGCAGAAGGTTTTGGCTACTGTAGGGGAGGCCAACAGAGCGATGCTGTCTGCCAGCCCAACAGTACAACAGAGAACAGCCAGGCTCTGCAACTCCAGTTGTGAACAATGCAATATCTGTCACGATCCACCACAGCAGGGCTTTAGGGTTTATAGCTGCCTCTATTTAGGGTCCTTATTTTGTATTTAGGGCCTCTAATTTTGTACTTATGGCACAAATTTGGCATTTATGCAATATTCCAGGTGATCAGCTGAAGTCCTGTCTTCAGCACCTCTTTGCTGGCACTTTTCTCATCTCTCTGTTCATCCAGCTCTGATCTGGGTCTGCCAGTGCTCTGGTGATACCACGGGATCTCAGAGCAGCTGCTGACAGGTGGATGGAGATCCCATACACATGGGGAAATGCAGCCCTACCTAGAACTGATCTATGTCTCATAATGCCCCAGTCCTCCTAGACAGTCCTTCGTTCCCATCTGTGTGTCTCCAGTGACTGTCACCTAATCCGCTCCTGCTGTATCACTTCCTGCATGCAGGGGTATTTGCAGGAGGCCTGTTTGTAAGACCACATTGTGTGATGTGTTTGTGCTCTGGATTAGTTTAATGGAACTGCAGTATATCCTGCAAGATGGTTTCCCAGCTGGTAAATCATGTTTAAACAGCAAAAAACAAATATGCTTTCTTGTTGCTCCAGTCTTTTTATATCTGGTTGCTTAGCATTGTTCCTATCTTGTGTCCACTTTGCAGTGCTTCAGCACAATTGCCAAACAAACTGGCTAAAAATCAATTTAACAGAGATCAGAGAAAAAAAAAAAAAAAGCAAACCCAAATGAGATAAAACAGCCACTGATGGGATACACAGACATATCAATTTGGCAGCCAGTCAAACTTCTTAGAGCCATCAGTTGTGCTCATTAAATGTCAGAGTTGTGAATTTTCCCCAGGCATTATCAGCAAACACTTGAACATGGCCCAGCTTAGTTGTAAGTGATTTTCTTCCCCAAATTTCAGGTAAAAAGATGAATGAGAAGAGATGACAATAGCAAGTCCATAGCACAATTTTAGTTCCAGAAATAAACTTCTCTGTCACAAAGCCAGGTGTTAACATTTTCCTTTTATTCCAGATAAAAATAAATATTTTCCCTACGTACTTAGAGGTACTTCTCAAGCCAAGACTCCCACACAGACTTGAATTTCAATGCCAGTAGAACTAGTACCAAGTTTTTATTTGATAATGTTCATTCGTACAGCAATATAAGGCCTCAAATCTTTTTCTCTACAGGCAAAAGTGGTGGGGCTTCTATGTGGATTTTGGTGAGGTTTTTTTGACATGGAAAATTCAAGAAGCAGCAAACCTTCTTTAACACTCAAGCTTAGAAAAAAAGAAAGATGATGTCACTGGAGTGTGTTTTCTTTGATATCACAGCAGCTCACAACTGCCAGGAGGTGGCAGAAAATTGAAGTCAACTAGGGTGAGATAGAGAAAACTGAATTCTTCTAGAAACCAGCAAAGAAAGAGCAACAGCTCCTTTCCCCTGAGCAGTGCAGGAGAAGGCATGGCCAGGCCCAGAGAGCTCCCCAGCCCTGTGAGGCCCCTCTGCTCTGCACATCAGGAACTCTCATTGGTTTAGATTCAAAAAGCATAAATTAGAAGATCCAGTGGCTTGCTCTTTTGTGTGGGCTTTGGGAAAACTTCGGGACAAGGGTTTATACCGAGCAGGCATCAGGAAGGTCATCTTTTTGCACGTGACGGGACCCTCTACAATGACAGGATTTCAGTCAGGTGTTGTTCAGGTAACTCTGCAGAAATCAGGGAGGTCTCCCACTACAAACTGGTTACCCAGTGTGGCCTAGGTTGTGAAACACACACCTGGCCAAGAGCTTTGCCTCACTAAGGACCTTGGGATTTGACCTTTAATTCTGAACATGTTGACTGTATAAACAAGCCATCACAATTTGTCTGCACTACGCTAATCACTGAACCCATTCAAGAAAGGACCTGGGGGTGAGGAGCAGGCAGGGGCCATTCTGGCAACACCCAAGCCTGGTGATTTCTCTGGGGGAAAGACCTTGTTATCCTGCTACACAGGTGGATGGGGAGCTGCCCAGCTTCAAAGCCAGGGCCCCAAGCGCTCCATAGGACAGCCTTTGCCTGGAATCTTCATGTACCTGAGCGTTTGGAAAAATGTCCAAGCGTCACTCGTTCCCGTTTAAGAAAGAGACACTGTTGCTCCTGGCGTGCAGTGTCACTACTGCATTACGTAAGAACCGCCATCAGTGTTTGGATTAATGCTGCTGCCTGTATCGTGTTTCAAAACATGCCAGCAGCGCTGTGGCCTTTGCTCCCAGGCTCAGGTCGTGTGGATCCCGAGGGAGGCGGGCGAGAGGGCACCTGCAGCCCGGCTGAGCCGTGCGCTACCCAACAACCACACCGGGAGCTGCTTTAAGAGCGAAAAGTCTGTGTCAGACACCGCCTTTCTCTAGCACTCGACCCAAAAGGGGTCAGTTCCTTCGCCCCCCTGCTCAAACACTTCAGCACCTTCAGGAGCACTTGGGTAGAATACTGCATTTATCTATTTAAGTGAGTGCTGAGTAGTATTTGCAATGTATAGGAGAGACTGTTACCTCGGCTGTTGCTTACCAGGAAGGAGGGTAAGCATTCCCCACCTCTAGCGTGCTAAATCTCAGGAAAGAGTTAAAATTGTGACTGCAGCTTCAAAATCTGCAGCTATTTGCACCTTGTTGTTGGGTCAGCAGTTTGGCTGATAAAGGAGCCCTGACCTCCTCACCTGTAGAGGAAAGTCCAAAGATCTTCAGAAGAGTTTGGGGTTGTTTACCAAAAAGCAGAAGTCCAGAAACCCATATAGGGAGGCAGCCTGGGAATACAGGCCAAAATAGATGATGTAACATGGTGGAGGCTTCCAGCTTCCAAGAGAGAGTACAAATCTTGACTCATAACTTTGCAATGTCTTCCAGCCATTTGAAACCTCCCCCCCACCCCCGTCATCCCAAAGGATGTCTCCTTTCAGTGACATGAACTGGTTCTCACTGAATCTACAATTCAGTGCCATAGTTACACTGCCTCCTGTAATCCCTTTGATGCTGAAGAGAATGACTTNTCCCCAGGCATTATCAGCAAACACTTGAACATGGCCCAGCTTAGTTGTAAGCGATTTTCTTCCCCAAATTTCAGGTAAAAAGATGAATGAGAAGAGATGACAATAGCAAGTCCATAGCACAATTTTAGTTCCAGAAATAAACTTCTCTGTCACAAAGCCAGGTGTTAACATTTTCCTTTTATTCCAGATAAAAATAAATATTTTCCCTACGTACTTAGAGGTACTTCTCAAGCCAAGACTCCCACACAGACTTGAATTTCAATGCCAGTAGAACTAGTACCAAGTTTTTATTTGATAATGTTCATTTGTACAGCAATATAAGGCCTCAAATCTTTTTCTCTACAGGCAAAAGTGGTGGGGCTTCTATGTGGATTTTGGTGAGGTTTTTTTGACATGGAAAATTCAAGAAGCAGCAAACCTTCTTTAACACTCAAGCTTAGAAAGAAAGAAAGATGATGTCACTGGAGTGTGTTTTCTTTGATATCACAGCAGCTCACAACTGCCAGGAGGTGACAGAAAATTGAAGTCAGCTAGGGTGAAATAGAGAAAACTGAATTCTTCTAGAAACCAGCAAAGAAAGAGCAACAGCTCCTTTCCCCTGAGCAGTGCAGGAGAAGGCATGGCCAGGCCCAGAGAGCTCCCCAGCCCTGTGAGGCCCCTCTGCTCTGCACATCAGGAACTCTCACTGGTTTAGATTCAAAAAGCATAAATTAGAAGATCCAGTGGCTTGCTCTTTTGTGTGGGCTTTGGGAAAACTTCGGGACAAGGGTTTATACCGAGCAGGCATCAGGAAGGTCATCTTTTTGCACGTGACGGGACCCTCTACAATGACAGGATTTCAGTCAGGTGTTGTTCAGGTAACTCTGCAGAAATCAGGGAGGTCTCCCACTACAAACTGGTTACCCAGTGTGGCCTAGGTTGTGAAACACACACCTGGCCAAGAGCTTTGCCTCACTAAGGACCTTGGGATTTGACCTTTAATTCTGAACATGTTGACTGTATAAACAAGCCATCACAATTTGTCTGCACTACGCTAATCACTGAACCCATTCGAGAAAGGACCTGGGGGTGAGGAGCAGGCAGGGGCCATTCTGGCAACACCCAGGCCTGGTGATTTCTCTGGGGGAAAGACCTTCTTATCCTACTACACAGGTGGATGTGGAGCTGCCCAGCTTTAGAGCCAGGGCCCCAAGCACTCCGCAGGTCCCTCCGTAGGACAGCCTTTGCCTGGAATCTTCATGTACCTGAGCATTTGGAAAAATGTCCAAGCGTCACTCGTTCCCGTTTAAGAAAGAGACACTGTTGCTCCTGGCGTGCAGTGTCACTACTGCATTACGTAAGAACCGCCATCAGTGTTTGGATTAATGCTGCTGCCTGTATCGTGTTTCAAAACATGCCAGCAGCGCTGTGGCCTTTGCTCCCAGGCTCAGGTCGTGTGGATCCCGAGGGAGGCGGGCGAGAGGGCACCTGCAGCCCGGCTGAGCCGTGCGCTACCCAACAACCACACCGGGAGCTGCTTTAAGAGCGAAAAGTCTGTGTCAGACACCGCCTTTCTCTAGCACTCGACCCAAAAGGGGTCAGTTCCTTCGCCCCCCTGCTCAAACACTTCAGCACCTTCAGGAGCACTTGGGTAGAATACTGCATTTATCTATTTAAGTGAGTGCTGAGTAGTATTTGCAATGTATAGGAGAGACTGTTACCTCGGCTGTTGCTTACCAGGAAGGAGGGTAAGCATTCCCCACCTCTAGCGTGCTAAATCTCAGGAAAGAGTTAAAATTGTGACTGCAGCTTCAAAATCTGCAGCTATTTGCACCTTGTTGTTGGGTCAGCAGTTTGGCTGATAAAGGAGCCCTGACCTCCTCACCTGTAGAGGAAAGTCCAAAGATCTTCAGAAGAGTTTGGGGTTGTTTACCAAAAAGCAGAAGTCCAGAAACCCATATAGGGAGGCAGCCTGGGAATACAGGCCAAAATAGATGATGTAACATGGTGGAGGCTTCCAGCTTCCAAGAGAGAGTACAAATCTTGACTCATAACTTTGCAATGTCTTCCAGCCATTTGAAACCTCCCCCCCACCCCCGTCATCCCAAAGGATGTCTCCTTTCAGTGACATGAACTGGTTCTCACTGAATCTACAATTCAGTGCCATAGTTACACTGCCTCCTGTAATCCCTTTGATGCTGAAGAGAATGACTTCTCTATTATCTTTACTTTTAAAACTTGGATTTCCTGTGTGGGGAAGTCCTCATGTTAAAAACAAGCAGAGAAAATGCTTTAAAGAAGGAGGTGAATGTGCTCAGATTGTGAAGCAGCTGATCTAAAGGCAGCAAGACCCTTAGGGAACCCTGGGCCACAATAGTTGACATTCCAGGCAGGAAATTATGGTTTATTTAACTAACTGAACTGAAAACTGCCAGGGACTTTATAAAAGTGAAACAGAATTAGTAAGAGCATTTAGCTAAGACAGACATGAAGACTAAAACTCCTATGGTTGTGGGAAAGAGAGATTTTATATCTGGAAATGGAAGTGGCCTCTGCTATTTGATTCATCTAAAAGATCAGGTGGGCAAGGGATGCCATGAGGGAGTTCCTGCTTGCTTATCAACACGGCTTGTTGCAGTGGCTGCTGCTTCTCCACACAGTTTCCCTTCCAGCCACAGACCTGCCTTGAAGTTTCTGAGATAAAATAGCACAATTCTGCAACTAGGCTATTCTGCTCCTAAATATGCATGTTCTTGCAAATGCGTCAGTAAAAATGCTTCTGAGCACTTCTGTGAGTTAAAAAGGACCTTTTTGATCAATAATGGTGTTTCTTTTCAGAGGTTTTCTTCCCTTTTAGCAATATGCAGTAAACACTATGATTTTTTACTTCCTGTGGCAGTGAATGATACCCAGGAGTTTGACTTTCCTAGAGGATCTGGCTACAGACACCAAGGTGACAGAACAAAACTTGTCTAAGTCAGACAACTTTAGTAACAACAACGGAAATTGAGAGAATGGCACAGCATAAAGGCATTCATTATTCATCAGTTGATACCCCGGGGAAAAAATCTGTGAGCAGTTTTTGGGTTTCGCAAACCAAATCTGACTTTGCCAGGGCCTGGCAAAGATCCCAAAGGTGAAGTGCTTGATCTATTATCTCCTCTGTCTTCGATCAGCAGAGACATTCCCTATGGCCCAGGTGTCTCTCCTTCGTGTCCCTCTCTCTCCTCCCTCACGCCCTACTGCGGGCCAAGGAAGTGTTCCAGGCCTGGAATGCATTGTCCCAGCTGCACCTGAGCCCTTCTGACAGGGAAATGGCAGGTAGGCGTCCTTCTGCAAAGCAGTGACCTTAACCTCCTTCTCCAGCCCGCTGGGAGAGCAGAGTTCAATGAACAAGTCTGGCTGCACTGCTGAAAGCCGTGGCCTCAGGGGAACGAACTTGTTGGGTTTGTTTCCAGCTGGATGGTTCCCGGTCAGCTTTATTGTGCAATTCCACAAATCCTGATGCCAGCACAAATAAGCCAGAGATACAGGCTGAGCAGAGGTTTCTTCTTCCAGCAGCTCTGCTGGCTTAGGCCATCCACAAATGCTTGTGGGATGCCTACTCCAAGAAAACCTTGGCTCAGCCATGTAGAATGTAAAACCCTCTGGGATGATTTTTCTGTCTCCTGCAATTCTGCACAAATCCTAGCATGGGCTTACTCCTCCTCTGCTCGATTCCTGCGTGCTGCAGCTCTTTAAACATTCACAGAGCACTACCCAGAGTGGAGTGCTTCAAAAGGGAGTGAGTCTGCAACACCACATCACCTCCTGCTGAGCATCACTGAGTCATCGCAACCTTGGACAATCAATCAACTGGTTTTGTGTTATTTAAGTTGCCCTAAAGGCTACATTTCAAAATCTGAAATGTATGGATTGGAAAAGCTGACAACAGTTCATTCTGCTCAAGCTGTTTAGAAGCACTGCACAGACCTTGCTTGAAAAGATGGCTTTCAAGAGAGGGAATTTAACCAAATTCCACACTAGCTTGCTCCTCAGCCTTGGTGAACAGAAAGTCTTCAGAATATTTAGAATGTGATTTAAGCTAACAAGTCAAGGAAATAGGTGTTAAGACTCAAACTCCTCCTTGATGCTCAATTTGTAATTCATCCAGTCGTTAATGAGCCAGATTCTTGACTAGTATATATGGGCATAAATCCGCTTAAGCCCTGCAAGAATGTTGATTTATGCTTGCTGCAAATCTGACCTTTCGTTCAGTGTTTCCTGGTAAGTTCCAATCCTCTTTGCACTGTTCATTTATTGGAATGGAATTAGATTTACCAAGGTAGGCTCTGACAGAACGGATTGCTTTTCCCTTAAATTTTTGTGCCAGGGATAAAGTGGTGGTCTATTTCAGTGTAGTACTGTTAATAAGATAGGTTTTTTGAAGGAAAGTCAGGAATTATAATATCATTCATTATGGTGCCATATTTTTTTTATTTCTCAGTTATACCAAATAAGTACAGTATGCTCCACAAATTACAACTCCTTCTAGGAAATCTGAGATATATCTGCTGAATAGAGGTTAAATAAGTTTAGCTAACAAGAAATTGCATAAAAGCTTAAATATATGAAGCCAAATGATCTGCTGAGAGTGTATTGGAATGAAAATACCCTTACATTTGCTTAACTGAACATATTTTGCTCCAAATAACCTTATGTTCTTTATTTCTAAGTCCACAATCCCTGCACTGAGACTCAGCACACTGCACAAAGCCAAACTTACCAGGAGATGATAATCAGGAATCTATTTTATTGGTGTAAATATAACGCCCTCGATCTTTGCTTATGCTAACTGCATGGTAAATACAGCTCAGGCCTGCAGAGAACCTTGCTGAGAAAATTGTGTGTGAGATTATACTACTGTGAAGTGCTCGACATGGGGGCTACGCTCAAAACACAGAGCTCACGTAGGAGGCAGCAGCCGGTTTGCTACAATCTTCCTCGCACAGGTATCGTCTTATACTGCTGCTTTCAGTCTGCACCAGCTTTTGATGACCTTCCCGATGACGACTGAAGCAGTTTGCATGGAATTGATAACAACCTGAGCAGGTAGAAAGTCCTCCTCTGGCGCGGCATCACAGCCAGAGGGATTTGACATTGAAACATTAAGCTTGGTATGAATGGGGTGTGAATGGCGATGTAAAAGTGTGAAATCACCAGGAAACGCCACGAATGGGCAAAGGAATGGTATGTGGAGCTTCTGAAGGCACCGGGGGCTGGAAAACCTGGGTGGGCTGCCTCCTGCGTGAATTGTAGACCTCTGCTGGAGGCAGTTTTTTCCCAGTCCTGACTCCTACATCCATACTGGAGCTAGCATGTGTGTGTGACTCCCTGGACTTAGGCTGCAGCTTTGTCCTCAGCCCCATCTCCTGGGTGGACAAAGGACCTACGCTGCACCTTTTTGTCAAGCCTTGTCTCTGGTGCCCTTGTTCTCCTGCTACTCCTGAATGTCCCCTGGACGTGATCCATTAACTTTGTCTGGTTTGGGACTGCTGATGGACCCTGTTATCAGTATCCAGGTCTGTGTGCCATGTTCAGGAGCTGGACCCAGTCGCTGAAGGCACTGCCTGTGCTGGAACTCCCTTGGCTCCTGACCTGCCTGACAGAGGCGGCACGGCCACCACCATCTCCATCCTCATACACAAGAAAGAAGGAGTGAAAACAGTCTGTGAGACAAAGTATGTGTGAAATCAGATTAAAATTAAATAAACTTCCCCTTCTATCTGGTTTTGCATTGAACTTTGCTACATTAGCCAAACATAAGCAAAGAAAACACTCAAGATAACACTGATCAACTAGGGAGGTGCAGAGTCAATCTCGAATGGGTGAGTGGTATTTGGTGATCAGGGCATGAGTTTGTTCAAGGCATAGAGAGGATGAGATGAAGAGGTGGAATAGGTAGAGGAGCAGTTTCAAGAAACAGCTCATTTTAGGTTGCTTTCATTTGGCAGCTTTGTGTATTATTTTTATTTATATGTGCAATATAGTAGAGATTTGTAAAAACATCTAGGAGCCTAACTTTCAGAGATGACATAGCCCTTCCCCAAAAACAAAGTAGATCTTCAAATCAGGCTCTCAATTGGGAAATAAATCCAAATAATTCTCTGTGTATTTGAAAAGAAAGTATTTTGGCTTCCGAGCAAAATGAGAAAATGTGCAATCCATTTGATCTGCTTCAGATGCCACAACCATCTGCAACTGCATGTGGCAAAGACACATTTCTCAGCTTCGCAGGCATGTATGATTATGGGGAGCTTCGAATAAAATAGATAAACCTTTGGGATGCTCTTTTTGTTGTTTACTTATCTCTCAGCAGCGTTCTGTGGGAAGCTCTCCTCCCGGAAGGCTGCGGGGGAGGGCTCCGCTGAGCCTTTCAGCGCCGTTCGGAAGTGCCTGAGAAGCAGCCAACGTGAACAAGCACGGCTGGCACCAGCAGAGGGTCACAGATGCTGCTCTGAGCACGCCATTGTGCAGCATCCCCGCGCCGGGCGGGCTCCAGCTGCCGCTGTACCAAGGACGCGACCGCCACCTGCTGTCCCCAGCCCAGCCCAGCCCAGCCCAGCCCAGCCGGGGCGCCAGGAAAGGGCAGAAGCCCGCCCGCCCCTGCCCAGCAGCGGCTCCCCTGGGACGGAGCCTTCATTTCCCAGCTGCAGTGGCGTCACTTCTAGCCGTGTTTTCAGTTCTTATCGCTGATTTATCCCTTCGCCCCCCAGCCGGAGGAACCAACTCCTACTGGCGGTTATATGAGCTGGCGTGTGGATGAGCAGCCGGCGGTGACACTGCACTGATCCTTCTGGGAATGCTGCCTGCCATGTGAGATGGGGACAGAGAGGGACACCTTGCCAAGGCAGCTGCGCAGCCAGCCTATATGCATATCTCTGTATGGACATGTGGCACTCACAGCTGCACACTGGTGCTGACTGTGGCTTTCCGTGCTCTTGTAATACCCACTTCTCAGAGATTACATTCCAGTTGGTCTCTTAGCTGGGAGCTTGAATGAAATGCAGGCAGGGGGACTGGTTCAGGGTAATTTCCAGGGCAGAGAACTTGCCAGCACTGAATGATGGACCTGCTGGAAACGGCTTCTGAGCTGAGGCAGTTGTCTCTCAGTCCGTTTGCTTACCTGGGATGCTCTTCTCGATGTCTCATGTTTCTCCAGCAATCTAAAATCAGCCTAATCCTGTCACAGAGGAAAGCCCTTACTGCTCTGCAGTCTGTCTTACACATGTTGCTTGCTTTCCAATTAACTCTATAATATCTGGGCACGTGACTGCTTTTCAATCTTTAAATACTGGTTTTTCCACATTTACTCCAATGGTGATTTTTTTTCATTGCCTTCTTTTTAGCATCTTTGGAAAGGAGGTTATTCTCATAAAACAACATGGCCACATATTACACAGGAGTTATTTTTGTCTATTTCCCATACACTTTTCTTTCGGGATTTTTGGCAAAAGATAAAACAGATCTTTTCAGGCCAAAAAGACAAAGACGCTTTGGTTAACTTAAATATTGAATAAGCTAAACAGCTAATTGGTTTGGGTTTTGGCTTTTTTTGATTCTTAATCTTCTTTGTACTCTGATTGGGAGAATACTTTGCAAATACAGCTATCCCACCAGCTGATGTTATTCAGTATCATTATCCTCACTTTCTGCCAGATCTACTTTTTGTTCATGTGGGGATTTTTTCATGAAGATGTCAGTAGTTTCATCAGTAGAGTCCTGATTTGATGGGTGGTCCACAGGGCCTGTTTCTTCACTCTCATGATATAATTTATCCTTGGGGCACGCTGAGTGCTCACACTGTGACACAGGTAACTGCTTGGTGGGGTGCAGCTGTGTTTGTTCGCACTTATCCCTGGACTAAAAAGTTTCATTGCCTTTGTTTAAAGCACAAAGCTGAAAATTGTCCTAAAGGAATCCAAGACAGCTACTTGAAATCACTTCTAATGACTGGGGAAGTTTTTTCTTGACAGTTTGTTTCTGTCCCCACTGCAGAGCAACATAAAAGTGATATTTTGTGACTGTTGTGAATTTGAAATATGTACATTTTAGATGACAACAATTTTCAATCACATACAGAGGAATTCAAGTTCTCTCTTGCTTGCATTCCTCTGTTAGGAAGCTGTGACCTGCTGAGTCATTAAACAATGAGGTGCTAGAGTTAAACCTCTCCCTCCACTGACACATTTAAGTACCTAGAAAAGAAATTAATGTCACAGAGATTACTTCGCCTAGAATAAATTATGTCAAGCAGGCTCATTTCCAGCTCTTGGTTTTAGAAGGGCTCCTAACACTGTCTTACATGGCCATCCATCTCACAAGCAAGTCCAGAAAAACACAAATGGATGAGTACAGAACTGGCTGGAAACTGGACTGGAATATTTAACAAGAGCGTGTTGTTAACTTGGTTGGACACAGTAAACAGAATTCTGCAGGAGTATCACCAATCTGATACTTTCATTAAATAATTTGGATGGCAGAACAGACAATTTTCTTTCCAGCCCCACTGGCTGGGAGGGGCAGGAAGTGTTAGAGGACAGGGCTAGGGTCCTGACACCCTTGGCAAATTACAGCAGGGGGAAAGAAAGTCATTCAAAGCATGTGCTTTCACTCTCTGCAGAATCACCAACATCCCAAATGCAGGTTGTGGAATTACTGGTCTGATAGCATCACGGTATAAACCCTCTTGGTGGTTAGCATGGATCACAAACCAAACAGGAATCAGCCATGCCACTACAAAAAGGGCAAATAGCACTGGGAGCTACATAAAAAGGAATATTGCCAGGCAAATGAAGCCATTCTTCTGTCATGCTTGGGGCTAGAAAACTTTCAGTTGGGGTATTGTATACTGCTTGGGACAGAATAGAGAGAGGTTTTATGAGGAAGCATTGGAGGAATTGGAGTGGTTTATCCCAGAGAAAGGGGAGACCTCGTAGGAGGGCTCTAGATATGTGCACTGTATGTCTACAGGAGAGGATAATAAAGTCTTCTCATCAGCTGAAAAGCCTCTGGGGGCAACAGAGATCTGGGTTAGATGTTGGAAACAGCTTTCTGAAGGTGTAGATGAAAAAAAGAGTGAGAGAATAATACAGGGAATGACAGCCTTGGTTTCTCAGTTTCAAATGCAGATTGAACAAGTGTCTGTCAGAAATTACCTAATGGAATTGATTCTGCTTTTTGGGTGTGAGAAAGAAAGCAATTTTCATCCCCATTTTTCTGATATTCCTGTTTGGAGCCAAAGACCATAATTTAGACATCTGAGTTAGATGTCTAAGTTATACATTGTCAATACCAGCTAATTATCACCCCAAGGCTCTTCCTTTCCAATTCTGTTTAATATATCATAAGGAAAAAAATCTTAGTGATTAATAATTCAAATCAGAAGCAGCCATAAAGTAGGCTGGCACCGCGTTATGCAAACTTGATTTGTTCAAATTCATGTTTCGCAGGTCCTAAACTTCTTTAGAGCATATATGGCGGCCCTGCTAATGTCTAAACAGCTGATGATCTGGAGACCTGGCTGCTGGACATCAGGATGATTCAGCTGAGTCAATAAAGGCCATATTGGAACACCCATTTCACTCTACTGCAGAAAGGCTGCTGCATGAAAAGGGGAAAACACAAATATTACTCATTCACTCATTCAGAAAATGCTAAAACTCAGGCTCTGAACAGCCTTTGATATTTGACCTCTGAAGATGGCCTGTGATTAAGACTCTAATCCTTTAAACACTTTAATACATTTCACTTCAAGTTAATAGGATTAGTCACATGCCTGAAGTGTGCATGGCTGGGCCCAAGCTATTGTTGAGCTCAGCTGGTTAAAAACTTGCAGACACTTTCTGATGGAATATTGTCTTATATTGTCTGAGTCTTTTCTAAACAGTTCTAGTCCCAAGTAATATCCTAAAGTGAAGATATTTAATAAAAAGAAAACTTAGCCAAGTTCTTGCTTAAAAATGTACACACAAAAAGAACAAATCTGTATTGGCTTTTTCAGCAGCACAGAGGTTTGAGAGGAGACATGGGAGATTTGAGATTTGAGAGGCATTGTATTGGTTTTCTGGAAGATGTAGGTTTAAATTCTCAGACTTTTACTTTTCTTTCAAAGCCAGGGTGATGTTAAACATGCACAGAATCAGACAGATCAGAGAGTTACAAAAAGGGGAAGAAACATTTTCTATCCTGGTTTGTATTTTATAGAAAAATTACTTTGTCTTAAAAGCACAAAGTTGTTTCTTCTCTTGCTGCTGACAGACTAGCTGAACTTGGGAGTCCTGGCAAACCTAGTCTGGATCAGTTCATCGCGTGGTAAATGTGTGCAGAGGTTGTGAGGAGTGAACACAATGTAGGAAGCGATTGAAGACACACGGAGGACAGACGTGCAGGCACACACAGCACGGAGGTTCCCATTTGTTGTTGCATGTCTGCCAGAAGAAGAGGCTGGGCCACATCAAGGCGCTGTACTGACGTGTAACTTGTGCTGGACCTGGGTTTAAACGCCACGGGGGCAGTTTGGGAATCCCTGCACAGCTCCGTGTCACTGGCTACTGCCCCATAAAATGCCCACAGCACACATTCACACAGTGCTATTAATTCTCCCACTGGAGAAACACAGAGGTAAATCCCCTCTGCTGAGGGACGTGATGTGACAGTATTGTCATTTACAGGAAGAGGCAACAACTGTGGTTAAGGGTTTCCAAAGAGTGACAGCAACAGACAGCTGCAGTGCCCTTCCCTGGCCTGCCTGTACCTCCCCTTGTAGATGCAGGGAGAGATTTTTCCTTCACTCATCTGAGGACTGCAGTCAGCAGAATGCAGACTGCTTTTAGCCAAGCGTTCCTGCCAACCCTTAACGTGGACCAAAGCGAGCAAACACAAAAGTCAAAGAGCAACAATCCCTGCTCTGTCAGTGCTGGTGTCATACAGGAATCTGAGTCATACTAAAAGCCTCTCAAGGAAGGGCACAGCGGAGATACCAGAAATTCAAGCTGGAGCAGGGAAGTTTTGATGAAAGCACCACAGCAGCGATGAGGTAGCAGATAAGACTGCAAAAAATGGCATCACAACCTTATAGACAGTAGCACAGAGGGAAATACAGTACCAAAAATGAGAAGAAAATTGTTGTACCACTAACTGCCTGTGAAGAGAGGCAACTAGGAAGTCTTAAAATTAAGAAAGTCATAATACAAAGAAGGCAGAAACCAGAAGAGGTGATCAGTTCTGAGTCAGAAGTAAAAGGTCAGTGAATGGAGATGAGAATAAAAAGGGGGAAAGATAGAAGGATTAAGTTCTTACAGGATAAGGGGTGAGGCGCGTTGACACTGGTTAGGTGCCAGCACCATGAAAATTATTCACTTATTTTATTAAGTCAGGACTGTCCCAAGAAGCAGTGGTAGGTCAGGAGGACTGTCCACCCTGTGCAGAGTGATGCCATGCAGAGATACCAGAGCAAGCATTACAGGAACAACTTGGATCTCCTGTAGCTCAAGAACTACAAAGGCCCTGCAAATTAACTGGTGCAGTGGCTGGCTCAGATAAATTGTCCTGTCCCTCCCCTCAGCTAAGGCCTCACTGGGCATCTTTACACCAGGCTGCAATGTGAGTTATAGCTATGCCCAGACAGGAATATCAGATATGAAAAAAAGCGTGAGGGCACTGGAGAGGCAAAGGGAAACTGGAAAAGGCAGGAAGGAACTGGAGGAACTGAAAGTTAAGAGCTGTCAAGTGCTAGCTGTGTTAAAGAATTTATGCTAAAGAAGGATTAAATGAAGGGGAAAAGCTGCCTTTCAGTGCCCATGTTTCTATGAGAAGCAGTGTGGTATAGAGGAATTTTTGTCAGATGGATCTCAGAAAACAGATCCAGGAAATGAGCTGGTAACCAATGCAAGGGAAGAGTCTTCAGTCAGCTGATGTTCTTGCACAATTTTATGGCTTGTCAGAAAAATATTTGAACATACACGCTCACACACAGAGGATTTTGTTTGGCCACTCTGCTGGTCAGCAGTGCTCCTGGGAGCCCTGTTTATCAGGCAGTATTCCGGCAGCTGGGAGTGCACTGCTGAAGTAACTGTGACACCCCTACAAGCCAAGCACCAACTCTGAAGCCTCAATAAGCCAAGAAAGATTGCTGAGGAAACTTAATCCGTATTCTTCCTTTGTTACAGGATTTCTGCCTGGCTGATGTCCACTCATGGACGAGCCGGCAGCTGGGAATGTAGGAGGGATAGGGGCAGGTGTCAGGGTGCACTTGGAGCTACTGCCCATTGCCCCAAAAAGGCTTCAGAACCCCATAAGGGCTTTTTCCCTTCAAAACCTCACAATTCTCACTGTCACTGAAAAATAAGGAGTTGCTTTTGGGAAAAAGAAAAAAGTTGGGAGTTTTTGCTGTTTTATTGATATCCCTATGCCAAGGTCGGGGATGATAATCATAGACCCATAGAATGAATTGGGTTGGAAGGGACCTTAAAGATCATCTAGTTCTGACCCCCCTGTTGTGGGCAGAGACACCTTCCACTAGACCAGGTTAGGTTGCTCAGAGCCGCATCCAACCTGGCCTTGAACACTGGCAGGGATGGGGCATCCACAGCTTCTCTGGGCAACCTGTGCCAGTGCCTCACCACCCTCACAGTACAGAATTTCTTCGTGGCACTACTGTCTATCAGTTTGACGCCAGCACCCCTTGTCCCCTCACTCCATACCCCCGCAAACAGCCCCTCTCCAAGGAGTTTAGGGGCCAACCCGAGGTGGGCGGAGGGACAATCCCCGGCACCGGCGCCAGCTGTGAGCGGGGGGCNCGGAAGAGCTCTGGCCGCCTCTGCCTCGGCCCCCGCCCGGGCAGCGCCCGCGGCCGGGCTCGGCCGGGCCTTTCGCCTCGCCGGCCGGGGCTGCTCCCTCCTGGGGGCTGGAGAAGCGTCTGTGTGCGGGGAGGGGGCGAGCGGGGCCCCTTCTCTCAAGAGGTGCCGGCACCCCCGGGCTGGGAGCGGGCAGCCGCGGCTTGCGCCTCCCGGTCTGGAAGTGCCGAGATCCCGGGAGCAGAGCGGTGGTGCGGGGGAAGGCAGTGGCTAAAAGTCGGCTAAGTCCTTTTGTTTGCTCTGAAAACACAAGTCTGCCACGTCTCAAGTGCAGGTCGGAGACAACGTGACAAGTTTTGGGTGAATGGGCTGCGTTGTCTGAGGTCTCTGTGTGCTCCGCGAAGGAATAGCGTGTACCAGCGCTGTGGGGAGGATTGGTGCAAGGCATTTGCTGTGTTGTTAATATTGTTCTAAAGTCTGTACTTCAGCAGTTGGTGTTCTAGTTCAAGCTATCAGTAACATGTGGATTCCGTGTGAAATAACCCACTGACTTGCCTGGATGAGGTCTGGCAGTGGGAAGGGCACGTGGTCTTTTCATACATTAATATCCTGGGTTTCATTCCTCTGGGAGGACCCAAATTATAAATCATGCGTGCGTATTTGGATAGAAAATATTTCCTCTTTGGTAGCCACCAGCTAGGGAGACACTTTTTCTGTTTGCTCTTCAATAGAGTGCCAGAGGTCTACTTCTATAATTAGTTTGCTTAAACCCAGCGTAAATGAGGTGTAGTTGTTTTTAGCAAAAACTGTGGGAAAACCAGAAAAAAACGTACTTTCAGTTGTACAGTGTCTTCCTTTTGGTGGTGTCAGACCTAGTGAGTGTGTCAGTGTCTCTGTATCATTAGTAAAATTTCGGTGATATTCACTAATAGCGTGACCAGTTGATAATATGTACCAACCATATGGCAGATGTGAAATTAATCGGCTTCCGCTGGGGGTTTAATTTCTTAGAAAATATACTTTTTAATATTTAGGCACATTTAATTCCTCTCTGACTCTACATTGGAATCTGGTTTGTAACATAAGTAATACAACAACNCGGCGGGCGGGGGGCAGCGGGCGGTGTGAGCGGAGAGGCTGCTGCAGCCCCCCGTGTTCCGGCCCGGCCATGGATTTCCGCAACATTCTCGTGATGGCCTCGGAGCAGCAGGGGCTGAACGCGGTG
>VYXC01011199.1:532762-556700 GCA_013397175.1 Platysteira castanea | reverse complement strand
TCTGGAAGTGCCGAGATCCCGGGAGCAGAGCGGTGGTGCGGGGGAAGGCAGTGGCTAAAAGTCGGCTAAGTCCTTTTGTTTGCTCTGAAAACACAAGTCTGCCACGTCTCAAGTGCAGGTCGGAGACAACGTGACAAGTTTTGGGTGAATGGGCTGCGTTGTCTGAGGTCTCTGTGTGCTCCGCGAAGGAATAGCGTGTACCAGCGCTGTGGGGAGGATTGGTGCAAGGCATTTGCTGTGTTGTTAATATTGTTCTAAAGTCTGTACTTCAGCAGTTGGTGTTCTAGTTCAAGCTATCAGTAACATGTGGATTCCGTGTGAAATAACCCACTGACTTGCCTGGATGAGGTCTGGCAGTGGGAAGGGCACGTGGTCTTTTCATACATTAATATCCTGGGTTTCATTCCTCTGGGAGGACCCAAATTATAAATCATGCGTGCGTATTTGGATAGAAAATATTTCCTCTTTGGTAGCCACCAGCTAGGGAGACACTTTTTCTGTTTGCTCTTCAATAGAGTGCCAGAGGTCTACTTCTATAATTAGTTTGCTTAAACCCAGCGTAAATGAGGTGTAGTTGTTTTTAGCAAAAACTGTGGGAAAACCAGAAAAAAACGTACTTTCAGTTGTACAGTGTCTTCCTTTTGGTGGTGTCAGACCTAGTGAGTGTGTCAGTGTCTCTGTATCATTAGTAAAATTTCGGTGATATTCACTAATAGCGTGACCAGTTGATAATATGTACCAACCATATGGCAGATGTGAAATTAATCGGCTTCCGCTGGGGGTTTAATTTCTTAGAAAATATACTTTTTAATATTTAGGCACATTTAATTCCTCTCTGACTCTACATTGGAATCTGGTTTGTAACATAAGTAATACAACAACAAACATAGAAATACTTTAGGATATTTAAATGCCCATTTTATCAGTCTTAAGCTGTTTCACTAAGTTGTCGCTGGGCTATTGTAATTCTTATTTTAGATGTTTAAAGCTTCTCTGTACAGTCTCAGTTTTCCCATGCAGCTTTACTGTGTTTGCCACTACTTTTTTGTCACAGGTAGTTTCAAGCCGTGATGATGCCACGTTCTCCATCGCAGATGTGATGGTGGGGGGAAAGGATCCTACTTGTTGTGCAATGGATGAGGGTTTAGCTACTCTTTTTAGAAAAGGCAGCATCAGGATTTGCTACTTCCTGATTAACTCATGGAGTGAGAGTGCAGTTGAATCCAAAGCTGAAACAGTTTGGTTTAGCACATTAGTGGTGCAGCATCTAACTCTAAAGTTGGCCCCAGTCTCTGAGCAAAAGCAGAGCTGCACTTGGCACTGCTTGAGGCTATTTGTAGATGCTGGGCTTTAAAAGACAGCCCATGGAGATTTTACAATCACTGGACATCTAAACAACTCCACTGTGTTAAAGCTAATACATTAAATGTGTTTATATAAGAAGAATAGAATTAATTTTAAATACTTCCATTAAAAACATCATATAGACTAATTACAAAATTTACTGGTATGTAAAATTACCAGGTTTCCAGAAATGTTAGTTCCTGCATTAATGAGCGTATCCCCTGAATTTCTCTCTGAGGAGTTTGTTTTAAACTTTACTGTGCATTAAACTAAATACTCCATGCCCTTTGTAATGAAAAATACTGACATGAACAAGTAGTGTATATTCAAAATGTATATAATTATACATACACACTACACAGATAGTGTTTAATTCAAAGTGGAAACTGTATAAAAACTCTAAGAAATAATGTGGCCTTGTAAAAGAGGGGCCTGGATAAAGCAGGTATTACATCATGTCCCCATAAAAACGAATCTGCTTGTTCATCTCCCTATGGAAATCCAGATTCAAAAGGAACATTGCTGAAATCAGCTTTTTGGCGCCCTGTTAGTTGCATCAGGTTTTGTTTCTAAATAAAACAGTACATATATGAACTCCTGTCTAAGCTATTAATGATGTGCTGCTGATCATCTTCATAGCAGTTGCTGAGTAGAGCCCCAGGCTTTATCATCTAGTATTCCATAGAGGTTTCACTGTTGTATCTTGTTACCTGTGCTCATATTAGCAGTTCATTAGATTTTCAGTATGGTCTTGCTTTGACTAGTCATGACATAGTTATGAGATTTAATGTTGACTTTAGAAAGGTTTAAATCCATTGTGTCACTCTTTTTGGTGAAATTGGTATACTCTGTTATGCCACGTGTTTCACATGACATGGTGAAGCACTTTCAGATATTTTTATTGTAGCTATTCTTTAAAATATGAAATTTTATTGCACATTTAAAAAAACCCAAAACCCTGAGGACAGTTGGAACCATTCTTTTATTTCACCTTAATTTCTAATAAATTATTAATGACAATATAAACATCTCATATTGCGCCCGATTCCTTTTAGCTGAGGGCGAAACTTTGGCATACAGAATTTACAGAAATCTGATACAACTTGACCACAAAGAGGTGACGCAAAACTGAAAGAGCTTGTCATCCACGTCAGCACTTGCTGAGGTCTCACTTTAAGTTAGGCTGATACAAAGCAGCCTGCAGTGAAGCTGACAGATCCAAGTAGCCACGAGGAGTTAAGTATTTGTGAAGTGAAACACTAACAGAATCCCAGAGTTTGTTCAGAGGACCTTGGGTTACAGAGCCTGCCCATCGAATTCTAATCTGCAAACTATCGAGCGTTTGCCCACAGGCGAGAGAAGCCCTGCATGTGAAATAATGGGAATGGCTGTGAAGTGCAGATTGCTGCTGTAGGACCAGACTCCCATCGATTGATGTGTGTGCATTTAATGTGTGCTTAAAACTTGCCTCAAAACAGGGCCTAAAATGCCTTGGATTACGTCAGCCTCCACAGGAGGAACTGCAAGATACACAATGTGAAATGTTGGCAGGGGCGAGGAGGGCTTTTACTCTCAGCTTGACTGGCCTGATAGTAAAGTTCCAGACTGCCGAGGTTTAAATGCTGACTAGTAGAATTTTCAGCTTTTCCTATTCAGTTGGAACTTTTTTTTTTTCTTTTTTTTTTTTTTGTCAAAAGCAGATGAAAATGGGGACTACAGTGTCACTACAGAAAGGAAAGCGTAAAGTATCTGTTCAGGTTTTTTTTCCCCTGTGTGAAGCAATATTTAATAGAAGAAATCTCTGCTTTTTTTACAGCTAATGGCTCTGCTTGAGTGTTGTGGCAGCAGTTGCAAAATTGGAAGAAAATAATTTTTGCTTTTTTAAGGAATAAAATGTATGAGCTTGTTGAATTGGTTTTGGGAGAGGAGAATGGTGTGAGCTGATAGGCTTTACCAATAAGAATATTTTAACTTCCTCTGGGTAGGGGCTGTTAGAACCTGAAGGGAAGCAAATTGAAACATGCTTGTTACTATGTACTTTGTCACAGCCAGATACTGAAAGCAGCAGTTGAGAAATCATCCTGTGTGTATTCTAAGACAGTCTCACTGCAGAGTCAGCTGCTAGAAATTCAGGGGTGAGTCTGTAGCAGAAGCTTTGGAAATCCAGTTTATGATGAATAGCAGAGGCCCCCTGGGCAGTGAACACAAATGGCCACTTAAAATGTGGGAAGCTGCCTTCTGAGGAAATGGCATTGTGAGGGGAGTGGCACAAACAAGGGTATATGTGGTGGATGAACCATTCCTGATGTTCCCTGAGGAATATCTAGGGGGAAACAGGAACTTCCCATTGGAGAAGGTTACATGTCTTGGCAAATGATAACGAAGAACAGGGAAAGAGTTGTAACATCATACAGAGGTCATGACTTGCTAGTGAAAAACAAGCAAATAAAAGAATCCCGAGCCTGTGAGAGCCTCTGCAAGGTGCCTGTAGTGGATAACACAGGTAGAATTGTCTTTGCATTGCATGTGCAAGCCCATTGCAATAACTGAGCTGCACTGGTGCTCTACTTGAGAATCAGGCTTGGCTTGATCAGAATTGATCACTTGCATTGGCCTTGCATTGCCACCTGTGTAAATGTTGACCATTGTTAAAGGCAATACTACTACTGTTACTTCTGTCTGGGGCTGGTATTTAGTCTAGGCCCCTTAGGGCTTCATTTGCGTGCCAAAAAGTTTACAATTATTTCATAAATCCTGTTTTACAGTCCAAGATTTGGTACTTGATTGCTGACATCAAAGCAGCTACAACTCTATCGGGATCATGTGCCACATTTTGAAGGAAGTCAGTGACTTGAGAGCAAATAGTCACTGTTTACAACTCGAATAGTGCAGTGTTCTAGGAACATCTTGACCTGCTCTTTCCTAAAGGCTAAACATTTCTATTCCTCTGTTGAGTTAACCAACCTAGCAATAGTTATTAAAAGCCAGAAGAGTGCAGCTGCTGTTTAGGATGGTATAGTGACGTGTATGGTTCAGTGCTTTAAAAAAGACTACACTTCAGCAGGTTATTTTATGCTATTACTAAATGAAGGGGAACAAAACTTGTATCAGCAATAGTACAGAAAATGGGTAACCATTTATGCATTGTTTTGCTGTGTTTTCAGCTGTTAGTCACTATTAAGAAATGCTACTGATAGGAAGACTTCATTTAAATTTTGCGTGATTTGTCATGTTAGGGCCAGTCAGAAAAGAGCTTGTCTGTTAAGCTGCTTTACAAACCTGCTCCTGGATAGGACTGTTGGTCACAGTGCAGCAAAACAAAGCCTGAAAACTGCTTCCCCATCACTTTAATTCTTTATAAGGTTTCCTAACAGAATAGATCAATCCACATTAGTCCCTGCAGTTTAGCAGTTTTCAAAGGTGCTCCTTACGCACAAAATCATTTAGGCTGGAAAAGATGCTTGAGTCCTGCACAGTTTTTAAAACAGAATTTTCAAAACTGAGGATTCAGTTGAAATGGAGTAATTAAATGAAGCTTTGCCAAATTACACTACCAATGGCAAAAGATGATGGGTTTAACTTTGCAAGATAATTTACATAGACATTATTATACTAAGATGAGTATACTACAAAGTACTGTAAATAATTTCTAAGGTACTAATTAGCTTCAACCTGTTTCTGGCAGGATTTTGTCTGATAATGTGTGGACTGCTTTGCCTCTGTGTCTGTTCCAGTTCAAATGGAGTAAGCCAGATTTCCTTGGGACACAGAGCTCTGGGCCACATTTGAGCAAAAGCTGAGAGACAAAGCTGCATCACAGTTCAGGTTTCCTGAGCAGTCATGTCTTGGAACGCTTTTGGTGCAAACAAGAAAATTGGTTCTCAGATTGTGGTAAACATCCTTGCAGAGAGGTGAAGCTCAGTAAATGAGCTTGGCTGTAGTAGGTCTTTAATGTGATGAGGTGACATGGCAGGTTTTAAAATGCAATGTATGTAGATGGTGCACCTTTGTAATTCTGCTCTGGTCATTGCAGAAACTGCTCAAGGAGACTACAAGTGGCTAGTATGGTAGCTGCCCTTCTTGGAGCCAGTTTTGGATGCAGTTTGGAAATGAGCCTCTAAACCTTGCTTCTTAGCACATGTATATTCAAGCTAATTTAGGGGTTTTCATGTTAGTAATTAAAGTAATCCAAGGATCTATTCATGTGCTGCTGATCAATTAATCAGAAATGAGAATGAAGGATTCCATTGTGTGACATGGACATTTATAGGGAGTTATGCTGCCAGCTTGCCTGATGACTGCTTCTAAAACATTTGGATGTAGGTTTCCTTACCTGATATTTTAATTATTTTAATTAAGTTTCATAAGGCTCTATGAGGATAGGAAGATATTTATAGAAATGCTGACTTGTATGGCTCTTTAGTGATACTTTTTAATTTGAGTCTGTTTTCCACATCTCTTTCATTTGGTGAAAATCTTAATGTCTCATGTGGCAGATCTTGGTTTAGATTTTAATCTGTTGTCTTACTTCTGAAATAAACAAAAACCCCACCCTCTCAAACCTCAGGTTTGGGTTTCTTTTGTTCCGAAATGTATTCTGCTTTCCATCTGCTTCTGGGTTTAACTGCCTTCTATTGTATTTATCCTTGCAACTGTCTCTTTCTCATTGCTTTGTTTTTTCTTCTGTGTTTTGTTTGTGGGAAGAAGTTCAAAAAAGTTTATTTTTTCCCCCATTTTAGGCACAATCTGATACATTTGTGAAAGACAGTGTCCAAACATGTGTAGCACATTAGTGCACGTGGTTGTTATAGAACCCAGTAAGAGGCACTTGGGCACTTAACATTGATTTAAGTAATGTTTATAGGATATAAGAGAAGCAGAAAAGGGGGTAGCATAGATAACTTTACATCTGTTCAGTTGCTGGAACCCCAGGCTGAACAGCACTGGGCAGACCTCAGGCCATGCAAATCCTGTCCGTGTTGCAGATGAGCAGTGTTGTAGTCTGTAGAGCTTTTGCAGTATGTCCTGGGAAGTTAATAACTCAATTTATCACTTCCTCTGCCAAGGAAAAGGATGTCACATGAAAACATGCAGCTTCACCTCAGGATATAATGAGATAAAGAATAGGAACCACTAAAGGTGATCTAGTCCAACTCCTCTGCAGTGAGCAGGGGCAGCTTTAACCAGATCAGGTCACCCAGAGCCCTGTCCAACCTGACCTTGAATGTTTCCAGGGACGGGGAGTCTACAGCCTCTCTTGGCAATCTCTGCCAGTGTTTCACCACTCCCATCAAACAACTTCGAGTCAGAATCTACTCTTTTTTAGTTTAAAACCAAATACCCCCTGTCCTATTGCTACTGGCTCTGCTTTAGAGTGTCCCCATCTTATAAGCTCCCTTTCAGTACTGAAGGGCTGCAACAAGATCTCCCTGGAGTCTTCTCTTCTGGCAAATTACACCATGTGCAAGGGCTGTAATTGCCCTGTGCCAGGTGGGGGCTGTGTATTCTGTCACAGTTAGTGCTGAGGTCACACTGATCTCAGGTGATAAGTAGAGTGCAGGCCTGTACCATTTCAGGTCAACTGGTTTGTGGATCACTAACTCCTTGATGTACAACAGTATTGTGTTTAAGATCACTGCCAGCAGGAACTTAAATCAGTATTGTTGGTTTTACATCAATCTATTAATTATGCTGGTGAAGTCCATTCCAACTTTTGGAGTAATTCAGTTTTTAAATTTTATTTATTTATTTATTTTTGCTGAATTAGGTAACCTGAAACTGAAATGAGTGTCCACAAGCAAGCTGAAAATGGAGCTGTAAACCTGCAATCTGGAATTGAATTTACGCTGGCAGCTTGGGCTGTAGTTTGCTTTTGGTTCCTCTTGGTCTGAGAAGAGGCTGAACTGAAATACTTTTATTCCATTACTAATGCAGCCATTGCATTCCTTATTAGTCCAGTGCATTTCACTCATTTTGTTTCCCTGCCTGGCTTCTGGTTTCCTGTTCATTCCTTCCAAAAGCTGAGTGAGCCCCTGTTGTGGATGAGTGGAATGTACCTCGCTCAAAAGACAGGCAGCAATGTATTTTGAGATAAAATAATGATTTGACAACTCACTGGAATTTAACTAAGTTTAATAATGGTTTGATGAGGTTTAAGAAGTTTAATGCAAGGTTCATCTTAATTAATAATTAATGGCAGAAACATACGAAAAAGAAGGTTGAGTTCAAATTCATTCATTTAGGAGTTCATTTGAAATGATTCTCAGAGACTGGCAATGCAAAGGGCACAGTCCTGTTGAGGCACAAGGTTCTGAGTGGATTCCTTGCTTTCTAAACTCTATTTGGAGCGTAGGAGTGGCTGGATCCATTCTTAGTCTTGGGCTTGGTCAGTAGTATATGTCTAATGGAATTATCCATACAGTGTTTGTAATCATACAGAGTGGGTGGATTAGTAATGTTTCACAGTACTAATGCAGCATCCTCTGTCACCTACTGAGGATCTGTCACAAGTAAGGAATCTTTCCACCTTGGATAAGGAAGGATCTCAGTTTTAGGTAGGAATTTCTAACCCTGAGAGGCATCCCTGCTCAAGGGGGTCACCTGGCATCCAGTTAAGCTGCAGCTCAGGCAGAGCTCAAATCAGGCCCATCCTGATGGCAATATTTATAGGGTGAAGTAGTTGGCCACTGGCCAGTGGTATAGACAAGACAGATGTCCTTTTCTTAGTGCTGATACCTTGTTCTGGACTTCGGTTATCTTGCTCTTCTGATGGCTATGAAACCACCTTTCAAAATATTTTTCAAGACACCTCTACTCCCTTGGACCAGATACTTTCTAGCTTGCAAGTTTCTCCCAAGGATGTGGGACTGATTGCTCCTTAGTCAGCCTGAAAGTACAACTGTGAGTCAAATGTATTCGGCACAGCCCTCAGCTTCAGTGGGAATTCATTGTTTACTCTGTACCATCTCTGTGCTGAAGTCAAGTACAGGACTGTTGTGCAACTCCTCAGTTTTAAACTCTTAACTCTCAGTTTCTTAATTCTTCTGACATATTTCATTGTTCTTTGCAGAAAAGGTACAGTTTGGCCGTTGGTCCTCCCAAAAAAGTTCCCAAAGTAAAGGGTGTAGAGTCTGCAGCAGTGCAAGCGTTTCTCAGACGGCAAGAAGAAGAAAAGAGAAAAAAAGGTAAAAGTACAAAGTATCTCCTGTGGGAGACTTTCATGGATTCTTTGGTATTTGTCACCTTATTCAAGGTTCTTGCAAATACAGCTGCACATCTGTTTCTGGAATTTATGCACAGAACTGATGCTGAGGGAAAGCCAGAACTAAGTAAGGACTGGGGATGTTTACTTGCTTTCCTAAGGAGCTAATCATTATTCAGCTACATTAGCGTTGATGGTTGGAGATTGAGAAGCAGTTAAGGTGAAGAGCAAAAAAACTATCTGAACTTTTGTTAGCTTAACTTTGAAAAGCTTCATCTGTGTGAAAAATGGGAAGAGTTGCTGTTGTTGTGTCTTAATCTAGTGTATCAATACAGTCTGAATTTCAAAGAGTTTCTGAGCCACAATTTTTCGACTCTGTTATATTTCCTTTAAGTAACCTATAGAATAAACTAATATTGCATTGCTTCTGGTGTTAATGTTTTGTTAAAGGTAACCAA
The DNA here is from genome assembly GCA_013397175.1 of Platysteira castanea. Lineage (NCBI taxonomy): Eukaryota > Metazoa > Chordata > Aves > Passeriformes > Platysteira > Platysteira castanea. The sequence goes on along the minus strand of VYXC01011199.1, from coordinate 547,697 downwards.
GTGTGATGGACTGGATGGCCCGGGTTATTCCTCCTCTCCTGGGTCAGTCACGAGTCTGTTCCTTATCCCTACTGCCAGGTCCAGCCAGAAGCAAGACTAAGCATGAATTCCACCTGGGGCATGCTGGCACACTCTGTGCTCTCACAGCCCTTGACAATAGAATAACACAAGTCATGGTACCTTTATAGGCACCCAAAGTATGAGTAGCCCAAGCCATTTTCTAGGAATTTTTACTTTTTCTGAATCTTTCTGGTCTTTACCCCCCCACTCCTTCGTCTGTCCAGTATTTGGCATTTAGATGTCTCATTCACCAGCTGGTTCGGTCTGACTCTTGTCAGCAGATCACAGACACAAGATAGAGAGCATACTTCTGCAGAAAACAGCTCAGCCAGAACAGTAAGGATGTAGGAAAGACTGTGGAGATAGGACACAGGGCTCTATCAAACATGTGTAATGACCAGCTGCTTGCTTATCTGTGTTCAGCTGCTTCTGTCTCCCCTATATCCCTCTACACACACACTTAGACTATTTTCAAATTCTTATCTCTCAATACTCATGTTCCCTCCCCTTCCTCAACTTCCCTTCAACAATTGATAGTAAGTTCTGCACAGTGTCAAGATTCTCTTGCTTGGTCTCAGAACTCTCCCCACTATCCAGAGATCTTTAACTTCTGTACCTTCTTATACAGTGATTCTCCATATTTTTCATAGCACTCTGGAAAGCTGCTTCCCTTAAAAAGCCTTAGAGCGTGTTATAGCGGCATTTGACATAATTACTTGCCTTTGTTGGAGCAGCTGATACAGGTGGGTTAGCCTGCCCTGTTGACAGACCTGTGGTCACTTTCTGGACTATTTTGGATAGCTGTTAGCCAGCTTTCTTTAAGTTACTGTCCTAAGTGGTTCGTTAGTTTGGAAAATACTGAAATAAAAAGTAGTGCTTTTGCATCACTTTCTCCTGGTTTTCTTGCAGCACTGGAAGAAAGAAGGAAGAAAGAGCAGCTCTTGGCGAGGCGCATTGAACTGAAACATGACAGAAAGGCAAGAGCCATGGCCTCACGAACAAAGGATAATTTTTACGGCTATAATGGCATTCCTGTTGAAGAGAAGTCTAAAAAGAGGAGGACTTGTGAGAATGTTGCTCAGGCCCCAGAGGCTGAGTATGCAACAGAAGATGAAGCTGAGCAACTTGAATACAGTCAGACAGAATCTGAGCATGAGCAAGAAGAATATGAAGAGAAACCATCCAAAGCTGCAGTGAAACCAAAGGCACCTCCCAAAAGTGCACCAGCACCTCTCAACTTTGCAGAGCTCTTGAGGCTTGCTGAAAAGAAGCAGTATGAACCAGTGGAAATAAAACCAGTGAAAAAGGTAGAAGAGAGGCCCAGAACAGCAGAAGAATTGAGAGAGAGGGAGTTTTTGGGACGCAAAAACAAAAAAGTAGAAATGCATAAGAAAAGTGAGAAGGAGATTAAGCCTACAGGGATATCCAGTTCTTCAAAAAAACTGTCTTCTCAAAAAGCATCTGTAAATGCAAAACTTAATAAAAGCTCAGTAGATAAACATTCCACATCTAAAAGCAGTCTGTCACTTTCTATGGGTGGTATTGATAAGAAATCCAAAGCACCAGCATTGACTGAAAAACACCCACGGTCATCATCTTCTTCCAGACTTGATCAAATGGACAAAACCTCACAAAATGGTTCTTTAAAAAGCTCTACTGGTAGCAGTCATAGTAAATTACCTGTCAATGGTATTAGAAAGTCTGGCTCAAGCTCTCATGTGCCACCCTCAAAACCCATGGCCAATGGGGCTCAGAGGCTCCCATCTGCTCAAGAATCCAGCCTGAAAAAGTCTGCCCATGCAAAACCAGGAAAATCTGCAGCCCTTCAACATGGAATCAACTCCAATGCAAAGCGATCAGGGAGCAGCTTAGGAAAAGGAGGACCTGGACATCCCGGAGGTGGTTCAGGTGCAGGACCGGGGCGATCAAGCAGCAATTCTGGCGTGGGACCTGGAAGGCCGGGAAGTGGTTTAAGCTCAGGAGCTGGGCGACTGGGCAGCAGCTCAGCCACAGGACCTGGGAGGCCAGGCAGCAGCTCAAGCACAGGACCTGGGCGGCCGGGGGGTGGCTCAGGCGTGGGACCGGGAAGGCTGACGGGCAGCTCAAGCACAGGACCGGGGCGACCGGGCAGCAGCTCAGGCATGGGACTGAAGCGACCGGGCAGCAGCTCGGGCACTGGACCGGGAAGGCCGGGCAGCAGCACAAACATAGGACCAGGGCGACCAGGCAGCAGCTTGGGAACAGGACCAGGAAGGCCAGGAATCAGTCCAAGCACGGGAGCCAAGCGACCGGGCAGCAGCTTGGGCACCGGACCAGGGAGGCCGGGCAGCAGCACAAGCGCAGGACCTGCGCGACCAGGCAGCGGCCCGGGCACAGCTGTAAAACCCAAGTGTACTGTTGTGTCAGAAACCATTTCTTCTAAAAACCTTGTCACAAGACCTAGCAATGGACAGATGAATGGAATGAGACCTTTTCCAGGGCATAGACCTGTGCTTCATCCTCAAGGTATGCATTTATAGAACTAAGAATTTTTTCACTGTTGTGGTGTAACTCCAACTGGCAGCTAAGTGCCATGCAGCTGCTCACTCACCCTGTCCCCCTGTAGGGAAAAGAATTGGAAAAAAGTGAAACTCAGATAAGAACAGTTTAATAACTGAAAGAGAATTAAATGTAGCAACTTTTTTTTTTTTAACCTATGTTCATAATTTTTGAAATACAGGTGGTGTGAAGTATCACGTGAAAGGAAACTAAGCAGCCTGTGATGCATATTGGTATACGAATGCTGTTAGAAGGAAAAGAATTGAAGGATTTGCTTCCAGCATTGCTTGATAGTTGGTCTTTAAAACTTTGTAGCATCTTAAATAACAGATGCTTGAAGGGCTACATGAAAAATCAGTCACAGGTTTTACATTTCAGTGTTTTTGCAAATTTATCTTATCAGTGACAAGCAGTTCTAAAAATTTATTTCTGATCAGAAGCAAGCAGTGTGGAGTGTCGTGAATAAGTGCCTAAAAAACCCTGAACGAAGAACAGATATGTCGAGTGGTTTCCTCAGGATGCCATTGGTGATACTGATATGTAATCTCCTCTAGCACAACTCAGAGGAAGTATTTCCTCTTGCTGAGTTTCTGAGAAATGCTGGTTAACTGGAGGCAGAAGTTTTCCACCTTGAAGCCCAGAAAATGGCTATGCCTAAGGTATAGCAAGGAGAAGTACTGTTAAATTAATGTTATGTTCATGTAATTAATGGTTTTCTTCTCTCCCATCATTTAGGGCATGGAAGACCACCTATTAGTTACAAGAGACAAATAGATGATGATGATGATGATGATGAATATGACTCTGAAATGGATGACTTCATCGAAGATGAAGGGGAACCTCAAGAAGAAATATCAAAACATATTCGGGAAATATTTGGCTATGACCGGAAAAGGTAAGAAAAGTGACAATTTTAAGATACTGCAGAACAAGCAGTAGAACAAGTAATTATTCTTCCTAAGAAGGGATATGAATTCATTAGCTGGTTTTTTAATGTGCTAAAAACTGATACTTAATTTTCAGGTACAAAGATGAAAGTGATTATGCCTTACGTTATATGGAGAGCAGCTGGAGAGAACAACAGAAAGAAGAAGCTAGGAGGTATGCATGGATTTAAACTTGGATAGAAATTGGGAAGTTTGTTTGTTGTTGAAGTCATAGTGCTAAGCTAGCAAATATCCAATCTGCTTTTTATAGCAGAGGTAAATAAGCCTTACAGTTTTTTATAAGAAAGCTTAAGTAAAGATAAAACTCATACAGCCAGTGGTGGATACACTAAATAAGTCATGTTCTTATGTTCTTACCTATCACAAACCTTGCTTGTTAAGAACCACTAAAAACCAAAACTAATTCATTTCCAAAAGTCTTTTTAAAAATACAAATTTCAGTTGAAATTCCAAATCCTTTAATTTGTCCTAAACATTACAATATTCTGCTAGTTTGAGGTCTGGAAATTTTATTTGTTTTTATCTATATGCGTGTGTGTCTCTGTATTTCTATAGAAGTATAAAAAGTATACTGACAAGCTTTTGTAGTCACTGATTCAAAATATGAAGATGATATTTTCATACTGGTTTTGGCCTTCAGGTCTGCACAATTCTTGTCATAAACTGATATTTTTGGTTTTTAATGAGTGATGGGACAAGTTTTGTGAAAGCTATAAGTTTTTTATAGAAAATTAAAATATTGGAATGCATGGAGTTACCAAATTCTTTTGTTCTGCTGAAATTTCTATATGGTTATTCAGAAGGTGCCTTGCGCATTAGAAACTTGCATGTTTGAAGCTATAGTCAGTGTCCTTATCTCCTCCTGGCTCCTGAGGAATAGCTGCAGCCCATGGAAAGCTGTAGTCTGTTAAATGGAGTTGAGGGAATAATGGGAATTTTAAAGTGATAGTGCTTTTAACCAAACTCTCTGTTGACCTCTTAGAGTGAGGTTTTGCAGAGTTGAATTCTTGACTCACTTTTGACTACACATGCAGCATAAAGGAAGTGGAGATAAGAAACTTGAGTTAAATTCAGTTTTGCCTTTTCAATGGATGTGTTTCAGTAGCTGCATTTTGGGAGGAAAAAAAAGACCTTCTGTATTAAATTTATTAAATATTTTTACGCAGTCTTTATTTTTTAACAGAAATTTTAAATATTTTTTTCCCTTGAAATACTTGATTCTAGTCTTAAGATAAAAAAATCTTGATTTCTTAAAGCTGTATCCATTCTATAATTAAAGAAGACCTGATATGAAATTATTCTTCAAATCAGCTACAGTAATTTTAGCATTGCTTTTTGGGGGTATAGCAGTAAAACCTCAAGTGTCCTGAGTAGCAGTGTAAAGGATTTAATCTCATTTGGCAGCTTGAGACTCGGTGTTCAGGAAGACTTGGAAGAATTGAGACGGGAAGAAGAAGAATTGAAACGCAAGAGACAGTCTAAGAAGCTGAGGACACGTTAACTGACTCACGGTGTTGACTTTGTTCGTGTTTCTGCTCCTCTCTGCCTCCATACATCTCTTATTCTACGTCAGTTTCCATTTGCTTGTTAGAGGGCAAAAGAATATTTAAAGGGATTAAAGTACTGAAGAGCAAGGCTTTAGTTTGACCTAAATAAGATATTTATTTTTAATACTTTCCAGGGTTGTTTTTTATGAAGAAATTAATGCACTAATGCATATTAAATGGAATAAAATTAATAGATGTTTCCATTGATTAAACCAGTTCAAGATGCCAGCAGAAATATTGACTAGCTATGCACTGACTTGGAACTGTGTGGGCCATGTACCAGTAAACCAATTTTGCATTCACTTGAAAGAAAGGAATAGCCTTCTTGTTCCCTGATATTTCTTGAGACTGGGAGAGATTGCCCTGTATTCTGCCCTGTCTCCCAACATGAGCCTCAAAGTGTTAAAATGTCATCTTCTGTACAGCAGCAGCTTGGGTATAAATTCAGCCACAGCCCACAGGTGTTTAAGGCAATAAGGTGCTGCAGATCTTTTGATTTGAGGACCCATAAAATAATTTGAACGTCTTTATTTCTAAACAGAAAAGTGCATGTCATTTGCAAACTGTGCAGCTATGGATATGGCCAAAAGATTATGTTGGCTTTTGCTGTCTGGAATTCCAGTGCCAGTCTAATTCAGTATGAGAAACACACACCCTGAAAACAGGAATTTCTAGTGTTTGTACATAACCTGTGCTTTTGGGCTCAAGCATATAATTGGGAATTCTTTTCCTGCCCTGTAAATCTTCAGATTTGTTTAACAGCTTCTGCTGCTTTTACAAATTGTGTTTTTTCTTGCATTAAACATCCGATGTGTTAAATTATCTAAAATGTGAAGCAGTCATTTATCTAATTAGTTTTAGAAAGAACATCAGAATTAAGTTTTGTTAGAATACATTTGCAGCTTTTCAGTATTAACATCGTGTTAACTAGTTAATACTTGTGATTAATTTCAGCAAGCCAAAAACCTAAAATAATATATATAGCAGGAGAGTTAGTTCAGTTACTTACCTTAATGCCCATATTTGCACATTATTTCTAACTATGCACTTAAAGACTGTTTGTTTCAGTAACTGAATTTGTTTACAATCAGCACAGGGTTCATGTAAGTCTACAGGAGTTGCACTGAGACCTGAAGCTCAAATCTGGTGTTGCATCTACTTGGATTTCCCCCAGTGGCCCTTCAAAGCTCACTGGTGTCATTACTCAGCTTTGCCTCAAGCTCCAGGACTCCATTGGTAGCATCTGCCTTCAGCTGCTTCAGGCCATTATGTTTTAATGCTAGAAATACTTTTAAAAATATGGAAAGGGCTTTGGGTGTTGGTTGGGGGTGGGAAACGAAAAATTACCGTGTGGAAAAACAACAAAGGAACCTTTCCTATTGGGGCTATTTTTAACAGTGCTGCTTCGAGAAAGCAGTTCAGATAGCAGCCTGTAAGGAACAGTCTTGGAAGCTACTCAAGTTTAAACATCTGATTCTTAATGTAAGAAAAAACAGATTTGCCTTTTTAAGATGTTTTCTGTCAATGATGTAGCATTTCACTGCCTCAGCAAAACACTGATATAAGTTACTGGCATGGATTCTGTAAACTATCTCAGTATTAGCTAACATGGAGCCCAAGTGAAGATACCATTGTTGCTCCTCTGTAGTTTTAACTTTCTCTATTAACTAACAAAAACTGTTTCTCAGTGTGTGCAATTGAGACCACGCAAGATAGTGTAACCTCACTGTCTAGAAGTGTGTTGTATTCTCTGCTGCATTGGGACCATCTAAAATTTCCTCTTGGAGATTTCCTGGTTTCTAGAATTACCCATTCAGGACAATGAACTTTGGGACCATGATCAAGTTCTGGGTTTGTACTTTTTAATTCTTTTTAGCTGGAGAAAGACTTGAGGTCCATCAACCCAGACAGCTGTATCATCTGTGAGCAACTTCCTGCCTGACTGGGGAGAAAAAAGTCTCTTATGAAGCAAAAGAAATATATTAATTTCAAATTGGTTCAGTTGGGAAAGAAATCTGCATTTCAGACAAATACAGATTAAGTAAAACCTGATTATTTCACCACTTTCTGATTATTTAACCATGCAAGATCGGTTAAGCTTCTTAATCTGTAAAGCACTTTGTCATTTAGATGGTGACTGGAATGTACTCTGCTAGCCTCCCTAAGACACTGTATAACTTCCTTCACACAGTGATCATTGCTTAAATTTTGTCTGTTTCATATGAAAAATTATTCAAGGACACATTTGTAATTTTACAGTCAAGAAGTACTTTCTCATAAGTGGCATGGGATGCTGATGGGTTTCCTATTTTGTACAAATGTTAGGCTTTTAATGTGCTTGCATATTTGTTGCATATTTGTATGTCAGCTAGGAAGGAACTAAACTTGTTTTTAAATTCCTGACGTTGTATCCAAAAACCTGTTTACTGTTTGCCAGATCAATAGTATTCGTCTAATGACAGTATTTCAGTACTTGTCCAAAGTGCATCTGAATTTGAGGTGAAGAAAAACTGGAAGAATGCTTACATTGGTTTATCGGGATCTGATGTTCAGCTAGTGATTTAATTGTATTTAAGGAAATTCTGGTTTGGTCTTTAGATTTTTAATTCACTGTTTGACAATGTGCCTTTTTTACTAAATTGTGTCAAAAAATAATGAATGTAGGAGTATAAAAAGGTTGGTTTCTGCTATCTCAGATTCTATATCCTTAAACTTGAGAGTGTGAAATGACGTACTTTTCATAAAACCCTTCCAGGTCTGGCTTTGATTGCACAATTAAGGTAGCTACTTCTTTACTGCTAATGCTAAATCAAATGAAGGGCACTTTCTATTGATGACTACTTTTTGAAAATGTCTTGTATTTACACTTGAGCTGTATTTCACTTTACAGCAATGTCTTTTGGAGGCCAGGGTTTTGCATATCACAGGAAGCCTTAGTGTGCAACTCTGTGCTGTGCTTTAAAATAAAAATCTTTCAAGAACTATATGAGATCTCTATGGAAATCTGGATTTATTTTTGTGTAAAGCCCAAAATATTGTCCAGGAAAACTAATTTTCTAATTTTTTTTGCATTTTGTAACATAATCTAGTACCTGATGCATATTTCTAGATATAGCATATTTCTGGAGACCAAAACATGTCAGAAAGAAAATAAATATATGGAGAGACTGGTGTTTAAATTGTGATGAATGTACTTCTATTTATTTTGGTGAGTGGGTGTGATGCAATATTAAAGTGTTAGTGTGTAAATAAGGGTGCTTCTAGTTTTAGCCAATGATTTTTTTTCTTTGGGGATATCGTGTGCACAGTGTCTTTTTACACAATGTGACAAATCAGGTTAAAACCTCCTACATAGCTTAACTGCTCCTGGTGCTGTCAAGGAAGTGTATACTTTAGCACACACCAAATGCATATAAGTTTTGCAGAGTATGTATACAATAAATTACAGGCATTAAACATTTTACTGCTATTTCTCATTGGTTTACTTTATGAAAGACTTATCAGAATTACTTTCTGCTGTTTCCTCTGAGCTCCCACATACAGGAATGTCAGTCTGAATGTTCTCCAAGAATGGTTCTCATGCACCCAGCAAGAAGGTATGAAAAATATAATAGAGTCATGTAAGTCTTCAGAAAATACCTGAAAGTTCCTGGTGTTTCCTGCAGTTCAGGCTGCGGCATAGTGTGTACTTGGAGGAACAGGTATTTAGAGTCATAATATACCCAAGCGTGTTCATCCTGCAGTTTCATAAGCAGCATCCTTCTTGGGCTCCCTTACTCCCTGTATGGAGGCTGAACTACCTTGATGGCTGTCTCCTCTGGAAGGGTTTTCTGCTTTCAGGGTGGAAGTAAATGACTGTTTTGATCAGCTGGTGCTGTGACCCACTTCCAAATGGATGAATGGATACATATCAGTGAGCCCACCTGCCTTTACGAGGAACAGCAATGCTTGCACACTTTTGTGCTTAAAAAAATATTCTTTTAAAATATTGCAAATCTGCCTTTAACATGTCCTATGAGTACCTTGTTTTGAAGGCATGAAATCTTACCTTCTTTGGAACTATCTTGTATGGAATTCCCTTGAGATTTTTAATGTATCTTAATAGCTGTGATCGGTCAATCTCAGCCATTATTTCAAAGCAAAGATGTTCTGTTCAGGTGGAGGGTGGTTCTACATTGAGTCATTATCTTAACCCAGCCAGTAAAGCTATGTCTGGAAGTAAAATAATGTTATTCAGATTGGGGAAAAAAAAGTAATTATGGGCTTCCCTTCTTTGAGGACAGCTTTTAATTGTAGTTTATTTCAAATAACATTTCAGTTCCACAAGACAGAACTGCAATTTATTTATCCCATAGATTGGCTCTTCTTACCCCTGGAAATGCACATGGAAACATTTATTTTTCCATGAGCCTGGGAATCCAAAGAGCCTTTGATGTACCATGGTTACCATACTCTGTGGAATGAAACTAAGGACAGAGGACCTTCCTGAAGTAATCAAACACATCACCAGTTTAGTCCTGACTCGCCTGTCCACAACTGATTGTTTTTTTCCATGTCACCTAGTGCTTAATTTGTTTTGAGGGTTCCTCTGTTTCGTGGGAGTCTTGAGTTTTGCCTACATCCTTCTCCTTCCACTCACAAATTCATCAATTTTTTTGTATCCTGAATGTAACTTTCTTGGCATTGCTTGCTTGAGAATAGGCAAGTATCTGAGGCCATCTCTCATACTATGTGTCTGAAAGTTGATGGCAATCAACAATTAAAAGAATCAAGAGCTTCAGTAGGGTTTTTTTTTGGTTGAAAGAGTTGGCTTGATTGTGACTTGAAAAACACTTGAGTGTAGAGTTCCAGGTTTTGTAGTGCATAGGAATAACTGAACACATAACCTGTGCACACACTGAGTACAAAAAGCTGTTTGAGTGCCTTACATGCACTTCTCCATGTATTAAACCTCTCCTGTGGATTTCTTCAGGAGAGGTAAGCAGCTTCCTTGAATGATGCAACTAAGGACACATGATGGTTGTTGTGGGTCTGTCCTCAGCTCCCTATCACGATAAGTCAATAATTCTCCCTGCCACCTGCTTCCAGCTCTTGTGTTGTATGAATGCCCTGTGGTCCTTCAACATGTCCAGTATGTCAAGATTTGACCAAAGAAATGTTGTGTATGGCAGAGCAGAGCACCTGTGGATTGACCTGCTGCTCTGTAGTTGATGAAGAACACTGATTATGGTTATTGTTGGACAGGAGGGGCACTGGTGTGACTCAATCCACTTTATCTGGTTCTTGATTTCTATGTAGCGTGCAGGAAGGGTTTCTTGAGACCTCTACAGTGCTGCTAAATGTGACTGTAAATGCTGTGTAGACAGGCACCCGATCATGGAAGGTGAGTTCAGAGTTCAGGCACAGGGATGTGCTGCTGTTACCACCCTCTTCCCCAGCCAAAAGGAGGGCGCCAGCAAACCCTTTATTAGCCTGGCTGCTGTTTCCCAGCTGAGTGTAAAAAGGGAACGTGGTGATTGCAGCACATGGTGCATGATGCGGCCCAGGGCTAGGGGGAGCCCTGTTTACAAGCAGTGTGATATGCTGAAACTGGCAAGAAAGTTGAACTATTTTGTGGAAGTCTCTTCACTGTCTTTACAGTCGGCAGTGAGGTCTGATGTACCTCATAGCTGCTGGCTTAAATCCCGCCTTGGTTGGCTGGTGCTTTGAAAGTGATTGTTATGACATATAAAATGCTCCCAGTGTAGATCACACACATGGGTGACTTGCTGGTTGTTCAGAATAAAAGGGAACACTGAGATTAATGCTTTTAGTCATGATATTTCCAGAGCTGAAGGTGGCTTGGGTTTTGTTAGGAAGCTTGTTCCTGCCACTTGTGTTGTGGTTGGTCTGCATTTATTTCCTAGTCTTTGGTATCTGGGATGATCACTTGAGTGTATTTTAGAAGTGCAAATTTTTCCCATAGCACTTAATATTTACAAGTTGAACTTGTAATTTTCATTCCATTACTCTTAAGTTAATTTAGGCAACTCAAGTATTGCATGATTTTCTCCACTGGAGAAAATAATTTAAAATGCTTCCTGAATTGTAGTTTCATGTTATTGAGAACCCTTTCCCTTGGCTTTGCTCTAAGCTAGCATCCCTATAGATACATGATGTTCACAGGCAAGCAGAATGATGAGACCGGTATTTAGAGTATGAAAGTTTAAGGCTGTAGAAATGATGTCATTTTCCTCTTGTGTGGAGCTGAATAAAATTCCAAAGCTGTATGCTGTAAGACAAGATCCATGTCGCCCCAAGACTCATTTTGCTTTGCCCTCTCCCTTAGCACCTGAGAAATTGCAGTCTGTTTTCTATTTCATTAACCATCTTAACTTTTCCACCAAGTCTCAAGGAAAACATCTTGGTCAGGAAGAAGATCTGTCCTGCGGGCAAAATGCTGGGTTTTAATACACAGGGTATTAAAAGTGAGGAGTTGTACTAACATAAGAGCTAGATGTATTGCTTGATAAATCCCAGTTTGGGAGAATTTCTACAGGTAGTTTAGTAAGAATATATGCAAAATTCTATGGCTTCATTTGGAAGAGTGTTGCCAGTGATGGGGGCAGAGGAACTACCAGAGGCTATGTGGGGTACCCACAGCAAGGCTGTATGTTAGCCTGCTAGCAAGATATTTCATTACCTAAAGATTAAATGGCATTACAATCTGTTGATGTAATACAGAGTTAGTCATTGCAAATAATGTTTAGAGAAGATTTTGAGTTAGAGGGCACAGACCCAGCTCAGAATTTAAATGAGTTTGAACAGTGAGTACTAAGAGATTTGAATCTGTAGTTGGGGTGCAAGCTTAGCCAAGGGTGACTTCTAAGCCTGAAATAGAAACACTACTACGAGCAGCAATGTGTCAGTGCCACGGGGATGTGGTCACTGTCCTGGTTGCTATGATTGTTTTCGTTATGTATGAACTCAGAGAATATAAAGACATTTCCAAACATCAAACTTACTAATAATCTATCAGATAGATGGAATTATCTATCAGACTTTCCCAGTTGTTTTTACCATGAAATAATGAGAAATAAAAAACTTAGATGCTTGAGATTAAAAATATAAAAGGAATGTTTTATTCTCAAACATTAGTCTGTGCTAGGATCTTTGTGAAACAAAATTATTTTCAAATTACCTCTTAAAAGGTTTAGATAAATGTTCACGCTGATCATTCTGTAACAGTTTAGCCAAAGAGGTACTATGTTTGCTGAGCAAATGATGTTTTTGAAGGACTGATGAAGTTCCTGAAGGACTGATCTTGTGCTACTTTCCAAACTGAACACTGAAGCTGTAACAGCTGTTCATTACATCACACACAACAATTTCAGCACAGCAGCAGAATCAGCATCAGTTAACAATATGTACAATGGAGAAGCCTGGTGAAGGTTGTTCTAAACCTAATTATTTTCTGCAATGACTGTATCAACAACCTGAGCCCTTAGTTACTGTCTGCTTCAGGCCTTGTATCAGTGAGGGAGAAAAAAATTGTACGAGCTTTCTCAAGATCTTACTCCTTGTAAAAACGTACTAGTATCATGCTTGGTCTGTTCTGACCTGATCTGTCAGTTCTCTGGTTAGTTATGGGGATAGAACTGGCATTTGTCACCATTTACCTTGCTGAAACCACTGTGTTTTCCACTGAATTGGCCACCAGACTTGCGTGGCCCACTTTCCAAAAGGCAGTTTTCTGGTCTCTCTGCTGTGTGGTAGGGAGGTTTAAAAAATAAGAGATTAATGTAGGAAAATAAATTCATGTCAGGTTTGTATTTACATACTTGTAACTCCGTCAAGCTGCAAATCAGTTTTGATCCTGTCAACACAGAGGGAAGAAATCCCTGCATCCCTATAATATCTATGTATGGCCACAAGGATGGTGAAGGGTCTGGAGGGAAAGCCATAGAAGTGGATGAGGTCACTTGGCTTGTTCAGCCTGGAGGAGACTGAGACCTCATTGCAGTTACAACTTCCTCATGAGGGGAAGCAGAGGGGCAGACTCTGATCTCCTGTGACCAGTGACAGGACTCAAGGAAATTGCATGAAGTTGTCAGGGAAGGTTTAGGTTGGATATCAGGAAGAAGTTCTTCACCCAGAGAGTGGCTGGGCAGTGGACCAGGCTCCCCACGGAAGTGATCACAGCACCAGCCTGACAGAGTTCAAGAAGCGTTTGGACAATGCTCTCAAGCACATGGAGTGACTCTTGGGGTGTCCTGTGCAGGGCCAGGAGTTGCACTCCGTGATCCTGGTGCGTCCCTTCCAGCTCAGCATATTGTGTGATTCTATTGTGAAATACAAAGTTGCAGTTTGTGTCAGGTAAATAAAGGTGGCCTGTGTAGTTGTAACACGGCAATGAAACAATTATAAAGATAAGTTCTAAGAAACAACTGGAGAAAGCATGGAAGAGGGCTTTTGAACAGATATTTTGCTTGCAAACAACTATTTTAAGTCTTAAGGTGCTTTGTAATCTTTAAAATATAACTTCAGAATGTTGCCTTTTGAATCTTTTGCTTGCAAGCAACTATTACAAGTCTTAAGCTGTTTTGTAGTAGTTATAACTTTAGAATGTCGCTTTGTATTAAGGATTTTTGAACTATAGTTTTAGAGTGAAAGGAGTTAAACAACAATGAACAGCTTCCTAACAAACCGTGGAAATAAGAATTTATGATCCTGGAGAGAGGAAACTGGATGTCAGCATCGCAAATTGATAGAAGCTGAGCCCTACCACCTGAATACACATCTTGGGACACCCACATCCTGAGACATAGAAACTTGAAATAGATCACAATAGAGTATAAAAATTGGAAAGGAACAAAACATCACCACCACAGATTAATGATCCCAGCTGGATGGAAGCTGGACCCCACCATCTGGATACACATCCTGGATGTGTATCCTGGAAAATAAAAACTTGAAATAGATTACAATAAGGTATAGAAATTGGAGAGGAACCAAACATCACCATCATAGATTTATGATCATAAACTATAGAACTGTGATGTTAAAGATTAGAAATAGAAACTGCTGAGAAAAGCTTATGAATATGCATGAATATGATCAATAAATACCAGCAAGACCAGTGATCAGTGTGCAGTTGGAGGGGAAACCCACCACTGTACCCAGTGCTGTCTTTGCTCATACGTTACCATATTAATTAATGAAATACTAAATTGAATTGCTGCTTGATATATTGGCTGAGTCAAGCGTCTCATTCCTAATACTATCAACAACGTATTGATTTACTGCATCCTTAAAGCTTGTTCATTCACGGATGTCGTTGACTGGACGCCGGCTGCTGCCTCTTCCTCTGATTAGGTCTCCTTTCCTGCTGATTAGGCTTGGAAGTATACAACGATCTTACATCAAAGACGACCCTAGCTTACGATACTCTCGAGACATTCCACATTTTGCAACACCATGGCGGGTGGAAGCGGCACCCACCCCCGACCTCTTTGCGTTCGCCTGTCACGGTAACGCATCGAACCTTTTAGGTGCCCTCCCTCCCGCAGACCCACGAGAAGGATAATAAAAACCGCTGGCCTCTCCCACGTTTCCCTGGATGGGNCGCGTCCCGTCCCGTCCCGTCCCGTCCCGTCCCGTCGCGTCCCGTCGCATCCCGGTGTCCGCGCTGTCCTACTACAGCCGAGCTTTAAGTTGCACCACGCATCAGTTTATCCCCGTGGTTCACGCCGTGCCTCACGACTGAAACCTTACTCTTCACTCAAAAATGGATTGATTTTTTTTTTTTTTTTTTTTTTTTTTTTTTTGTGTTTTCCCGGGGTTGGGCCCTCCCCCCTTTGGGGG
>VYXC01011199.1:471631-532640 GCA_013397175.1 Platysteira castanea | reverse complement strand
TTAGGTCTCCTTTCCTGCTGATTAGGCTTGGAAGTATACAACGATCTTACATCAAAGACGACCCTAGCTTACGATACTCTCGAGACATTCCACATTTTGCAACACCATGGCGGGTGGAAGCGGCACCCACCCCCGACCTCTTTGCGTTCGGCTGTCGCGGTAACGCATCGAGCCTTTTAGGTGCCCTCCCGCCCGCAGACCCATGAGAAGGATAATAAAAACCGCTGGCCTCTCCCACGTTTCCCTGGATGGGCCCAGCCCTCCTCCCTGAGGGGCGGCGGTGCCGCGCGCGGAGGCCGCCGGGAAGGCGGCGCGCGCCGCTATGGCGCTGGCGGAGGAGGCGCTCCGGAGGCAGCTGGGCAAGGTGCGCGCGCGCGCGCGCTNTTTTTTTTTGGCATTCCCCGGGTTAGCGCCTCCACGCCTTAGGAGCACAGACGTGTTGTTGTAGCATCCCTCTGAGCCTTTTAATTTCCATGTGAGAAACTGAGGTGGGCGTATTTAAATTTTGGGCACGCCAAATAATTTTGAGTGCGAAATGAGGAAGATCTGTATCTGAGTCACCTCGTAAATCCCGTGATCTTTAGAAGAGGACAGACTATTTAACAGGAATGCCTCGGTTTGTATTACGAATAGAAGGGGGCCACCTAGGGAAAGATGACTTTGGTTTCACAACCAGATGTATCAATGCTTCCAAAAAATTACCTAAGTGTAAGTTGTGTAGACATTCATAATTAAGGAACATTTTATTTATTTTTTTTTCTGCATGACTTTGCAGCATCCTGTGGTGGGGAGAAGCTGAAAAAAGGTGTTTCTTGTCAGCAGCTCTGTGTTTTCCTGTACAAAGTGGAAAATAACTGTGCTGTCCCCATAGCTGTAGCATTGCTGCCAGGGTGACAGATTGAAGAGAAATTCGATTTTAGCTACTGTTTTGTGACAATTATTCCAGGGCACTGAGCAGTTCTTTAAGCCACTGTCAGGCAGCAGTTTTGTTAGCTTAGGTGAGGGGTCCAAAAAAAAAAAGCACCAGGTTTCCTAAATGAGGAATAGAGGCCCTAATGTAGGAAATGGAAAGTAGTCTCTATAATTTTGGGATGTGGGAGGATGCAAATCTCTTGGAAGTTCAGGTATTGGACTGGCTGGGGACAGTCTCAGTGAAGCAGCACTGATTCATTTTCTCAGTGTTCAAGGACAGCATAAAAAAAAAAATTCCCAGAGGCTAATTACTTACACATTTTAACATGTTTGTGGATAGGGATGTCTTAGGAAACTCTTTGAAAATGTGTGCAGGTGGATCTGAGTTTAACTGTGTCAGTAAGAAAATAAACTCCTTTTTCTAAGAGGTTCATATTTTTATATTCTTTTTAATTATTGTGTGCAGAAAAGACTAAATCTTCTTAAACTGCTGCTCATACAGGTGTAAAGGGGAAGAAATGGTGTATAAGGAGAGATGTTCAGAATTTCAGAACTCTTAGGCAGCAACAGCAGACCTGCAATAGCTTCAAAGCTTTTTTATAATCAGTTCTTTCTGATAATTTATTTCACATCAAAACTATTTATAATACAAATAATTATGACCTTCCCATTCTTGTGTTTCTGCCTTCTATAGTGTCCTTTTCCCTATCTCTTGTAATGAAAGAAGCCTTTGAAGTGAAACTTTCTTCCTTATTTTTTTCTCCCCCTTCCCAGTATAAGTTCAGAGACCTGACCATAGAAGAGCTGAAGAATGTTAGCAAGACCTACCCCAACTTCACGTTCTCCATGAACACATACAGTAAGAAATTATACAGTTACTCTGAACTATTTGTGGAGATTCTTACTTGCCATAAAAGTCTGCCAAATGCAGACTGTGTGTAACAGAATGTGAATATGTGTCTTTATGGTGACTTGCAGTAAAATTTCTTATGCCATGTTACTGTTCCTGAATGCTCTTCCAGAAGTGCATACACACAAAAACTTTAGCAACTCATTTAGTTCATCTTACTTCAACTTGTCAGTAATTACAGAAGATTGATGCTTTAAATTCTTTATATGTAACACAGTTTTTCACATATGTCATTATTATATTGAAACTTTCAATTATGTTGGAAGTATTTTGATGACTTTAGCTTATAGAGTGTGACTTCCAGAATCGATCAGCCTGACTGGAAATTCCTACAACATCAGAATTACCCAGGACAAGGGGTTTTCAGACTAATGATGTGCTTAGTTGTACCAATGCAATTTTTGTTAAACTTTCATTAAAGAAGTATTTAAAAGGGCAGAGAGGACTTTAGTAACATTCTAATCTTGGTTCTCTCAGGAGCAGTGTATTTGATTTCTAAAGAAAAATCACTATTGTATATTTGTAGTTGTTGATGGGATTGCTATGCCAGGTTTGAAAGGAGTTATTATTTTTTTTAAACAGCATTTTTAATTTCAGCCTTCAAGGATGGATCCCAGAAGGACCTCCTGAATTTTAGTGGTACTGTTCCAGTGAAATATGGTAAGATAAATCAAATGTAACTTTCTTGCCAGTTATGAACCTAAATGTAGAATGTGTTGGGTGCTGCCTTTAACAGTCTTCAAAGGGGGCTAGAAAGGATTTTGCATGAATTGGCAGAAGCCACTTCTACTGCACAAACAAGTGCACAGATGCTGAAATAAGGTGGTATTGATTAAATAAGTAATAAACTATTAAAAAAAGTGTGTAGTTTGAGGCCGTGTAGGCAAACTCTTTGGTGCTAATGAAGCTTGTGTGAACTCTCTGAGACCTACACTTGTACAAGCAGTGTCCAAAAATAACTTGTAGGCAGTTTTTTATTTTCAACCTAAAGCCTTTGAAGTCTGATGCAAAGCTCTTTATAGATGCCTTTTTGTACTAGGTGTTAAATCTTAAAATAAGTATGAAATATGTGTATGGAACCTTTCTTTGCTAGGAAAAGGGGACACGTTGGCTGAGAGAGGACCCTGGGAAGCAAAACAACAATAAAGCTTTATATTAAGAAAGGCACAGTCAGTAGCACTTCAAGTTGATCCAGACAAGTCTGGTTTTATTAATTAGCCTAAGTAATGTAAATACTTTCCAGTGTGAATCTGGAAAGTGATCTGTCAGGCTTTTTGCCTTTGTTATTACTAAGAGTGAATCATATCACACCCACAACTGGTCTTTAGTACCTCTTCCCAGAGCAGAAGTTAGTAATGCCTTTTATTTTGTGTTGAACAGGTAATTCCTATAACATACCTATTCGTCTGTGGATCCTGGATTCTCATCCCTTTGCTCCCCCCATTTGCTTCCTGAAGCCGACTGCAAACATGGGCATTTCAGTGGGGAAACATGTTGATGCACGTGGCAGGATTTATTTGCCCTACCTGCAGAACTGGAGCCATGTAAGAGGTGGAGTGGCTGACAGGGGAAGGAAGTATTTGGGAATACTGCATGCTGTCATATAGAGCTTTCAGGCAGTCTGAGGCTTGTAAAGGAAGTTGGAAGTGATTTTAACGAAAAAAAGGGACTGATTCTTTACAAAGCAATGTAAGCCTCATGATACTGTGTTGCTATGGGTGATGAGACCAGTTGAGTTTCCCTCAGGAAAGTTCAATGAAAGTGTCTACCTTTTGGGTGTGTCTCTTTTGGCAGAACTCTGAACCAGCACAGAGATTCAAAAATCAATGCTGTTGCTAAATGATTTTATGCACTGTATTAAATTACTCATTTAAATATGACTGCCAGGCCAGTAAAAATGACTCAGTGAATGCCAGCTTTTTGAAATGAATGGGCTGTATTTTACATTATTGATACAGAAATTCCTATGGGAGCTTCTGCTGACTTCACAGTGTGTTTTGCCTGGAGGAGGACTGAACTGCCAGAACTCTGAACAGTTGAGCTCATCTAAGAAGAGTGAACTATCTTTTCTTTAACTAGGATTTGTCCCTTTTATAATACTGAATGTGGTTATATCAAAGGCTTCCATATGTTCATGGATGACTTCAAAAATTAGTAGCACTGGTACTTTCAATTTTAGAATTCCTTTTTGTTAAATTCCTTTTAATCCTGTTTGGAAAGTAGCTTCTTAAAGTGATGCTTTTCTTTCCCTTAGGTGTTTGTGTAAATGTTAAGAGTGTCAGTATTTATAATTTGATTAAATTTTTTATGGCTCTGGCAGTTCACAGCTGATACCACTATATGAAATAGCTATTCAGTTCGTTTGTCTTCTGTATTGCTGTATTTCAGCCTAAATCAACTCTCATTGGATTAATCAAGGAAATGATTGCAAAGTTTGAGGAAGAGCTCCCTTTGTACTCACTGTCATCTTCTGATGCAGCCAGGCAATCTGAACTTCTCTCCTATATTGCAAAGATTACTGAAGGTGGGGATGTTTTCATGGACTTGTTTCTAATGTTCTTATGAAATATTGTCACTTATTGTCATTATCTGATGTCACAAAGAAGATTCCATGGTTTATATTTTACAAATTTTATGCTCATGGGATGTATTCACACCTGTAATAGCAGCAATGGGAGTGCTCTTTGTGTGGTATTAGTGTCCAGCTTCTTGCTATTGTCATGCTCATCTATTTTTACTTAGTGAAAAAACATTCCTATCTAGAGAGGAATATTTGTGTTTTACACCTTGCAAGTTGTGATAAATTTTCTGTGGTCAGGTTTGTCTGCTGTTTGAAAACGTTCATGTAACTTGATTTAACTGTGGCACAACCATGATCCTTTATGAAGCAGCAATACTTGTATTGATACAGTGTGGACCAGTGCCTAATTTTGTGGTTTTCTTTTAATTGTAGGAGAGACTGACATGAAATCAAGGAGTAAAATTCGAGGCAAAAATGAAGGATGCTTTAACAAAATTACTGTTGTTGGATCTGGAGATCTTGGCATTGCATGTGTACTAGCAGTTGCAGCAAAGGTACATAATTATTAAAAATAGCAACAGACCTGATTAATAGAGAGGACTCCAATCTAGTTCTTAATATCTCACAGTAAGGTTTACCTCATCAGTTTTAACAGCCATCACTGTTTAGATCATTTGTCTCTTCAGTTTACTTATGGACACGGAGAGGTGTTAGCTTTCTGCCCTGGTTTCTCAGTCAGCTTTTTTTAATTCAAAGGGTTGAATATTGAATTCACTAACTTTGACAATCCTTAAAGGACTCTTGCCTGAGTGATAGCCTCTTACAGCTGGGATCTCCCAGTTCCCTGGAAAAGGATAGCCTGTAGATAGGCTGTACTCATTGCAACTGCATGTTAGACCCAACAGTGACATGCACGTTTTTAACTTCCCAGAGACAGTTTTGTGAGCTTTTTATTTGTTTTGTAATGTGTTTTTTTCCAGTTAGACTTCCTAAACTAAATCCTTTTTCTTGTGATTCGGCTGTAATTTTGACCAGTAATTTTGTTTGATTTGTACACAGTACTGCAAAGATGAAATGGGAGGAATTTTGGTTTTTATTCCTCACTCCCACAAGAACAAATTTTCTTTTGGTTTATTGTTGATCTGTATTATTTTTATTCATACAGGATGTTGCAGACAAGGTGGTTCTTTTGGATCTTTCTGAAGGTGCAGCAAAAGGAGGGAGCATGGATTTGGAGATTTTTGCTGTGCCAAATGTGGAGATCAGCAAAGGTATGAGATGTTTCTGGAACAGGAGTGCTGTACTGTGTGTGCTTGTGCTCGTTTTAACAAGAGCAGGACACCCGGGGAGATACAGAGGCACATATGCTGTCTTTTTTAAAAAGTCTGTATGTGCAGGTAAGAGGCTAATGCTGAAATTGGACTCATGCAGAAATACACAGAAGCCAAGCTAGAACTTCACTGTCAAGGGCAGAGAGAGAGAAGGGAGAGGGAAAAAATATATGCATAGGAATTAGTGAAGGGTGGGAAAGCGGTGTTCAAAAGGCTGACAAATAAAGCTGTGTTTCAAAGTGCTGCTTTCCTAGATTGATGTTCATTAAACATGCACATGGTCAATGATGAGTCCTTAATCACTATCACTGCATATTCAAACAATGAATTCTTAATAACCTTGTCCTCAGTCAGCTGTGAGCATACAATTCAGCAGAGTCAATGCCATGTCTCTGTAATTAGTGATTAGTTACAGTCTTTGATGGGCTTTGATGGTTGCAAAGGTTGAGGGCATGCAGCTCAGAAGTTTTTCCTCCGGGGAAGCTGGAAATGAATTGAGCAACATTCTTCCTTGCTTATGTGTCATGTTTCTTTGTTCCTTACACCCTTTGCAAGATGAAATGAGGGGTTTTTTTGCGCTTCTCTTTTAATTTAGCTTATTTTGGGGACAGAGACTTGTTCTGGTTCCCCCAGACATTTTTGTGGCTTATTCTGCACCTGGCATTGCCTGCTGTACATTCTTTGATCTTATCTTGCAGGTTTTACTGCTAGCACACCTTTTTTCCTGAACCCTGCTTGTGCAACTGTACCACAAATCTCTTTGTGCTTCTGGTTGCCTGTTGTATGTGTGTACATTAGCTCGTGTGTTGTTGCTGGCTGTGCTATTGGTAGTGTTAAAATACTGCAAATGCTTATACACTGTCACCTGCTATTTTAGTATGTTCATATCTAGGTTTGGGGCGAACTGGTATTAATTATATCCTGCTTAGTATGGTTTTAATTTGTCAGTGCATGAGGCTTCTGCTTTGGCTTCAGCTGGTTCCGAAAGTGGTGCAGCAGTCAGATCACCTTGTTTCTGTGTCCAGGCTGGTCACCTGTGTAGCACTCAGATATTCAGAGATACCTGCTCAAGGCAGCTTTGACTTAAAGATTCCTGCAGCAAGTGTGATTGTGTGTTTCTTTGGGCTAATAAATACAATTTGTCTTTTATTTGAGTTAATAAATTTTGGGAGTGCTTTTCATGGTTGTCTACATGTCCTTGATTGAGGTATAAGATTAAAAATTATAGAAGAAGCCTCAGATAAGGAGTAAAAGTCTTTCCTCTTCTTTAACAATTGGAATAGAAGTTAAAGAGCCTTTTCATGGTTTTTTTTTTCTTTTTTGCTAAGAAAACTTGGAAAAGTTTATCTGTCAAAGCTGTCTAGATGTTTTCTGGGCTCTGCTCTGTAACCTTAGACAAATTGTAGTCTGCCTTTTGTGACTGGCAACTATAAAACAGGAAAGTAGTTCTGTGGGAGAGCTGTGTTTTATAGGTGGCTGTGGAAGTGCCCCAAATTCCACACTGGAGGATATGGGGGGTACAGGAGGCAAAGAATCTCTAATTAAGTTGGAAGTTGTAGTTCAGCCTTTAGAACAAATCTTGGTTTTGCATCCAAAACTCAGTAGAATGACATAAATTTCAAAAACATGTTTTCTTTATATTTTCAGATTTTTCTGCTTCAGCTGATTCCAAAGTTGTGGTGCTTACAGTTAATTCTCTGGGTAATGCTCAGACTTACCTCGATGTCATACAAAGCAATGTGGATTTGTTCAGAGGAATCATTCCAGCAGTATCACACTACAGTCAGAATGCTGTTCTCCTTGTTGCTTCTCATCCAGGTATGCTGGTACTTTGCATAATGTTCTGTCCCTCACCTGGCTTTTTCTTTGCCTTGTTTTAAAAGTATATTACTGCTGAATTACACCCAGTCAGTCAAAAATTCTTGCTACTCTGAAAGATGTTTTCCTTTTCAGCTTTGAGCAGGACACTGTCTTTGAGGGTTTTTTCTTTACTGTTATCAAGATAAAAGAAAATAGTGTACTTTTTTTTGTGTAACAGGTATGTATTTCTGTATGTTTCTGTACGTAGTTTCAACCTGTGTCTACATCATTAGCATCCATTGGCTGTTGTCTTGTCGGTTGTGAGTTTTATGTGCACATTTCTCCTGTGCAGGAAGGATACATCAATGTGTGTTATGTACCATATGATCACATGCACAGGCCACTCATATCCAAAGTGTAGTGTTGATATTAAATATTGCAGCTAGATTTTGGTGGAAGGTTTAAATCTTCCAGGTCAGTGAACTAAGACAAAGCAAAATCACTACTTAAATGGGAAAGATGTGAGCCTTTATCCTGCAATGCATTGGAAGACAGCCCTTCTTACTCTTACCATTATTGTTCTTATTTTTCACTTCTTCCCCATCTGACTTGGTGTTTTAGGTTGAAATAAAGAACCAGTATGTTCTTACATGCTTATGCTGTTTCTAAAGTAAAGAAGTCCAGAGTTTTTTGTAATGATTCATAATTTGCAGTTGTGTGGAACTTTGAGTGGTCCTTCATTGGAAACGTATTTTTTCTTTCACACTTAGTTGAAGTAATGACATTTGTGTCATGGAAGCTGAGCTCATTTCCCAAAAGCAGAGTAATTGGAGTAGGTGCCAACCTTGATTCTGAGAGATTTCAGTACATCCTGGCAAACCTTTTGAAAGCAGAGGTGCTGGCAAAAGATGCCTGGGTTATTGGTGAACAAGGGGAAGACAAAGGTAAGGTGGTGCTTTATGAGGACTATGAGCATATAATGTCCTGGCAGTGCTTAAATAATTGAATAATGAAAGAATAATTAAGAAAAGTAATGAAGGTAGTGAGAAAAGTAATAAGAAGTGTGGTAAAATTTCATAATAATGGTTTTAAGTAATACAGTTTTGGGGTACCAAAGTCTGTAGACCTGGAGTGGTAGCAAAAGTATTTGACATTTGTCACGGGACAAAAAAAACCCAAGACAAACCACAATCTCAAATGCTGTGGGGTTTTTTTGGTTTTTTTCTGTCTAGTACCATCGTGGACCAGCTGTAATGCAGTTGCAAATCAAACAGAAGCAATGGCTGCTCGTAACTCAAGGGAAAAGGTGGCTAACAGGTAACACCATTATAACCTTATTTTTTTCCTTCATGTTTAGGCACTTGATGTTTACATGTTCTTCAACTCTTTATGAAGTGGGAGAAGCTTGCTCTAAAATGTTAATACATTCAGTTTATAGGAAATTGTAGGTCAGGTTGTCATTCACTTTTATGGATGTGTATATGGCCGCTGTTTTCCTGAAATTGTTACTAACGCTTTGCCTGGGGTGATGTAAGAAGACACCACAATGTACACTGCAATATCAGAGCTGTTTGGTTGTGTATTTAAAACAAATACTAGACAAGCCTTCTGGCCCACTTTTCTCAGAGCTTGTATTGGAAGCATTTGCTTCAAAGCAAAGCACTAATTTGGATGAATTTACCTGATTTAATTATCAATTACACTTCTTGACAGAAAAGAGAATTGTTAGTAGTGTGGATAAAAGGTATTGTAAGGAAATTCTTTTCAGCAATTCTTTATTCCATTGTATTGTTTCCCAAAACAGAGAATTGTATTTTTATAGTACACTTTACCTGATATGGTACACTTCAGCCTGTCTTTTGGGTTTTACATAAAAACCAAAATAAGAATAATTAAAATCTAAACATCATGTTTTTCTCCTTTTCCTGGTTTACATATAGAGCTATGGAAATTCTAAAGGGAAAAGGTCAGAGATCTTGGTCTGTGGGGCTCTCAGTTGCTGATTTGGCTGACAGCATTCTGAAAGATAAAAGAAAGGTTCATTCTGTATCCACTCTGGCAAAGGTAAATGTGTTATTAATACCTTTTGGTTGGCACTGTAATTATATTTGTTATTATGGATATGACCATTAACTTTAGCTGCACTGACATCTCAGTGTTCTGAAGTAGCGCTACTGCCATTACTTTCTTCCAACAGCTCTCAATTCTAGTCCAAAAATGAGCAAAAATCACTTACTGTTGTAATCGGAAACCAATATTAAAAGTGGATTATTCTCCCAAAAATAAAAGTCCAGAGAGAAGGTACATTTAAGGTTGCTGCCAAGCACCCCTGGAATAGCTGGATTTGGCAAATGAAATGTGAGTTGCAGTTCCCAAGTGCTCAGTATTGAATGTAGATTTTTTTTTTAGGCACCAAAAGAATTTTGTATCTTTTCTGAAAGTATAAAATGCATTTTCTGCCAGTATTTTATTTGATCAAGTTGAAACAGCTGGTTTTTACTCCTTAGTACTTTACTTAAGAGAAGAAGACTATGAAGCAAGAGTTAACTTAAAATTGTAGACTGAACTTTGTTTAAAGTTTCTCCTAAGAGGCTTCATTAAAGCATTAGGTCATTCCATATGACAAGAAAATCCATGTCGAAATGTTTACTTGTCACTTCAGTTTAGAGCCTTCAGAAGGACAATTTGCATGTCCCTGTGCAGGGAAGTTGAGCTGGCTGCTTATTTTATTGAGTACAAGCACATACCTAATTAAATCATTATGTTTCAAGTGAGGTTTTTAGTCATTCCTGAGCTAAATGTAGATACAGAGGAGTGACAAGTCTCTTAAACTGAAGAGTAACTACAGGATGTAAAATTTCCCAGACAGATCCCAGAAATAAACACAATCTACGGTGTAAACTTGAATTATAGGAATATAAGTTTGATGAATTCTTTCACAGAATCTATATGGGATCAATATGTGAAAAATATTCCCCAGTTCTTAGGCTGCATTATTTATTTTTTTCAGTCCTAAAAGAATGAATGATACTGTACTGTCAAGTGTCCCTGCTTGTTCTACCTAATAAATGGTGTTCAATGGTATAAACTTTGCCTGCATTATAGAGATCTGATATATCTCTATTGGAAAAATTGCCCAAGTGTGGCGTGGTTCACAAATTTTTATCTGCAAAGTAGTATTTTACAGTTTCTATACAGTAACCCATTGCCCAGTATCTAAAATAAATGGAATTTGACCTATCCAAACATGCCAGATGTTGGAATATCCTTGTTAATTAAAATAATCAAGTAATTTTGTGTAATTGTATGCTTTTGTGGAGTTGCAGCAGAAATAAGTAATTGTGTGTGTGACAGTGTTCTTTGTGTGTTGTTTCAGGGATGCTGCAATATAAACAGTGAAGTATTCTTAAGTCTCCCATGTATTCTTGGAACCAGTGGAGTGATTGAAATGGTCAGACTGGAGGAAGACCCACTGGTGCAAGAGAAACTGCAAAGCAGCGCAGGCTCAATTCATGACCTTCAGCAACAGCTGAAACTGTAAGGAAGCACAAGGGAAGCCTCTGTGTCTGCTCACTGAAGTCGGAGAATTGCGAGGCAGAAGAGGTTACTTCATAAATATGGATTTCTGTAGAAAACAGGAAGCTTTGTTACTTTACTTTCAAAAAGTGCTTTCTCAGTTTAGGTTTAAATAATTTAATACAGCACCATACAGTAATTTTTTCCTTGAAAAGTGCACTTTCAGTAGCCAAAATGAGGTGGGTAACATGCAAGCATGTTTTATCTAAATTCAGGTGGCATTTGCCTGTGGCTTTTGGTTGCCAGTTATAGCCTGATTCTTGGGTTATTCTTAGCTCTTTGCAAATCTTTAGGAGGCAGTCCTGGAGAGCAGCTTACCCAGCTCTGCAGAAACTCCAATGTGCAGAGCCCACTGGAACCATTCCTCACGGCTTTTAAATGCTGCATCTGAGGCTTGTTTAGGGAACAGTCACACTGCAGCTCCTCAGGGCACTGGGGGTGCAGTTCCATAGCTCCATCTTTCATGGCTGAAGATGCTCTTATGTCAATGGACTCCTGCCGTTTACTAAGGGGAGCACAGTATCCTTCAACCTGAACTATTGGGTATGAATTTCTGTTCACACTTAAAGATGTCTGAAATACTCTGGTCATGACTTGCTTGCTTTTATTTTGTAAGGACATTCTGAGCACTAAAGCATCTGCAGTTCTCACTACACACATGCAGCACTAGAACAGGGGCTCTTCCTAAATGGGAGGAGCAGGGGCTGGGCTTCAAATAAAGGATAAAATCCAGCAATTAAACAATGCAGGAGTATCTGCTTATTCAGACCTCAATCCAAAGCCAGCTGAGGGCAGGGAGCTTTACATCAGCCTCAGGAGAAGGCAACAGAACCTGTAACCCTCCTCCTTGGAGGCCAAGGATGTGATGAAGAAGTGGGATGTGGATTTTTATGTAAAAACCAGATGTTTTAGAGATCAAGGGGGTTTTTGCGTTCTAACCTCTTGAATCACTGCACTGGTAAAAAGACTGTATTCCTCCTGATGATACCTCAGCATCACATGGCAGGCACAGGAGACGTGGGCTGCACTCCTGCCGTGTGCAGCTTAGGAATGTCACTCCACGTTTACGCTTTGAGGGAGAACTAGTTAAATATTGTCGAAGCTTTCTAAGCAAAAGTAGGATCTGTGGCAGAGCAAAAGATCTGATCCTTTGTGCCTTCCAGTTACATCTCACAGAGAGCCAGACATGCAGGGAGTTCTGAGTGTATACTGATCTCAGAACAGGGATAAAAATAGAAAGAAAAAAACCTTCATACCTTTTTTTTTAATGGAATACTCACATTTCTTTCACTGTAGTGGTAAATGATGGGGCAAAATTGGTGATGGCTGCAGGTAACCAACTTTGCTGCTATATTTTTTTCAAGCTGCACTGTAGGGTTTGGTGGTTTTTTTTCACTTACTTTGGAAAAAGACAATATGAATTTAAGGCTTTACATTGTTTTTCATGGTATTTCTCATCTGTTGAGAATGTCTTTTCATGCGAATAGTCAAGCTGTTTTTTATTTAGTTTGGTGTTTTTGTAGTAATTTTAGGCTTAAAATGCTGCCAACTCTCACAGGTGTGTTTCGTAGATTAATGCTCCTGATCTTGCGTTTGTGTCGTATTCCTTGGAACAATAACCAAAGGGCCGCGGTGGGAAATAGCACTTTGCTTTAGCACGGGCAATGAGCTGCCAGAAAGGCCTTTTAACAATAAACTGCACTGCAAAGCCATTCTCAGAGGCTCCCTGCTATTCCTGACGCGCGGTGCCGGTGGCGGTGGCGCTCGGTGCCCGCCCCATGACGCGCGGAAGCGGCGCCGCCGCCGGAAGCGGGCGCGGAGCCGCTTCCTGTGTTTATGTAGGGCCGGGCAGGCGGCACCGGCGGCACCGGGAGTGGCGGCACCGGCAGCGGCACCATGGCGGTGTCCGAGAGCCAGCTCAAGAAGATGCTCGCTAAGGTACGGGCGCGGTCGGCCGGGCCGGGCCGGCGGCAGCGGGCCCCAGCGCCGGGAGGCTCCGGGGAGTTGGGTCGGGAAGGGAGGAACGGCGCTCCGAGCCTAAAATGGTCGTGCCAAACTGCGGGGCTGGGCTGGGACAGTGCCAGGCACCGGCGGGGCCGGAGCCGCCGTGGGGACACACGGCTCTTGTGCTCGCCGGTTACAGGAGGGGGAAGGCGAGCTCGGCATCACTGACCGGGGCGGGGTGGGTTTTGTTATCGCTCCTGTGTAAGGAAACGGGAAGATCTCTTGGAAAGCAAATTATTAACCACTGAATCATGCAGAGCCATGCGTGCCGCTCTTCAGGTGAAAACTGGGCTTTGTCCAGCAGCTTGGAATGAAAACCTCTAGGGCTGACATTTACGGGGAGTTACGGGTTTGTTGGGGGAGATTCTGGATTCTTATCACAACGTTTAGTCGTATTTGCAGCGTTTTGAAGTTATATACAATAGCTGAGAATCTGATCAAATCCAAAGGCACATTCACCTGGAGTCATAAGCAGATTTTTTTATCAGCTTGAAAATGAGTGTTGAACACTTAGTCAGTGTCAGCAAATGCAGTCATGTATGTATTTGTATACACCTGTCTTTGCTAAATTAGTTATTGCTATGCCATAGGAGAAGAAGAATTTAAGGTAGTCCAATGTCCTCGTTTCCCCACACTTGTTCATTTTATACTCCCACCTGGCTTTCTGTAACTGATGAAAAATGAAGATGCATATAATGAAGCACATTATATTTATTTTTCAAAAGTAGTTACACTTTCTGTTATAGAGAAGGAAGTTTAGTGATATTTCCCATATTGAATAGTTCAATGGGACAATTAAAGCTTGACCCTAGTCTGGGGGAACCTAGGCGCTTAATTTAACTTCAGATATTTACCTACTGTCAGATCTTGAAAAGATTAATCTTTCTGTGATATGTTTCCTGGTATGTAAAATGAGGGGGATGCATTTGCCATCTGAGAATGGAGGAGGAAAAAACAACTCTAGAAATTAGGGATTCAGATTAGTCAGTCTTACTCACCTTTGTAGAAATCACTAGGATCTTATATTTTCCAAAGAGATTTTGACATTTCTTGGAAATCAATCTAAGTACAGAAATTAACAGCTGAAATGAACATTTAATTTTGCTTGTGGCAGTAGCTGGGATTATACAACTGTCTCTATTAAGTAATCGTCATTCAGTGTAAAAGCAGTTTGCAAGAAAATTATTTTTCCTTGTTTTAATAGAGCTATGAAAATGCTTGCTTAATGCTCAGGTGTTCTGCCTAATTTTTGAAAGCACCCCAGATAACCAGATATGTGGTTTATCAGCCTGATCAACCACCATGTACCAGATTCACAGAGTGTCTGCTGAGCAGACAGGCGTTGTTTTCTCAGTTCCTTGACTCAACTGACTTGAGATTCTTGTGCCAAAAGTGGAATTAAAGCCTGGCTCTGCTTGCTTCTTTACTGTGAGGATAGTAAGGCACTGGCACAGGTTGCCCAGAGAGGTTGCAGCTGCCCCATCCCTGGCAATGTTCAAGGCCAGGCTGGATGGGGCTCTGAGCAACCTGGTCTAGTGGAAGGTTCCCTGCCTTGGGCTTGGAACGAGATGATCTTTATGGTCTTTTCCAACTCAAACCATTCTGTGATCTTTGTGCCTTTTAGGAGCTTCTGTTAGCAGAATCCAGTTCCCTTTTTAATAGTGATTATGCCAATCTTCTTGAGGCTATGTCCTGCACCATAAGGTTTGTTCCTATGAAAAGGCACCACCTTTTAAAAGTAGCTGGTGACCAGCTGTCGTTTGTCCTGTAGTGACACATGCAGTGGTGTGGGTATGTGCTGCCAGTCTCTGGCTGGTGTACATGAAAATTCCTCCAGCAATGCCTGTCCCTGGTTCTGGCAAGTGTTGGGGAGGGAGGGAGGAATATGCTCAAATGTTAACAAAGTTGTCTCTCTGTCAAGCCCCTGCTGCGCACTCCCAATCCCACACCCACTTTCCAAAGGAGGCTGAGATGCTTTTCTGCAGCCCTGCCACCAAAATAGCATCCAGGGGCTGATTGACCTCTGTGCTGGTGCTTCCCTGCACGCACAGGAATCCGTGCTGGAGGTGTTGCTGTCTGTCCCACAGACCAGTGTTTTGCAGGCAGGCCATGTGGCTGTTTTGTCCTTGATCATTTGAGGAAGATCAGTCACAGCATCACCCGTGGTGCTGGAGCTTTCTGTTGGCTGAGGTGGCATTGTGGAAAGTGGCGTGGTGGGTTCATTTCTGCTCAGTAAATCCGAGTTGTCATGCCCGGGAGGAGCATCCTTGTCAATCTCTAGAGGTGATGGGAAGAAGAGTTAATTTCTAAGCTTCACAACTCATGAGTGTTTGTCAGAGCCAAGGTGACCTTTATCTATGGCACCACAGTTTGCTCTTGGATAAATTAGTCTGAATTAGTTTTTTCAGATGTTGTTAACATTTGCGTGCTTTGGATATCAGACATTTCATTGTGCTGGGCCCTTTGTCTTCCTACCATGGTTCAGTGAAAGGATGCTGTCTGTGTTCCTTAAGACATCTGAAGATTGCAATTTTTTTAAATTATATTAGATGAAAAAAATTGTCAAGGAACCACATTGCTGGCTTTTCTTTTTAATGGTAATTATCAGGAGGAAGGACCACAAGGCTAAAGAGCTGCACTCTGTGGTGAACCAACTCTCTGTTGCCCAGGAACCGCTTTGCTGTCAGTGGGTTATAGTTCTGAAACTGGCGAATTCTGTAGCAGTGCATCTGTGGTTAACAGGTCAGCTGTTATTCCCTGCTCCTGATAAAAGGAAAGGGATAAACCCAGTATTATTACTGGTAATATTGTGCCTTGATATGTCTGCTTTGTAGTTGATAAAACACATGTAAATGCTAATAATGATTGATAAATATGGTGTTGCTTTGAAAAGTGCTATGAAATGTATCTGTGTGGTTCAGATCCTAGGTAGCTGTTTATCAGGAATATCCAAAACATCACTGTATTTGGGAAGAGATGCCTTTTTTTTTTTTTCTTTTTTTTTTTTTAAAGATCCGTACATATTTCTCAGATCCACTTGGTTATGGTAGAACATGAAAGGAAGTGCAATAGCTTTTCCCAAATTACTTGATACAAAGACCCTTGTTAAGACTAAAAACATGCTAACACTTCATTAAAGGTCACTAAGTTATGTAGGCAGTGGTCAGTTAGGTAATATGGACAAATAAATTCTTATTCCAAACTAAGAATGGAGAATAATGCCCACATATAGATTAAAAACTTCATAAATGCTGTCTATCGGGTAAAATAAAAAATTGAATTAAATTACACTAAAAATTTAGCTTCTGAAGTAATTTCTTTCTCTTTTGTTTTCCAGTATAAGTATAGAGACCTAACTATACAGGAGACAACCAGTGTTATCACTCAGTACAAGGACCTCAAACCTGTCATGGATTCTTATGGTTAGTTTGTGCATGAGAAATTTTTTGTTGGTGAACTGTTCATGTTTTAGACGTATTGTTCAGTTTTTGTGGGGGGAAAAAGAAGATTAAACTTGAGTTTCTCTTTTTTGTCTTTGACATCAGTACTTCTTTAGAAACACAGACACAGTGACATAGTAAGGCTACTTTAGAAAATAACTGTCTAATGTGCCAAGAAATGTCACATTTTTCACAGCTTAACTTTTAGTTAATCACTCACTGATGTCATCAGTTGGTGTCCTGAGATTGCTGGTATCTTACAAATTCAGCTTTGCTGCCATATAAAGACATTTTTTAAATTTTATGTAGGAAGAACTGTAAATCAATGAAGAAATGCTTCATTTAAAATAATTGTGGTAATCTTAAGGAGTATAAAAAAACCAGTCAAGTATATACAAAATTGGCATGAGGGTTTTGTAATGTAAATTATTAATGATAATCACTGTTGTTAGCTGCTTAAAAGTCTCTAAGTTAATTTAAATTAAAGTGTGTTAAATGAAGATGATATCTAGGGTTTCAGAGTGTACAATGAGCCAGCACAGCTGATGAGGTCAGACTTCTTATGGTCACCTTTTTTTAACTGTTACCTGTGCGATTCCTCTGTGATATAATTTATATTGCTAATACATCATCAACAATTTTAAAGTCTTCTGCTTTTTAAATTGTGTATCTGGATTGAGAAGTGTTAAGAAGGGACATGGCCAGATAAAAGATGAATTAGTTTTAACTTGAGTAGCTGCAAGCCAGCAGCTGTCACATAAATAAAAATTCATGCAGTGACTGGAGAAACAAAACAGGAGTGATAGGACTGTGGCTGGAATGGCTGCACACGTTTGCATAAGGATGGTGATCACAATTCCAGATATCCTTGAGCTGTAGCCATTTGTGTTCCCTAATGCTCTTTAAGCTGCCTGAAAGAGGCTAAGCACAGAATCACTTACAGATAATTGACATTATTTGTAGCAGTGACATCAGCTACAAGAAAATGATTACATTGCTGATGAGATAATTTTCAAGTTCATATTAATAATGAAATATATACCTCCACTGAAGTCCCAGTGTGTTCTACCTGCCTTTGCAGAACATCAGCACCACAGTAACTGTGCACAGTAACCTACATTTAAATTATGGCTAGAAACTTGCAGGTGCAATTAGGAAGATAAAAGCCTCCTCAACAAAAGCTGATTTATTCAGGCAAGAATAATGTATTGGATTAAAAGTATGAGAAAACTAAATACAGCAACTCAGTAAATTTAGGTCAGAGTTCTTGTGCAGTTTTTGATTAAGATTAAGGTTTGACAAAGAGTCAAGCACTCTTTCTTCCTCTTCAGTGTGTTACTGTTTGGTTAAATTACCTTTACTGATTCTGTAATAAATGCCTGAGGCTCAGTACTTTTCAGTATTCTTGCTCACCTGTTTTTTTAAAGAAAGCATTGGAAATTATAAACCTCAGATGACAGGTTTTTTTTTTAAATCAAGTTTGAGTTCAGATTATCTTTGTAGCACTTTGCATTACTTGCAGTTTGCAAGGTTCCAACATTTTACTTGGTCAGTGAATGAGGAAACACTTTTATTTGTATAGAAGGTAGTTTGGCAATGATTAGTCATTCATTTCTCAGAAGTGTGTTATTCATAAGGAGTTACCTGACTGTGAACAATCATTTGTTAATCCATAAATGTGCAAGAGCTGAACCTTTCAGGCTGAGTTTATATTTATGTGTGTAACTTGTGAAAACATATACCAATAAATAGATGGGGCATAACCTGAACAGAGATTAACGTAACCAATATGTTTGTTATAAAAATATTGTTTGTTCCCTTTCAGTTTTTAATGATGGTTCATCCAGGGAGTTGATGAGCCTCAGTGGAACCATTCCTGTGCCTTACAGAGGTATGCATTTATTACAGTTTTCATCATCTCCATTATTTTCCCAAATTACATGAGAAACTTAGAGTTGTCCTGGTTCAACTTCACTACTTTGGTGATCACTCTTTTTTTGAAATCCTTTACTTGTCCAAAGTAAAATATTTTTTAAAAATAGTTCTCTGTTTTTGCTGCAGGATAGAATTTGAATGCTGAGCATTGCTCCTTCAGTCTTTTACAGCTTTTTAACATCTCTTTTCTTTCAGTATTGCACGTTTTTTCAAGCTTGTCAGTTGAATGAGGGTTGCAAACCATTTATTGCTGCAGCTAACAATAATTCAGATTAGAATCTTGTAATGTTGCATTGTAGAATAAATGAGATTGTGTATTAGTGGTGAATAATAATTGTAAATCAAAGTTAAAATGTTCTGAAAAATGTTGAGTTTGAGTCCATAGTGTTATCTATTCATTGAATGTTATTAGTAGATTTTGGCTTCAGTTTCTACAGTTTGTACAGTTGAGTTTACTGGGTTTAGGATTTTTTTATGAATCTGAATACGGGAGGACAGTTGAAGAATTTAAATAACTTTAAAAGACTTTCAAAATATCTTTTCTAGGTAACACATATAATATCCCCATTTGCTTGTGGCTGCTGGACACCTATCCTTTCAACCCCCCAATTTGTTTTGTTAAACCCACTAGCTCTATGACAATAAAAACTGGGAAGCATGTTGATGCGAACGGAAAGATATACCTTCCCTACCTGCATGAGTGGAAATATGTAAGTATGGGGAACTTGAAATTCTCAAACTGCTCATTCTGCATTCCTCGAGAGAGTTGTATCATTTTTAATAAAAAACATAGTCTTTATAAGAGATATTGACCTATTTTTTTAATAAAATCAACTGTGGGGTTGTTTTTTAAATGTCTTAAAATTCAGGATGTTGGATTCTGGTTATTTAATGTAATTGCATCTTTAGTTACAACTTGTCTCATTAAACAGTGCAGTGTAAGGTGTCCTCTCTCCTGGCGGGACACTGATGTGAAGATTTGTGAGATAAGAATATTTACAGAAGGGAAATCATAAATTTATTTAAAACATCTGTGACTTAAACAAACTTATATATAGCTTATGTACTTACATAATAATACATATGTATAGCTATATGCTTATATATAGACTTATAATACAAGTATTTGAACTTCTTTATGTAGACTTTCCTGGACCCTCATGTATATGGGTATATTTGATTTACCAATAAGTAGAGGCATTGAGCAGTGCAGGCCTCATAGAAGTTTTGGTCAAAACATGGACTTGTAAAGAAGATAAACTGTGTTGACAAGAATAGAAAAACGATACAAGATGCATGGCTCTGTAAAAAAGGGATTAACAGGGATGAATTTATTGAGGATGGGTGGTAGTTCTGTGCTTGCATGGTAATAGTGGAAAAAGACTGCCCAGGTTAGGATGCACAAGCATCCTTAGAGGATCATCTAGGGTACAGGTGATACAGAATTCTTTCAGTTTGAGAGGCTGGTAAAAATAAGTAAGTGGATTATAGAGCTAAGTAAACTTGGAATTGGGATATTTAATCTGGTGCTGCATTCATGATGCTTGTTCTTATTTTGGCAAAATGAAATCATGCCTATATTAAGTAGTTATAAACAGCAAAGCCTGGTTTAACTGTATTTAAAAGAAGTTTGTGTCTTAGTGGGTTAGAATATT
Organism: Platysteira castanea; assembly: GCA_013397175.1. Taxonomy (NCBI): domain Eukaryota; kingdom Metazoa; phylum Chordata; class Aves; order Passeriformes; genus Platysteira; species Platysteira castanea. Next base: position 512,556 of record VYXC01011199.1, on the reverse strand, counting down.
ATAATTTTTTTTTGTACTGAGACATCCTGAATTGGAGCAAAAGCTGTGGTGTATGAAATTGAAATGTCTAAAAAACTTAGTGATCTATATGCTTTTCATGTTGGGGGGTGGATTTAATATTTTAAAATATTGTTATCATTCATCATTTGACATTTGTACCCAGTCATTTACTGTCCTGCAGTTGATATGGAACCATGTATTACCCAGTTTATTCTGGGTGTAAACGTGGCTGCTGGTGTATTTTGCTTTATGGTTATCAGTACAAGCTGGCTGGGTTTGTTATCTGTAGGAGAACCCAGAAAGGCAGATAATTCTGCGCATGTATATACAGATAGAGATATGCATTTTAAGAAAATGTAAACCCACAAATACAAGGAATGCTTTTGAGAGCTGATGGAATGCCATCCTATTCCTACAGTCAGTTAAACTCTCTGTTAGCAAAACAAAAAACTTGTGATTTGCTTTCCCTCCCAGCCCCAGTCAGACTTGTTGGAGCTGATCCAGGTCATGATTGTTGTGTTTGGAGAGGAACCTCCAGTCTTTTCTCGGCCTACTGCTTCCTCCAGCTACCCATCATATCAGGCAACAGGCCCACCAACCAGTAAGTGCTCATCACTACTGATTGCTGCAGTTGCGGTTGTTGCCCTGCACAGTTCGCCCGCAGATAATGCATTTTACTTTTTGTGCTGCTGGCTAATGAATTCACCTGGGCTCTACCTTGTTGGACTCGATGATCTTAAAGGTCTTTTCCGATATAAAAGGTTCTCTGAGACTAAGAATTTGTGGGGGATTTTGGAGGGGAAAAGTCAAGTTTGTATTACAACAAAGCAAAACCCAGGCAAAACCAGAACACACTCAAACACCCTCAAGCTCCTCAAAACAACCAGTGTCCTGTCAACATTTCAAGATTAGACTTAAAAAGAGATTATTCAAATAACTTAGTATCTCAATTTTTTCATTCTAATAATACAAGCCCATCTTTTAAGTATCCAGTAACCATTGATTTCATAAGGCCAAGCATTCTTACTGCTTGTGTTTCCTAGGCCCACGCTCCTGTTTGTGTGGTTTATTTTTTTTTTCAAATTGCTGTCTGAATATTAAAAAAAACCCCTGCCTTGTGAACCTTTTTCTTCTTTATTCTCTGGTTGATTTGGTGTTCTGACTTGGTACCCATTCTTACTTTCTTGCAAAAATCCTCCAGACTTTTAAAATAATTTCTTTATTTAAAGTTCTGGAGGCATCTTATTTTAAAGACTGGGGATAGGTAGTAGGGGAAAAAGAGGAAGTGAGAAACAGAAAATCCTAGAAATTCTTCCAGAAGGAGACTTTGTATTGGGTGGAAAAAAGCCAAAAAACCACTAGCATAGACCTCCTCAAGCCAAAGACTGGGACAGTAGAGGAGGGGGAGCAGATTAGGTGGGGATTGTTTAATGATGTTATAACAGTTCCTCATGCATTTAATGGTGGAGTAGCTGTATTTTGGGTTATTTTTTTTGTTGGATTTTTAAGGCTGTGTCCATTTTCTATTGAAATATGGCTTTTTCTTGATCACAGTGCTACATTTGAAAAGCTGAAGTGCTATTCGTTGCCATTTCCAGCACAAGCCATTTTTAGCAAGGTTTTGGGCTATGAAACTGTAAGAAAATGGGTAGCAAACATAAGTGGGAGCATTAGGAATATTTGAGTAAAGGCAGGTGTTTGGGACTTTTTAGCTTGTCTGTGGCTACTCTGCCTGTGAGAGCACCAGATGATTGGATTGTCCTGATTTTCCAGGAACAGTAGGGGTCAGTATAAGTGTAGTTTTAGCCGAGGCTGTGACTTGTGCCTTAAGGACAAACCTTCAATGAACCACACTTGATTATTCTTGTAGTCACTCAGAGCTGAAGTGCTTTGAATTACTATATTGGATTGAACTGAAGTACTAGGAATCACTTCCCAGCTGAAGTAATTTTAGTGAAAATGTTTCAGGGTTTTGAAATTACTAATAGCTACTTAGTTTTAGTAGTGTAATCAGACTTTCTCTATTTTACAGACATTTATGTTTGGGTTTTTTTCACGTTCTAGATAGATTGTTTAAGAAGAAATGAAGTCCTTTGACAAAATTTTAATCATTTGAAAGCTTGATGTAATGTTCCTAAGATTGCTAGAAATGTGGAATAAGTATGTGCAAAACATAATTTTGTCAGCTTTTCAAGAAAAATCTTAAAATTGCTATGACTATTAAAGCTTTAAACCTTTGTATGTGCAGATAACAAATTTTTAAATGTAACTTCTAAATAGCAGAAATTTCTGGATAAGGACATGGTTGAATCATTAAACAGCTAGTCAGCTACTCTGAAGATCCTTAAATTATGCACTTGTTATTTAGTGAGTAAAGATCATTGGCTAGAAAGGTTAAATTCTTTTTTCAGCTATTATATAAAACATGGAGACAGCTCTTCAGGTGGGTCATCTTTAATAACATGCTTCTTTTTTTTTTTCTGAACCTAGCTGCAGGTTTGTTTTTTTCTTGGTACACCTCCTTGTTGTGCATTTTTAAATCAATACCTATTTTCATCCATGCAGTGATTATTTTAAAGTAATGATTAAGAAAAAGAAAATCTGTGTAGCAGTGAGGTTATTTTAATATGTGAGGAAGAACTTCTTTACACTGAGGGTTTTAACTTCTGAAATGTAAAAATACACAAAATCCTTGTTTTATTTAGCTTCCTATGTGCCGGGAATTCCAGGTGGAATATCTCCCTATCCACCATCGAGCACTCCAAACCCAAGGTAAGAGCTCCTTTAAACCATCATCGGTTACCTGATAGTTTCACTGAGGATTGTCTAATCGTATTTTCTTATGGTGTATTTGTTGTATAATTATTCATGTTAGCAGGGTTTGTTAAAAGTGAGGGCTGAACTCTTGTCAGTAGCCAGAAGAAAGTTGGACGAAGGTTTAGCTTTCTTAGTGTTGCTTCAAATAAAATATATGAGTGATAAATAGATTTTGAAATTACCTAACTCCCAGCTGATCTTCCTTCACTCATATATTTTTATGAGGTTGATATATTAACATGACATAGAAAGAAATGTACCACTAACAGATTTAATTAGGAACTCAAAAATTGAACAAAACATTGCTGAGTTAATACAAACCTTGACTCCAGCGTAAATGTGGACTTAATTCAGAGCACTCTAAGGGATTTTGAAGGACACAGAGTTACTTTAAAAGCTTTTTATTAATATTAACCAAGATTTTTTTCTATATAATAGTTTGGCATAAAGCATTTCCAGAAGACTTGCAGATCTGTCTCAGTAAATAGAGATGTTGACTACTGCCTCCTAGTGTGTACTTACATTTTTTACATCATAATGAATTGTTATTAATTTTAATATCCTTATGTCCTGATTTTGTGTTAGGAGCATATGAGACATTGCTGTAATGTGGAGCATTTTGATTTAAAAGAAAATTTTAAATGTACACACCTGTGAGGACTGGGCAGGACAGGGAGTGTTATGTTTTAAGACAAGAAAAGTTATGGGTTTTTAAAGTTCTTACGACATGTTTTTTTCCTCCTAAATATGTTTATTTAAAGTGATCTTAGTGTTTATACGAAAGTAATGGAAGAACTGTTCTCAAAATATATAATTTATGAATGAATAGGAAGGTTTTAAGAACTATTAAATTTGCAGTTACCTGAAGAGAGACAGAATATGCTTATGTTATATTTTGCATGGGTTTGTGGACCACTTTGTTTGGTTATAACCATAGTTAATACTCTGCTGCATGCAGATGTTTGTCAGTCTAGTACTGACTAATTTGTGTCCTTGTAGTAGTTGATAGCAAATGTATTTTAGAAAGGTGTTGTAGACTGTCATATGTCATCTTACAATTGTTCCAGTGAGCAAATGAATACTTTTGCCTTCTTCGTCCTTCAGAGCAGGACTGAGAATTTCCAGGGGAGTTTGTTTCACCTTGCAACCATACTTTGCACAGCATTTTTAGGTTTACATAAAGCAGTTCATCAGTCATCTTCTTAACTCTTCTCATATTAAACATTACTAACTTGAGATTGCTTTTTGGGAGTTCGTAGCTAGAATAATTTCTTTTGGATACTTGTAGGGTTTCATATAGCAAGACTAAGAGATTTAGGAGAATTTGTTACCCAAATGTTGACCAGGCAATAACAAGATACCTTTTCATCTGAAACTCTATCTTAATACCAGAAATACCAGTTGTGAAAGATGTTAATGTGAACAGAAAAAAGGCATGCAATTTTAACATTTTATTATGTAAATGAATGTTTAGCGTGGTGGCAATAAAGATAATATAGGTGGATGATATTTTACTAATAGTAGCATAACATTAGCATATCTCTCTTTGTTGAAACAGCTACCCAAACTATCCTTATCCAGGTGGTGTTACATTTCCAGCAACCACCAGTGTTCAGTACTACCCCTCTCAGCCTCCTGTCACCACTGTTGGTGAGTACCTTGGAGAGGATTTCTCTGAAGTAAAGCTTCTCTGTATGGCTGATATATAAAGAAACAAAATGGAAAAAGGAATATATTGTTCTTATCTGAACTTCCAAAGTATTGATCTTTAATTAAAATTTAATCAAAGGAAGAAAAAAATACATTTTATGTCCTTCACCTTCAATTTTATTCAGTCAGAAATTCGATAAATTCCTGGTTTTATGCAATACATTGTGTGCTCTGTGAATATTTTGAAGAGCACTGCATGTAACTACGTGTTTTTTTCCTGACCCTTTAACTGTTTTGATTGTCTGCATTGCTCTGTTCATGGTTTAGAAAAATACTTTTGTCATCATTTAAGCATCTACTGGGCTCACTTTAGTTATACTTTCTTTCCTCCAAAAGTAGTAACTTTCTAAAGTAGCAGTTTGGAATGAGCTTCATTTTTACTGAGTTTCTTCTCCAATCTCTTCCCTGTTGCTTCTTACTGATCTCTACTTGTCACTTCCTCCTTTGTTCCCTTCAGCATCAGGATTTAGGGTATCAACCTGTGTCTTTTCCCAGTCTGCTGCTCTATGGCCCTTTGCTGACCCAGGGCACGAGCTTGCTTTCCACCCTGCCCCTCACTTTTAGTATATGTGTAGGAGACTGGGAACCAGTGATAAATATAATCCAGTTAAGTGGGAAGCTGGTGCAGTAACTTTCCAGCTGTTGATAGTCTTTTTGGCACAGTTGTATGGTGAGGGTGTAGATTGTGTTGTGACAGTGTTCACATTAGCAATCCATTGTAGTGTCTTGCACTGTGATTTGAAAGTGCATCCACAGGTTCTTCATTTAATGTGTGAACTCCCAATTATTTATGGAATGGCCTGGGTTAGAGTCATAGCATGTCTTTTCTTTCCAGAACTGTGTGTATTTTGTGATTTTGCTTCACATACATGGGGACAAGGCAAGGAAAGAGAGATGCTTCTACTTTACTCTTACTAAAATATCTGAGGAGTTCTGTTACTACAGAATTTGAAAGCAGCAGTAAGTTGTATGTTGTATTTTCCTTGTGCCTGATCCTGTCCTTTGTGTCCAAGTTCTTTCAGCCTTTTCACTTAAGAAAGTCTTTTCTGAAAGTTCTTGGCTGCTTCAGTGATCCCCTCCACTCTGAGGTGATGTGGGTCTGCCATGCACAGCGCCAGGAAGCTGCTGTCCCATGCAAGTACTTCAAACAGTGCTCAATGTCGTGGGGCTGCACTTGTGTCCTGGAGAATGCTCTACTGGCTCTCGTGTAGGGAGCTGATAACATTTCTAGGGAACGTTGGCTTTCTGCTATGTCTTTCTCATACAAAGCCAATTTTGCTTTTATGTAGCAGAGAGTTAATTTAAAATATAGATGTGTATCTGAAACTCTATCTCCCTCGTTTTCATCCCCACTGAAGATGAATAGAGGTGCAATATCTGCCAAAGATAGGAGACTCTTCCAGTCCCAAGTTAGATCATCTGTGATCCTGTGTTGTAGTGCCAGGTTTCATAGTGACCATTTAACATTACACTGACTCATTTGTTGCAGCTACGTAAAATTCCTACACCTGTTTTACATGGCTTATCTCTTGTGCCAGGTGAAATGCAAACACATCTCTTTAATCATCCCCTATATTTACAATATTGTGAAGTGTTTTTGTTGTTGTGTTTGTTTTGTTGGGTGTTCTTTAAAGTAGAGTAGTGTTTTTTCCTTTCAACTGAAAATATTTCTTTCCTGTACTGTTTGTTTGTTTGTTTGTTTGGCTGTGGTTTATTGTGATAGTTTATTTAGGAGCATATCAGTTGCTACAACTTCAGAGTTTTGTGTGGATGGTGATGGTGTTTCCTATAGTGAGCCTAGCTGGAACTGAATGAAAATGTTCATGCAAAGTAGCTCAAGTTTTTAACAATCACTGTTTTTTCAAATAGCCCTTCAGGCTTTTTCTTTCTGTTCGGTCATCTGCTATTAATTACCTTTCTGATGCAGTTACTGGTTTGATGATTCTGTAAGGTCACTTCTGAAACCAGACTCTGCCTAGTAAAGGTTAAAGGTTTCAGAGTTCTGTGGATTTAATGGCCATGTGCCATAAAATCTTCCCCAAGCTGGGCTAATTATAGAAGTGACAGAATATAGTATGGGTTCATGCTCTTTAAGAAGATACATTGATTGAGCTGTATTAAAATGATGCTTTTATGTTCAAAGACCTCTTCCCTATCTGGTGGCATTTTGGTGTGAACTTTCATTGTGTTAAGTGTATTGTGATTTTACTTTTTTCCCCTCTGTTCTACTTTACTAGAGTGCTTCTCTAGTAGAAGTTGGAGTGAGCCTTGCATAAAAACTCCCTGAGTGAGGAATGTTGGTAAAACGTAAGAAAAGAAAATAAATATAAGTTCTACTGATACTGGTTCTGGCTGATTCTGACTTTGTGTTGGAGAATAATTCATTATGTAAACAGTAACCTAAATCATGCTAATGCTGTTTTTTGAAGGGAAATCAGGCCTTTCTGATAGGGAACAACAGTCTGTCTTAAACAGGAAGTCCTAAACAGTGAATAAACTCTTTGTCCCAGATAGTTTGACTGACTTGGTTCAAGTTTTACTTCTCCATGTAGAAAGTGTTGTTCTTTTCTCCTTTTCATAAGAAGCAGAATAATGGATTCCTGGGTTTGTGTGTATGGTGCTATTTGACAACTTCTGTTGCTGGCTCTAATAGTTAACCAGATTTTGCAAATTGTCTTGTTGACTGGCAACGGGTGAATTTTTTAGGCCAGAACTGTGAATCAGGTCAAGTATTGGGACACTCATATTTTCCTAAGGCTGTCTTTGCACCAGTTGTTTAATAATTCAATCTCTTTATTTTTCAGTGGTAATTTGCTTATTTTTAAAAAAAAGTACACATATTCTGATGCAATTTATATGTGTGTGAAGTGCTCACATTAGTAATGATCAAAATTTATGTTTTCTGTATTTTAGAAGGCTTTGGTGGATTGGTAAGCATGATGTACTTCTTCCTGTGTTTCCTGTCATTCATTTGCATAGCTTTATTTTTCCACCCATATAGCTTGGTGTAGGTTTTGTGGACAAGATCAGAGCAAAAAACATAGGGAAGAGACAGAAATTTATGCAGTCTTGTTTTGTTAGCAGAAGTCAAAAAAAACTCTCTTCAGCTATAGAAGATTCACATGAGCAGTGATGAATATTTTTTCAATGTGTTTTTTGAAATCTAGGGCACTGGGAAATGTGATGTACATAATGCCGTAACGGCTTCAGGGTTTTGATAGCTGTGTCTCTGTATAAAAAGATACTCTGGTAAAAATTCTTCTTGCGTATTTTCTTTGCGGTTATAGAGCTTCAGATCTCTTTGTGTTTCATTCATAGGAGTTGTAAAATTTAGGCACAAAAGCTGCTGTAATTTTGCTTTGTTAGCAGTTTTTACAATCCAGTTGAAATTTCAGTGATCTAGAAGGTGTGAGGCACAAGCCTGGGGAAGCCGTGACCCTCCAGTTATTCCCACAGAATAACTGAAGTGGTTTGTGATAAATATCACCAGTAGCCACTTCACATTCTCTGGAGCACTCCAAGTTTCCTGATCTGGAGACACGTTGCACTTCCTGTGACAGACAAAAAGTGCTTACCTTTCTATTTAAAAGTGTGTTAGTGACAGACTGCTGAAATTATCCTTGAAAGCCTGATTTCCAAAAGCATGTTCAGGCCTCCTGCCCCTTCTGCTCACTTGCCCATAGGAATGCACTGTTCTTGAGCCTGGAGGAAGTGATCCTTGAATATTCACCTGCTCTCTTGGACCCCTCTTCCCTCTATGGTAAATTCTCATGGAATTCTTCCAAGAAGGTCTGTGAAGAGGCCAAAGCTAGCTCTCCTAAAGTCCAGGGTTGCAATCTTATTCATTGCCTTGCTTTCTCCTTGTGGGATATGGAACTCCATGATCTCATGGACACTGTAGCCAAGGCTGCCCCAACCTTTGCATCTCCAACCAGACATTCCTTGTTAGTTATACGAGGTCCAGCAGCACATCTTTATTCATTAGCTGCATCTGTATCAGAAAAGTATTGTTAGGGCTTTCCAGGAATCTCCTGGACTGTGTGTTCCTGGCTGTGTTGTCCCTCCAGCAGGTGTCAGGGTGGTTCCCATGAGAACATGGGCTGCATGCCCTTCCTGGAAGTATCTCCACTTGAGCTGCGTGGGTGGTCTCTGTAACTCTCCCTCTGTCTTTCCTCATTTAGAACTTTCCTTACCAGGCCAGGCAGTTCTAAAAAAAACCCCAAACTAATACCTGTGATAGGCAAATTCATTGTCTCAAGTCAGCTGTTACATTAATTGTGGTTGAATACATCCAGCCATTAACTCTTACTCTTCTTTAAAAGGTCTCAAACTAATAACATTTATAGACTTCAGAGGAAATGGCCAGCCCATTTTTAGATTAAAAAAGAGTGTGGGAATGAATAAAGTGGATGAATGGGTGCATACTCTTAAATATACTTGTGTCCATCCTAATTTATGTTATCTCACTGTGGTCTCTTTGCTGCTTCTGGAAGTTATTATGGAGAGCAGTTTATTTCACTGTCTGACATTGCTGAAGTGCATGCAGCAGCTTGGCCACTTGCTATTCCAGCTGGCTTTATACTGCAGCCAGTGCAGCCCAGCATTAATCTTATGCTTGTGGAACCTTCTTGTGCAGGACCCAGCAGGGATGGCACCATCAGCGAGGACACCATCCGCGCTTCCCTCATCTCGGCGGTCAGTGACAAGCTGAGATGGCGGATGAAGGAGGAGATGGATCGCGCACAAGCTGAGCTCAACGCCTTGAAACGCACAGAAGAGGACCTGAAGAAAGGACACCAGAAGCTGGAAGAGATGGTAACTCGCCTGGATCAAGAAGTGGTAAGCTGAGATGAGCTACTGCTCCCCACCTGAGTATTCTTAGAAGTGAACAGAAGCTTGTAATTAATTAATTATTGAGCATGATAGAAATAACAAAGCTTCCAGTGCATTTTCTCTTTTGCAGTTAGGTGCTTGTGCTCAGACTTAAACACGTCACAAATAGCAGTGAGCATGAGATGCAGTGTCCTGCATCTATCTTACAAATGTCATTGCTCAGTAGTAGAGGAGCAGTATTAATTTTCCCCATCCTTCCTGTGAAAGTTGTTAGTGGTGTGAGATTATTTCATAATTATGTCTCAGTTTCTTGACAATAATGTGTAACAGCAGCACTGGAGAACATTTCAGTGTCTTAGTGCAGAGAACACTGATTTTGGTCACAGCCTCCTTGTATAACCTGTCTTGTATAACTTCTCCTTTCCCGGAAGTCTCTCCCTACTCACAATATGCTCAGAAATTCCTGCAGTTTTTCATTAAGGCATCTTCTGCTTAGTCCATCTGCTCCTTGCGCTGCTGCTCGGGAGTAAGATTTTGGGATTGATGAACCATTTCTGAAACCAGCTCAATGTTCAAGATGTGCTTTTAAAAAATTATTAGAAATTATTAATTGGACTAGAGAACTCTTGGTACCACACTCCAAAGAAAATAATTACTTTGGCTTTGCTTTTATTATCTTTAGCTAGCTTAAATGATTATTTTTCTTATGTGGCAACTTGGAAATACTTGGAGTGTTGGCATGCCTTCTCTACAGTTTAAATGAGTAATGGATTGACATTATCCAAAGCAGATGTCACTTTTTTAAAAGGAAGGAATCTGAAATCTACAGATTGATAGCTCTTTCTTTTGTTAAAATCATAATCGAAATAAGCAAAGAAGTACAGAATGAACGGATATGTCTAAAAATCTTTCATCTAGACAATTGTATCACAAGAAGATAAATAAACATCTTAATTGTTTTTAGGCTGAAGTTGACAAGAACATTGAACTTCTCAAAAAGAAGGATGAGGAGCTCAGTTCTGCCTTAGAGAAAATGGAAAGTCAGTCAGAAAATAATGACATAGATGAAGTTATTATTCCCACAGCACCTCTTTACAAGCAGATCCTGAACTTATATGCAGAAGAAAATGCAATTGAAGACACCATCTTCTACCTTGGGGAAGCATTGAGACGTGGAGTGATAGATTTAGATGTCTTTTTAAAGGTAGGTTTCTTGGGATGTTTTGAAGATGTGCATTTTAAATGTGTTTACTTTGGACTCTTTGGTTCAGCTTACTAATGTTCCTGATCTCCTCACAGAAGAAGATCCTGTAGGAACAGGAGTATTTATATGTTCAAGCATAAGTTTTAGAAAGTAATTTCAGAATTATAAGACCAATTTTTAAAGCATTATAAGTCATATTGTTTCCTTCTTGTGTACCTTGCTAGTTTTGTTTATCTACTGCTACAAGAACTGTTCTCTGCCCCATGAGAAGTGCATTAGTCTGATTTCACCTTGCAGTGTGTATTATTACTTTGATAAGAATATGTGTGGAGTTAATAATTAATTATTTATTATTACAATTTAATGAATTAGTTAATAATTAAAAATCACAAAAAATAAACTGTAGTGATTGCATGTGGTAGCCATCTGGCAGTCATTTTAAGCCAAGAAAATGCCATTTAGTAGAACAGTGACTGTAGTGTTTCCAAAAACCTGACATCCCATTTGGGTCACAGAACATACCATGCTTTGAACATTTGTAGTGCAGTATTCTTAAGTTTTTATCAGAACTTTACCAATAGGCAGCTGTTGTTTTTCTTTCTGCAGCATGTACGTCTTCTCTCTCGCAAGCAGTTCCAGCTGAGGGCATTGATGCAGAAAGCAAGGAAGACTGCTGGACTCAGTGATCTCTACTAAATTCCCAGACTTTACCTGGGAAGTGACTTCCTTATGAAGCAGCCGTTCTCTTGATCTTTCTCTTAATCAGTAGGTGCCCAGAATAAGTTATTACATCATTCAAGTGTAAGATATTTTGAATCAATAATATATTTTCTTTTTGGTAAAGACTAGCTTTTATTAATGCACTTTCTATCTCCTGTAATCTTTGTGCTGGTGGACTTAACGCTGAATAAAACTTGTTGCATATTTTCTTCCTCTACAGAACTGTGTATGATGTGCTTTCTTTTCAAACAGGGCCTGCTTATGCAGTGTCAGCTTAACCGTACTTTCATTTTATTTGTGAGATTTGGAAGACATTGAGCCAAAGTGGAAAAATTCACATTTATTATGACCAATGAAAACTGAAAACTCAAAAGGTTCTTGGTCTCAGCACCATAACCAGCATGGCTTAAGACTGAGCCTTAAGGCTTTTCATGTTACTGTTGGCTCTGAAGAGCCATTTTAAAAAACTGGGTGAGACTTCTGTAACTACATAACTGCCTGGAGCCTCCAGCACAGCTGCACACACAACATTATTGCACAGGTGATGTTGGAGTTAGTGTGACTTGAAAAATAGAATTGATTTAGGTGGGTGGAAACAGAGCTACATGTGGGAGACAAAGCCCTACTAAGAAAAACAAGGAGACAGAAATAACAGTTTGTGGTTTATTTGGTGGTGTAGTTGGTAGTACAGTTGGACAGTCACTGTCTTGTTGCACATAGAAGTTTTATCATTTTTTAAACATGCTCAGGAGACAGAACTTACAACTAGATTGATATAGTACACAAAAATAAGGTTCTCTAAGAAAAAAATATCCACAAAAATTCCAAAGCAGTGTTAGGAAAATACACTTGGACCTATCAACAGTGAAAGCTATTCAGCTGGCAGAGAAGGTTGGTCAATTGGCTTGACAATCCTTTAACTTCAAGAAAAGTCTTTGGTTTCACATTGTGTAGCAATTACTTACTCCTTATTCCTTTGAACCAGCATGAAACAAGATGAGGAAAAGGCAAAGGGTTTTTTAGGCAGTGCTGCTTTGATTGCTGGATTTCTGTCATACCACTTCACTGAACAAGACTGACTAGGTTATCTAGCTCTGGCTAAGAACGTGGGTGTCTGTGAACAGGGAAAACCCCAGATTAGTTTCCTAATGCTATCTTCAGGAAACTCCATTGTTCAGATTTGAGCTTTTTGTGTGTTCTAGTTGAGATAATACATTGAAAGATTTGACTTACTTGGAAAGTGCAACGTAAGACAAACCACTAAACCCATTAAGCTGCTAAGAGCCAAAAACTGCTTGTGCATGTTTAAAACTGTAGTTCCTTCTGGATTGCCCACAGTGTGTCTGCACTCTTCCTTAATTTGTCCTCTTCCTCAGGTTTTAGGATCATCTTTACTACATCAGTGATGCCATTATTGCCCAGTACACAAGGAACACTTAGGAAGACATCTTCTTTTATTCCATGCAAGCCCTGAAAAGTACGTAAGGATTGTTAGGCTGGAATTTATGTATGTCTGTATATTTCATAGAATATCCTATCAGGAAACTAAATTTAGTTGAAATTAAACTAGAAGGTGATCACTGTTTTTCAGAATTCCAGAGATACTTAATTCTCAGTTAGACAGAAATTAGAAAAAAGGGGCTGCTCACCTTAACAATTGTAGAGATGGGGTGCACTCTTCTCAAATTCTTCATGATGCTTTCAGCTAGGTCTCCCACAGAAAGGCCAATAGCCCAGGATGTGTACCCCTTCAGTTTGATCACCTCATAGGCACTGCAGAGACACAGACACTCATTAAAGAACAAGTACCATCAACCAAAATGCTTCGAGTTTGTAAGAAAGGCTTTTGGAGGTGTCCTGACAAATTTGGAGGCATCAGAGGCTTGACTGATTTGCTGGCAGGATCAAAATGAACACAACAGTGAATAATTCTAATTTGCATTTTACACTAGTCCCCACAATTATACTGGAAGCCTAGAAGTTTAAGCTCTTCCCTAATTTAAAGTTTACTAATCCCAAAAACTTAACTGCCAAATCTACATTGCTCCCTAAGATATAATTTCATGTTCTATTATGTTTGCGTCCTGACATTTGGGGCTACTGTAGTATCCTAGATGTGGGTACTGCAGTTCAGAGATTTTTCAGCTCTTCATGATTTGTTCTGGTGTTGAAATGTATAAAAAAGCCAAACCAGTATTTACCTGTCCACGACCTGCTTATGGACCTCTTTCCAGTGTTCCTTGTCTCCATCAGTTCCCAAGTCTGGATGAAGAGCCTTCAGAGAGACACCAGCAACATTCACTCCACTCCAGACAGGTACTGAGAATTGCACACAGATTAATTATCTCACAATGCTTAGTCCTTCTCAAATTAACAGTTAACATAAGATGTAGCTGGATTAATCTGCAACACACCACTTAGGATTTAGCTATGACTTTAAATATAGTGTGACCTATAAGGCCAATCTAAATTGCAGGCTGAGAACCTAGGAGCACATCAACATGTATACATGGTGTCACAGAATTTCAGTATACGTTTTTTAAAGTGAAATATCTGAGCAACATGAACTAGAATGACAGTCACTCCGTATTTTGCAAAGTTTTCTCAAAATAAGAATTGATTCCAAGTACATTCTGGTGGGTGTCAGGAAGCAGACAGGACTGCTCTGGTGCTACTTGGAAAAGTACAGGTTAAATAAGGAGAAAGTTGTGCTTTCTCCTGTCCTCCAGACTTGCCTCTGCATTTCAATTCCTAGGTACAGTAATTAAGAGATGCCAGTAATGGCAGCTGAGTGACTGCGAGTAGGTCTGGTGCAGATCTTTGAAAGGCCCTTGCAGAGAACTTTATCCTCTTGCTGCTTCAGTTTGCGGTTTTTTTGGGAGTTACAGGAACCATTTAGCCTTGAAATGTTTAGCCACCTCAGGTTACAGTATCGACCTTTTCAAGCACAGTCACTCAGGTCAAATATAGATCATCTAGGGTTACTCTGTGCAGCAAAAGACCTAAATCAGGACTTGCATCTTTAAGGTGCCGCAGTGCAAAGGTTTTGGAGCAATGTTTTGCTGTAGCTTTTCAAATTGTTTCTGGCAAACAAAGCATGAGGGAGTTCTGCGTAACAGCCAGCCTGATTTCACCCTTACCGCTGGAATCTCCGTGCTCTCCAACAATCCATCCGTGGCAGCTCAGAGGGTGGATGCCCAGCCTTTCTCCCATGAGGTGGCGGAAACGGGCAGAGTCCAGATTGCAGCCACTACCAATAACACGGTGTTTGGGAAAGCCACTGATCTTCCAGGCCACGTAGGTCAAAATATCCACTGTGAGAAGAACAGGGGGATAACAAGTGCCACTCATGAGCCAAACTGATAATGAGCATGGTACCTCCCATTCATCTGTAAGCATTTTACCTGCATGCTAGTTGCATGGAACAGAGCACGAAGCAGTGCTGGTGGCCAGGCACTGTGCTGGACTAACATAATGGCTGTTCTATAAAACATAATGGCTGTTTTAAACAGTCTCTCAGCTCTGCCTTTATGCTGTGCATGCAGTTATCAGTGAACCTTACAGTGCTCAAGGTCACTCGGACTGAAAACCGAAGTTTATTTCTCAGAAGACCAAACTGCTGAGCCTGGAGAGGGAAAATGGCATTTCTTTTTATAGGGATATCATAGAATGGTTTGGGTTGAAAGAGACCTTAAAGATCATTTCATTCCAACCCCCTGCCATGGGCAGGGACACCTTCCACTAAAACATGCTGCTCAAAGCTCCACCCAGCCTGGCCTTGATGACTTCCAGTAATGCGGCATCCAGAACTTCTCTGGGCCACCTGCTCCAGTGTCTCACCACCTTCATAATAAAGAATTCCTTCCTTACAGATAACCTAGATGTAACTCTTTCAGTTAAAGCAATTACCCCATGTCCTATCACTACATGCCCTTGTAAAAAGTCCACCTCTCTTTCAGGCCCCTTTAGGTACTGGAAGGTTCTCCAAGGTCTCCCTGGAGCCGTCTCTTTCCCAGTTTAAGTATTTTCTAAAAGCCTGTGCACTAATGCCACCTTACTGAAGAAACACTATTCCCTAAGCCAAATCCTCTTAGGGCAACACAAGACAAACCTGGGTTTGAGACAATAAGCAGCTTGCAGTCAGGACTGTATTTAACAACGTTGGGAATGATGAATTTGAAGATATTCACGTTGCGCTGGACCAAGTTAAGGCGGCTCTCTCCTTCTTGCTGCCGGGCACCAGCAGTGACAATGACCAGCTTGGAGTGTGCAGTCACGCTGTAATCTGCAGACAAAAGGCTGTGTCAAACATGACCTCTTACTACACATGGGTCAGAACAGGAGTTCTCACTTCCTTTCTGTACCGACATCTCAAGTTCTCAACTTTGAGGGTGCAGCAGTTCTCTGGTAATTGTTACCCTGGACTTTGCCTCTATAGGAAGTTATATTTTATTTTAAGACTGTGGCTCATTGCCACAAGTGGCAACAATGTAACATGCAGCTGCAGGCAGAGATAGTTGATGCTTCTCAGCCACAAATGGGACTAGGGGTAGCTGTTGGGGTATCGTTCAGGATGAGTGCTGTGTAGAAGAGGAAGAAAGTTCTGTCCTCATAACCTACTACCCGTGGGCACTGTAATTAACGTATGAGCTGGTTAAGCCTTTGCCCTACTCAAGGCTGCCACTAAAAGTTATCAGAAGTAAGCAGTAACGAGTTCAGGGGTTAACTGGTTGTGAAATAAAGTTCTGCAAGGTGCACAAGTACTTAAGAAATTCATCTTTCTGTATCGAGTAGTGAACCCTGGAAGACAATTCCTAGCTGGACTGGCTGTAAGAAGGTATATTAAAAAATGTCAGCTGAGTGCTATATCCATGAGCTTTCCCCCCAACCATTAGGGTGACAGGCTAAGTGCTAGACTTGGCTGCCCAGTGTGAGACCTGAAGTGCCTATCTCCATTTTGAAATAATAAGCACATGAGAGCCAACTACTTGCCTTTGCCAGAGACAATCTTTGGAGTTTTAAGGAAGAGGCTGCCATGCTGGAGATCCAGCATCTCTCCTCTGAGCTTGTCCTCCACAACATCAACAAGGGCGAGTTCATCAGCCAAGTCCTACAGGAGACCAAGAGTAATGGTAAGTTTACTGCCTCTTTGAGCAAAGCTCCCAGTTTTTCAACTGTGAAGTTACAATTATTTTAAAAGCCACTTAAGACAATTTTGCTCATCTTTAACACTTCACTTCTTCCCAGAGTCCTTAAATCAGTCCCCTGGGATATCCACATTCTTGAGTTCATTTTGTATTTTTCATAATCACATTCTGCATGAAATAGTAGTGCAATTTAGCAGGACAATAATGAAGAATCATTTAATAGCAGTTCATATGCAACCTATGTCACCGTTAAGAAAAGCATGCCTGATGTTAACCACAGCACTTCCAATGTGGTAACTGAATGCACAGGACAAGTCATTCAGAGTGTCTAGGACCAATTTTTCCAGACCACACTGCACAGAATTATTCCATTGTCCGCTCTGCTCAAGACAAACTAACTCCTCAGTTCTCAATTTTTTTGTATATTTAGAGTGTTAGACAATTCCTACTTAGAAGGGAGTCTGCAAGTCCCACAAAGGTAAA
Organism: Platysteira castanea; assembly: GCA_013397175.1. Lineage (NCBI taxonomy): Eukaryota > Metazoa > Chordata > Aves > Passeriformes > Platysteira > Platysteira castanea. The sequence goes on along the minus strand of VYXC01011199.1, from coordinate 495,642 downwards.
TGCAGCTCATAAAATGATACATAAAGCACATACTGTCTGATCCCGAGGCAAACTTGGTTTACAAGAACTGCAGCTATTTGCTCTCTGTCAATAGCTTCAAGACTGTTGCTTCATTTCAGGCCCAAACAAAGGATTGTATAACCAGAAGTTCAACTAATAAGGCAGATTATTTTTTTGCTCATCTTTTAGGTCTCAGGTTCTTCTGCTGCTTCCTCCCAAGCTTGACATTTACCTTCATGAGGATGCTGATGGCACAGGCCATTCCGACTGCGCCCACGCCAACCACGCTAATCTTATTTTCGGCATGACTGTGCTCCTGTTTGTGGAGAGTGTGGATGAGCTGATCCTTGAGAGACATGGTGCACTGCTGGAAGGAAAGCAACAGATTATTTCTCCAAGCCTTGGAGCTTCTACTGACACCAGAATATTTGTATTCAGCAAGTTAGACTTTATTCCAGGATGATAAGAAAATGGATACAAAACACATGAATAAAACATCTAGAAATACTGCCAGTATGCCACAAAATGACTGCAAAACTGAATTATTGATAGCAATCCTCTGATCAAGCTCACCATAGCTTTGCCTCAAATACAGCCTGAGAGCCATTGATTGTATTATATAGCTGGTGGCACTCCAGCAGCAGCAGTAGGATGTTCTAAATGATCATCCATATTACATTTAGGTACAGGAAGCCATTTTAGTACTTCTAAGCACAGCACAGTCTGGCAATCTCTGTTCTCTCACCCTGAAAAACTGGTATTCTGTGCCCTGAGGCCTTTCCAGAGCTGAAGTCATGCAATACTTAGGCAAGACCTCTTTAAGCACAGCAGGAGCCTCCACACCATGAATTTGTTTTGAAATGAAACGGCACAGTTGAATTAAGATGGCTGGAGTCTGGTGCTACCATCTCTCCCACCCTCACATTTTAGCTGCCAGCTGCACAACATCCTGGTTAGATGGGTTCTGACAGCCCACGGGTGCCGAAATGGCACAATGATGACAGAGGATTCTGCATTCACCCCCATTCCTGCATAGTAGCCAACACCACGCTTTCCCAGGAAATGATGCTGCACCGGGAGCTGCACTGGGAACAGTCTGAAGAGCCCAGGGCAGGAGCAGCTGCACAGACGGATGCAAGTACAGACACAACACGACTCTCTAGTGCTGAACAGGCGGCGACTCGTTCAGAGCATGAAAAGCCAAGCAGAGCAGCAGGTAAGGACTGTAAGTTTTGGGGCTGAGGGGAGAGACAGGAAGCCAGCAGTGCCCATATTTAGGAAAAATCAACCAAGCTCCGTCAGTCTTCATTTGCAGAAGCCTCCTGAAGCGTGGCCATGTAGTGCACTCTCCACGTGCCAAGTCCTCCCTTTGCACTATAAGCACTTTAATGCGCAAGGCTGATGAGAGCCACCCACTCAAGCACGTTTGTTACACTTGAAAACTCAAAAATTTTTTGCTTTTGGAGTGCCATACTCCTCAAAGAAACAAGTCAGGGGAGTAGTAGGTGGTCCACTAATGCTGTATTTCAAACGCAGCCCTAAGCCCATCCTCAAGCCCCTTTGCAGGATCACTCCCTGGGGCCACACGCACCGATTAAGGGAAGTGAGTTAATCCACGGAGGCTCAAGGGGATGGAGGGAGGGGACGATGGGGGGATTGTGAGTGGAAATCGCGCCGGCTGGACTCAAGCCCAGGGCTTTGCCCGATACCATCACGGCCGGGGGAGGCTCGGCGGAGCAGGCGGCGTGGAGCAGACTTTGTCCATTTGGCGCCGCCTGCTCCACCGCGTCCCCCCGGAGGTTTGCAGGACAGCACGGCCTGCAACCCCCCTTCTTGCATTCCCCCTCTCCCTGCACCCCTCCCCGCCCGCCACGGCGATCGCACCTACCGAGCGTCCTCACCCAAGCGCGGCTGCGACGGCGGAGCGGGGGAGGTGGCGGCCGCCGCCTTAAATAAGGGCCGGGCGGCTGACGTGAGGCGGGCGGGCTGCGATGCTGGGGACGTGCCCGCCGACACGTCGGGGTGGAGAGAGAGGGAGAGGGAGGAGGGGGAAGGAGCGGCGGGAAGGAGCGGGAGCAGGGGAGGAGAGGGTGAGGAGAGGGTGAGGAGAGGCGAGCGGCCGGCGCGGTGATGGGAGCTGAGGCGGGGTTGAGGAGCTCAGCCGCGCACCCCCTCAGGGCTCGTCTCAGGGCTGCCGTCGGGGGAGATTCCACTCTCTCTGTTATTAGCCGGGATGAGTGAAAGCAAACTCTCCTGCCCTGGAGAGTTTGTGGGGAATTCAAGGCGTTCCTGCCCTCGTTTCTCTCCCGGGCAGTGCCAGACAGCCTTGTGCTCCTTCTCAAGGGTTTATGGCGGTAGTTCCGGATGGGGGCTCTTGCCGGGTGGCTGGAAACCAGCTTCTAATTTCCATCTAAATCAAAGGATGTTTGCGTTTTCTTGTTTACTTCATCTTTTCGTATATTTACAGATCCAATTCCCACTCATTTGTTGTGTTAGGTTATATAACCCAAACCTTTTCAGCCCTGCATGGTCACGCAAGCAGTTCCCTGGTCATTGGGATGTATGTTCTATGGGACTCTTAACTGTTTTACAAATGCTTTTTCTCCTGAGAGGGGCTGCTGCATGGAGTGTTTCAGACAGCGATGCCTCAAACACAACACTAACGTTTTCCTGAAGTTACTGGAAATTCCGTGACTGGACTCAACACTGGTCTTTTTCAGTCACACCATGCCGTCAGTTTCCTGTCACCCTGCAGTTGGTTAGTAAAGCCAAATACTTCTATTCACTTATTTCTTGCTAGGATTCCCAACAAAAAGCAAAAACTTTTCCTTTTTTAAATTTCCTGAATGCCTGCAGTTTCAATTTCATACTATAGTATACTGTTTTGTGGGTCATCCCACAAAACTGGTTTTTAGTAAATCCAGGCTACCTTTTATCCCTTTATTATTCATTGACTATCATGCTTTTAGTTAGATTTTCCTTTGGAAGTTTTTCTGAAGAACTGCACAGATATGCACAGGCCCAAACTGCTTCTACCACAGCTTACTTCTTAGAACCTGCTGTTCTCTGGTCCTGTGGTAATACCTCCAGGTAGGCAAATTTACCTGAAGTCTTTTGGATTTGTGCACGTCAGAGTTCTGGAATTGAGAACGCCTGCTTCCTCCAGCTGGAAGACAGCAGACTCTGTGAGTTTTGCTCACTATCTGTGAGTGTTCATTTATTATCTTTTACCCATTTCTGCTTTCTACGTCTTCTCTTAGGCATCCTGTCTTTGCCTCATGGATTAGGACATTCATCGTTACTGAAAATCAGGTAAGTATGCATTTAATCTTATATGAGTAGATGTGTTACATTTATTTTCTCATTCTTGTTTCTACAGTGATCATTTTTTCTTCCTTTTCTTTTTTTCATTTCTTCTAGTTGTGGTATCTTTACAATCTTTGTCTTAGTTTCCTTTTGGGATTCTGGCTCTAACTGATTTTTGGCCATATCTGTTCTCAGCTCCTAGGATGTACCTGAGTTCCTTTTGAGGTGCTTATCTTGCTGTGGCACACCTGGTCACACACCATCCCGGTTACAATTCCCTTCTGCTGGGGTGATCTGACAGGAATAGTAGCCCAAAGCGTCATCATTTATTTGACAGTCCAGTGGCAAAACAAAAGAAACAAAAAATACAAGAGAGAAAACACCTAAAAATGCTTGAAACATAGAATTTGCATAGATTTCCATGAAACAAGACAGAAAAATACAAAGTTCTGCCTATTATAAAGACCAGCACTTCCAGCAGAGGAGGTTAAATATAACAGGCTATTGGTTGCAGAGCTAGATGTGCTTTGTTCCTTGCTGCTGCTGGAGGAAGGAGCAATGCTTGTGGGATGTGCCATGTCAGAGAAGACTGGTCACTAAGGAGGGGAAGTGTGGGGAGATGCTGAGCTGGCCTAAAGCCACATGAATGCAGGAAAAAAAGAAAACATAGTTCTGTCATTCTGCATTATTCTGGGTTCACTGAGCATCTTGTTCTGTCAGAAGCCTCAAGGATGGATTAGGAGGTTTAGTTCTGCATCCCAGGAATCTCTATTTACAGTGGCTCTATATGAATGGGACTGAACATCTCATCCAGATTTGGGTTACAGACATCTGGCAGGACAGAAAAGGAACATTTCACAGGAATGAAGACCAATAAGAAATTTTTTTTCTGTAAAAACTTTTACTTCTAAAGAGTTGAAATGCAAGATAAGAAGCTTCTATGACAATACTGGCTGAATAGACTAATAGGATTTTAAAATATGTAACTAATGTAGAGCAAGCAGTATTTTACTACTCACAATGAGACCAAGGCTCCTAAGAATATTGGTATTTCAAGATTCTTCTTAGCCTGTGGCTCAGACAAAATAAACTTCGACATGGTTTTCAGGGTGTAAATTCCAAAAACATCTTCCCTTGCTTGTGTTTGCATTGCTTGTTACTGAGAATAGAACCAAGACTGAATCTCTGGTATCTATAAGGCATCAGGGTGTCCTTATCTCTCTGGTGCCTATTCAGATACCAGGGGTCCTACTTTTAGTAGAGCAGGCCAAAGCAAGCCAACAGGGGTGTTTCAAGACCATCCTGGTCCCAGTATGTCCCCAGTGATGATGATAAGTAGATCAGAACCCCTTTTTTTGCAAAAAAATAGAGTCAGCTTTTAATGTGCCAGTGTTAATTCACCTGTTAACTTATCTCAGTTACAGAACTGAGAAGGCAGCTTCCATGGCCAAAATTTTTCCTTTTATGTGGCCTTTGTGATCTTATTATCAGCCGTAGATGCTCAGGAGGAGAGCAGTCATCTGGCATGATTGACATTGATTTTCTGCCTCAGAGAGCTTCAATGAGAGAAGGCTCAGAACAGCACAAACAGAATGGGGTGAGCAAATTACAGGCATTTTTCTTGCACTTGGAAGATGGAGGCCAGGTCTGTTTTGATTTCGTGTAAGTGATTGATTGTAGGGATGGGCTGACTTTCTCACATGTGTAGATAAGGAGTTTTAGTCTTCCTGTTCTTTTTCCACTGTTGCCTTTTATCGTGGTAGCAGGAGGTCGTGCTGATAGAGTGATGGGAATGCCAGAAATTACAGTGTCTCTCCAGGGAAGCTTGACCCTTCCTCAGCCTGCTTGCCCTCCTTTTCATATTAGTTTTCACAGATTAGACATGAATAATAAAGCAACAGAAGTTGCTGAATGTAGAAACATTTACATTTTTATTCTAGGAGTTAGAAGTAGAGCCTTTCCACTGGCCTCAGGTGGCTTTTGATCAGGATCTGAGTGATAACAGATGGAAACAATGCCACATTCTTATTAAACAACATGTTTGCCTTTAAACTACAAGGTACCATTACACCATTATCACAAAAATAAAGTCCAGAGACAGTTACACAAGGTGAGTTTAATGTGTGCATTTTGCTATGTTCAATAAAACACAAAATGTTAGTAAATTTCTCTCCATTTTGCTTATATACAAGAGGTTTTACATGATGACATTTAATTTCTACTCTCTCCATTTGCTCAGGTCCTGGCTCATGACAGAATGAGTCAAATCTGATGGTGCTGCAGGGGTGAATAAGGACACCAAACCAGGACCTGCAGGTTTGCTGTGTGACCTACAGCTCAGCTGGGAGGTTATCAGTAACACAAAGCTACTGGGGATGCTGACCAACCCTGGAAAGGTCAGTGGCATTTCTCCACTCTACCTGAGACTTGAGGTTTAATTTGCCCTTAAAAATCCTAGGGGTTATTCCATGCATGATCAGTCCTCCTTCTACTCTGACATCATCAAGGGCTTTGCTTTCCCATGGAGTCAGTGTGTGAGGGAAAGACCTGGCACTACACATAGCTACATCCTGTTCCAGTGCTGTCTTTCCCTTTGATTTATTCTGAGACCTGAACAATTTCTTCCAGCTTTAATGGCTTCATTTCTCCTTTGTAAAATCTGAAGGTGTTTTTGTATACCAGCCTGATGGTGGTACTGCAGAGATTTGATAATTGTGAAACATTTCAGCTTTGTAAAGCAGCATGAAAATGAGGGAGGGTCTGTTCCTGAACCAGAGAGGCTCAGACCCCAAAGTGGAACTTTACACCAAAAGTTCATAGAGCCAGAATTCTTGCATTATTCTTTTGAAATACCTATCAGGGTAAGATACAGGTAGCTGGTTCATACTCTATAAAAGGCCGTATTTGGTGTTCTTCCAATTTGGTCAGTATAGCCACATCAAACCATTTGAACTGATCTCCTAAGAAAACAAAAAGCTGGAAGACAAGTTTCACCCTGGGTTGCACTGAAAAGTATCTCTGCACATAACTGATAATCCNAAGTTACACCAGTTTTTCTTTTCCCCTTTAAAAAGTTGGTTATGTTTGCAAGTACAGCTGCAGTGGATTATGCATTCAATATAAAGCTAGATAAAACTCTATTTTTTTGCAATACCTTCCTAAATCAACACTCTGGGTAGCTGGACTAAGCAAAACATGTGATTTTTGTCTTGCTTCTCTAAGGAAATGAATTTATTTGTGAAAGCGTGAGTCACTGTGCAGGATTCCAAGCCAAACCCATTCCCTTGATGCAACTCTGGAATCTTACTCATTTACTTAGGAACTGCAGGAAATGGGATCCTCTGACAAATTGCACTTAACTACACAATACTGCCTTCCTTTTGGGGGGAGACAAAAGAAATTTGAATAGAAAAATGCTTTTCTAGCATTTCAAACCTTGTATATCTGATTGATGCTCTGTGTGATAGCAGATTATCCATTCTCTCCCATCCAAAAATCACTGTGTCCAAACTTTCATTTCTGTGAATCAGAGTTCCAAGTTGCATTGCTGGAAAGTCAGCATCCTATGATGAAGAAGTTGCTGGGCCATACCAACCACTGCAGAAAGCTGAGAGTACTTCTCAACATTACAGACACAGAGACTTGGTGGAGGAACCTACAGATGATTATACAATAAATGATTATCCCTTCCTTGGAGAAGGAAGATGAAGTTTAACTTGCAGTTCAACAAATGCAGCAATAGAATGGAAATATGCAACCAAGTGCTTTCATTTCAGTTCCTATGCTTGGGTCACCCCCGAGACTCCTTAAAAAGCTGCAGCTGGGTTGGCTGAGGCTTAAGATAGCAGTCCTGAGGTGATTTTGGCTTTTGTTGCAGACCTCAACTCTTCTGCTCTTCTCAGAGGGGAAAAATAACTTCACTGTTTTGTCACAAGGTATTTTTTAAAATATTTGCTTTGGTGGTGATGGTGGTTGTTGGCAGCTCTTTAGGTGGATACAGAGCCCTTGGTGAAAGACATGACTTTGACAGCCAGGTCCTGAGAGGTTATCAGGCAGAGTATTAAATGCCATTTATATCCTGTGTACTGCCAGCAGAGTGTAGTGCTGGAGTGGACAGGGAGCTTCCCCCATGGAAAGCTCTTGCCTTATCTCTTCAGAAGTTCTGCTACCCCGGGTTTTTAGTTTTGTGCTTTTCAACTTCATTTTATAAGCAGACAGTAGCCAAGACAAAGACACACACCATTTTTCCAATGACAAGTTCTCCAGCTTGTACTGTTGGGGATTTACACCATCACCTGGGTGTGCTGTAGCTGTGTGATAGCTGGCCACTCTAAACTTGTGTATTGGTGCTGCTCACCTCATCCTACTCACAGGAAAGCTAGAGGTGAGCCCTGTTGTCATATGCATGTTCAGAGTGTGACTTGTCAGGAAGAGAAGAGTGATTCCTTATCTTTTTCAGGAAATAATTGCTCAGTGGTCCTAATTTCCTTCCACACCTTTTTAATTTTAAGTGCCTGTGTTTCTTAATTGAAACCTGATACGTTGCACCATGACTCAGTTCCAAAGGTCTGAACTGTGGCAAGGATTCCGAAGAAAAATAAAGGTGGGGAGAGAGAGGTGCAGCCTCAGTTACTGTCGTTTGACCCAGGTTCATTTCGCAGCTGTAGTGAGATCATTAATACACTTCAGGCAGGCACCAAGCTGAACGTCTCTGTTAGGAGCTTTGCAGCACAGGCATTGTAAAGGCACACAGCAGAAAGAGCTCATCGGCTAAAGAGGCAGAATAAATGAGCGAAGTGAAAGTGGAAGCAGAGTTAAGCAGAATAATTGCCAAATATGGTGCTTGGCTTGGCATGCTGTGTTCTCCAAGAACATTACACAAATACCAACCCTTATCTCTATTGATTAATTCTCATTTTTTATTTCTACTCAAATTTTCAATGGAAAATGTAAGGTTGCTGCTTGCCCATGGACTGCCAGTGAATTGTTTCCACAGTGCAATGCTAAGTGTGGAGTTTCTGACTTGTGTTCCCTCTGTTCCTGTATTTGGATGAAATTGCACAAATGTTTAGCAAACATTTGCAGGGCACGGCCTTACTGTTTTGCAAACTGTGGTGAGTCTTGTTTAAGGAGGTGGATATTACCAAAGGGAGGAAGCATATGACTTTAAGCTGCTGTGGGGGCAATCCTGGTACTTGCAGAGCCTGGTGGTTCTCTAACTTGGGCCCTAGAATAAGAGGAGCAGCATGCCTATGTCCTGGGTGCTAAATGCAAGGTACAACCATTCTGCACTGGCCTCCTCAACCCTGTGTTGTTTTTCTCACGGCTCTATGCAAAATCAGTTGTATCCCTAAATCTTATGCAGTTCTGGCCTTAAGAGGCAGTATCTCCGTTCAAGGACCCTTTAACAGATGCCAGTGTGATGAAAATGTGAGATACTGGGAGACAGTGTTATGTATTTTCTCTCTGTGTGTGCACAGTTCACTCCCCAGATATTCTCCACATCCTTTTTGCTAGTTGTACAGCATTTCTGCTTTATCCATTCTGAAGGCTGTGTGTTTGTGTGATATTTAATGCTGTGATGTCAGAAGGGAGAGGATACCTGCATGCTTTATCTTTTGCTGACTGTGTGAGGGCAAACAGTGTTTGGAGTGGCAACAGGGCTGGGCAGTCCTGGATCAGTATTAACTCCCTGCCACATGAGGAGCCTTTGAGCAGCTGCTGGGGCTCTGGGGCTCACCCATTGCTTCACTCTTGGCCTCTGGACTGAAATGTTTGCAGTCTGGGCAGAGCCAGTTTGGGAAAATGTCAGCATTAGAATTTGAGAGACACAGGACAGACCAGAGCCTGGGTTGCTGGGAGGGATGTGATGTGATGTATTCATGTGCTCTGACAGATGGAGCTGGGAGTGTTGCTTTTTTTATGGAGTATCCTTCTGTGCATGTGTTTGGCTGATAACCCAGTGTTCCTTAATTTTTAATATCATAAACTCTTTTGGAGTACATATTTTGAAAAGAAATCTGTTTCGCTCTGAAACTTTTGGAGTTTCTTCTCCAGGTTGGGCTTGAAAACTGAAATCAGTTGAAGGCTGAGGGTACTCAATAACTTTTGGAAAATTCTGGATTAAGGATATGTCTTTATTACTCTGTTTTTATGTTTTGGTGTAACGTTGAGCATACATTCCTTGGGTGATAATGTCAGGCTTGCAGCCCCTTTTCAAATGTGCTCCGTTGCAAACAGCATCTGGAGATTTGGAGTCAGTAGTGTGTTAGGTTATGGAGAGAATTAATTTTTTTTTTTAAATCTCTGTGCCGTTTCATATCTCTTAGGCTAAAGTTACTGAGGGACAGTTAGTTCAGTGCATGACCCCCGTAAGAGGCATATAAGAGCAGCCAAAAATAGCTCCTGGGAAGGTCAGGGAAGGCATCTTTTCTGCATGTGGGTAGCTTTACATTTCCATCCTGAAACATCTATATGCCTTAAGGTAAGCAAGAAAGAAGGAATGGAGAGAAAATAGAACATCAGAATAGGCCTGGAGGGCAGCCAGAGACTGTGTAATATGTTCCTATGTTCATAGGGTGCTTCTAGCCTTGGAGGCTTTTTTGTACATGAAATGGAGAAAGCCTGCAGTAACTTTGAAACCAGGTTTAAGAGACAGAGTGACCAAATAAAGGTTGGATTCAGTCTCTTCAATAGGTGAACAGCAGCAAGAGGGATCCTTATATTTTAAAATGGAGCCATAGGCTCACATCCAAGTGGTTTTAATCTTCTGACTGAGCCTGGAGCCTGAAAGAAATTTCAGCTTGTCAGACCGAATGTTCTCTTTGGTCTGATGTCTGCATGCTGAGACAGAGTTTATGAGAAGCTTTTATAGCAAATCCCAAAGTCAGAGTCACCACAGAACACTTTAATTATTGAACGGGCAAGGGCTAATGTGAGAGGGAAAGGTTCTGTGGTTCTCTGTATAATAATCTCCTCCCCCGCCCCTTCCTGCCCAAATCCTCTTGGTTAATCAGGTTATGTTTGCCCTATTTCTCTCGGGGATCATGCAGAATGCAGTGTTGCTACAAATGGAGGAAGGGAAGGGAAGGAGGAGAAGGGCATGCAGGAAGCAAGAGTGGGTAGAGGATGCTTCAGAAATGAAAGCCTCACTCTGGCAGGGTTCCCGAGGTCCCAGCAGCATGCCTTCAGGCAGTGGCATGTCTCTGTGACCTGTCACACTCGCTGACATGCATGGTCTCACATCCCAGGCCATGTGCCAAAGGACAGCGAAGGGGAGCCGGTCTGCCTGCGCTCAGCCTGGAGGCACTGGGGGTCTCTGTGGCCAGCAGCTCCCTTCCCAAGCACCCAGCCACAGCCCGTTTCAGCTGAGAGCCCCAGGGAGGTGGGGAGCTGATGTCCCTGAGAGGGAGTAGCTGATATCCCTGGGGAGCTCGGGCTGCCCGCCATTAGCCTGAAGTGCAGTGGTTAATTCTGAGGAGGCAGTGTGCCTGCACACACACACACACAGAGCAGCGTGTGCTGCATGCTTCTGTGCTGTCACACAGCCTTTAATTCTTGCTGCACTCGTCCCCTGGGGCATGTGGCTGCAAGCCACAAGAAAATAGCACAGATGGACCCACCAGAGTAAAACGCAGCTATGAGAAATGGGGAGCCAGCACAGACACAGACAGCACTCCAGCCAACCTCTGTGCTGGTGAATCTAAGTTTCCTTTAAATCTGGTAGTCCTGGAGTTTAGCTCTGAGTGTGCTATGATTAGGGTGGTTCTTCATATGGATTCGTGCCTCAGAAATGCTCTTATCTGCAATACCTGACTGGGAGACTGAGGTCCAAAGCTCTTCTGTGACTTGTGTCTAAACCCAAAGCTTGCAGCTGAAACTGTTCCAAAGAGGGGCAAAATTGCTTGTTCTGAAGTCTAGGTCTGATCGGTGTTAGGAGAACTGGGTAAATCTTGATGGGAGAATTAAGTGCAGTGACTTCTGTGATTTTGGGACTGTGGCAAGTAATTCAGAAGGCTGTAGATCTGCAGGTCTGTGTGTGCATTCTTGTGTCTTGAGGTGAATTTATCCAAAAGCTCAAAACCAAACTTTTCTAGACCAAACGACAAAGCTTCAGGGAGTTTATATGTAACCCTCTGATCCTGGCTCAGGATCGACTGAATGTCAGACCATGCTTGCATTTCACTTGTGCCAGGAAGCGCCAAGCCACACAAACATTGCCTAGTTCAGTTGTGATAAGAAAACATGTGTGCTAATGTCTTTACAAACAATTCGATGGGTGAGGGTCTGGGTGTTAATGTCTTTGAAATGGATCTTAATGTCTCTAATGTCTCTACCAACTTCAAGCGTTTGTTACAGAACCCTGACAGTTCGACTCCTGAAATAGACAAATGGGTCTGCACAAGCCTGAGTTTCTGAACTATGGGGGGAAATGACAGGTTAAAGGGGGAATATGGGGTAGGCGGTTCGGGAAGGCTGTACCTTCCTAGTACCTCAGCCAGTGGGGAAAGGAAGAGGGCAATATGCGGCTGGAGTTTAGGATGAAAGGAGGCTATGCCCTTCAAAACCTGGAGAGAGAAAACCCCACGGGAATATGCCCCAGTGGATACTCTCTCCCTTTATTCGAATGAAGTTGCAGGACTCCTCTGTCTCCTTTATGGATGCTGGGTGTTTACAGGGTGATTATTCTGCACAGTTTTGTGCGCTGGCTTCTTTGCTTGGCTTGTGATGCACTGTTCCTTTGAGAGACATGGATTAGAAGAGGTTTTTAGCACCCCTCTTTGTTCACAGCATGTATCAGAAACATTTCTGTGGCTCAAAACCAGGTGAGTGCTCTAAGGCATTCTTCCGAAAGCATAAACATTGGCAAATGCAGAGCTGAGCCAGTAAATCCTGGAGCTCTGACATGTTCGCATGATTCCACATGTTCTCCAGCACAGAGCAGTGCCAACTGGGTGGCCACAGACTACGCAAGATGGAAGACGGGCAGGAAATGAACCTCCAGAGACCATTCCTTGGCAGGAGAGAGCTGTGGTGAAAACAAGGCGTAGCAGCCCTGAGTTGTGGCAGACAGGCCTTGCAGGTGCCTTGAAGCCGTGTGGGGATGCCGGCGGCCTTACTGCCGTGGTGCAGTGCCGCTGCAAGCGTGTGCTGGGGTGTCCAGAACTTGTCGATGCCCCCACGGCCGTGGGCTGCTTGCTCATTGCTGCAGGACCAGCCACCAGCTCTGGTGGCGTTGCTGTGCTTGGGCATCGCCTGTGCGGTCCTTCCTCGCAGCTCTGTGGGGAAACTTGGCCGTGCTTGGCGGCGCCGCGGTTGGGTCTGGCTGCGGCAGGCCCACGGCATCCCCGGCCCACAGCAGCGGCACGGAGCGAGGGGAGAGCGCTGGGCCGCCCTGAGCGGCTCTGGATGGCACCAGGCAGGAGCCTGCCTCGGCAGCCTGTGCGTGGGAGGGTGCCGGAGCAGATGGCTGGCATTCCCAGAGCTGCGGGGCTCCTGCGGAGCTGCTGGTTTTCTGCGTGGAGGAGGAGGATGGCCGCAGTGTGGCAGCCTGCGGGCTCACCCAAACGGACACGCAGGAGGCTGTGTCCGACTTGAAGGCTGAACAACAGCGTGATCCAAAGAGCACATCTTCAAATTGTTTTCAGGTTGACAGGAGGCTTTTTCTACTCCTCTTTGATACTGTCAGGTCAAAAGCTGTCAGTTGCACAAATATATACCTAAATCTCCTTTTCTCCCCTACCTCCCCCACTAGGCTCCCACAATTACATGACTTGCTTAAAAAATCAGAATTTACTGTCCGGTGTGCTTCTGATTGCCTTTCTGTCTTCCAAAACCTGAATTTCTGTTTCCAAGACTGTTTTTTATAAGTGAGGAACTGTTTGTTTGTTAAGCAAGTCCCAGGACTCCAGAAAGTGGAGCTGTAAGCAAAGCTGCAGCAGTGGCTCGGCCCGGGTAGTACTGAACGGAAGCAGAGAGGAAAAAGCCTTCGTTGAGAGGGTGAGCCAGGAGGCAGGGCTGAAACAGTGGCTCCATTGTTTGACTTCTGCTGGAGCCCATGGATGTGGCTGCATGTCCCAGGGAGCTGTGTATTACAAATACCTAGTTCATGGTGTGCACAGCAATCAAATCACAAGGTAATTACTTAACAGAGGCGTGCAAGTAGTAGAGATTGTTAAATAGGTTAAAAAAAAAAATCAACATTCAAAGTTCGAAACTCTGCTTGTATGATCTGGTTTTAGGTGAGAAAGAAATAGGAAGTTTAGAGATGAAGAAATCAATGTCTTGCTGATAATTGTTTTGATAGGGGCTGTGGCTATACTGACTTCTGTTCCCAAACAGTGAAGTTTTTAACCACTTAAAACATTAGGTATCTGACGCATTGAAGGTCTGATTTTGCAGAAAGTACTGGTACAAAACATCTGTTAAAGTCAGGGCACTAAATCTTTAGGAACATTGATACAATAGCATGGGATGAATTTGGCCCACACGGCTCTTCACAAGAACTTGTGAAGTTCTTCCTTAGCTAATAGAAATAGAATTATTTTAACCTAAAATTTCTCATAATTTCTATGCTGTTCTACTGAACATGACATGAAATTTGGAGAGTGTGGAATAAAATGTTAGTATTTCAAAATGTAACATCTATTAACACGTCAGTTCTTATGTGCAGTTTCATGTATCCTGCAGAGATCAGGTTCTTGGAAGTTGGATACTTCACATCTGGAAAACCAGTACTTCCTCTAAATACAGCCTTTTAAAGATGTGGCACAGTTTCTCTGAAGTTTATTGTCCCCAGATTGACTTAATCTGTCTGGAAACATCAAGCAGAGTGATAAGCTCTTTATTTTATATGAAATCTTGAATGTGGGTGTGTGATGAAGTTGGTAGATGCTTAATATTGGCCAATATATTAAATACTTTGTTGCTTTTCTAGTACTTATAATGCAAGTAGCTTGCCTGTGATAAAGCAGATCTGAGAAACTCTGTCAAGTGGAGACAAGTTTCTTTTCCTATGATTTCTGTCCTTTTGAGAGACGATAGAACACCCAGTTTCTCTGAAATGAGTGTAATCACTGCTACCTCCTTTTGCAAAGAAATATGGAAAACAAAGCCTGTTTTCAGGAAGTATTGATGACCTGCCCAAGTTACCTGAAAATGCCTGTAATCTCAACCCTGTAACTGAACTAAAGATGTCATTAAAGGCCTGCTGTAAAAATGGTTGCGCAAGGCCTTCAGTAGGAAAATTAGTTTGAACTTTGTGCTGGTCCCATTTCCTGATTTTATGTAACTTGCTATTTTTACATGCAACTAACGGGGAGGGAAAAACCAACATACCCAAAAGTAAGGTCAACCACTGGACTCTGGACTGCTTGATGTAAAAATGTTTCCAAAGATGTAAAAAATACTTCAGGGTTAAAGATTTGCCTTTGCAATTCTTCTGTGAACTGTATGCACCTAAAGAGCCCGAGGGCTGGCCTGGGAGATGCTCAGAAACGTAACTGTCCGTGTAGATGTGGTACTTCCACCAGGGCTCCTTCCACAGTCAACCAAGAGAAGTCATTCCATGGATTCATCCTCGGGAAGAGCTGAAATTGGTTTCTCTTCTTCTTAGGTGAGTTTTCATCCACTGTGGTTTGGAGACTCTTGGAGATGTGCATGTGGGTCCTTGCAAATAGAAGACGAGCTTGCTTGACCTGAGAATTTTTGCATATCTCTTGCAATTAACCTGGACCTTCAGTGGCCACAGACACAGCTCTGATGCAATCCATGGTTTTATCTTCCCTGAGAGTGAGAAGGAGCCCAGCTTTGATGAGCAGAAGTTAGCCCTTGTCAGTATCCTTCCTACTTCTCATCCACTCTGTCTTCTACTGGGTGTCCTTATATATGGTGTTGGAAGTCAGGAATAATTTAAACAAAATAGCAAATTCCTCGGGGACATCATGCTGAAAAACCAACCTCTGCCCGTGACCTAGATCCAGTGAAGTTTTGAATTATTTAGATCATATCTTGCAGATGATGCAGGAAACTTGGGTTAGGGAGAATGTTCTTTTAGGTTGAATTAGGTAATTGTCTTTTCTTTAGAAAGTTCAGTGCTGACTATGGTCAGATGAAGCTGTCTGTGACCACTGGTACTGACTTTTTGATTACGTAAATGTTCTTAACAGCTGATGGTAACCTTGGGAAATGACACATCCTAAATGTTGTCCCTGATCAGTTTTTTTCCTCAGGTTGTTGTCTGGCAGGTGCAGATTCCAAAACAGCTGTACAGGTTGGGTGTGCAGCTGCCAAGGTTTGGGCCCTGTGCTGCCCAGCTACCCTCTTGCCAAGCAGCGTCAGCAGGGATGGCCCCAGGGTTGGATTTTTAAAGTTCCAGTACAAATTTTAATCCTGCTGCATCCAGTGGGAGGTAGGTGCACAAATACATGCTTTTAAGTTGTACCAGGTAGGTGGGAAAGCTGCAGACAGAGCTTGGGGCTCTGGCTCACAGCACGGCTGTCTGGAGACGCCATATGGCTCTCGCTGCACCAGGATCTGCAGTGCTCCTGCAAGGCACACACTGCTGCAGCAGGGCGTTTCACCCAGCCCTTTAAAAGGGACAGAGCTATCACAGAGTTAGTCAGCTGAAAGTGAGTAACGTGAACTATTTATCCAGTTTATTAGTGTGAGTTATTGCAGCTAGTCCAGTGCTTCCTGGTGCAGGCGTAGGAAGAAGTTTGGGCAGGAACTTGCCCTGCTGCTGCGGGGAAGAGAAAACAGAAGTGTGATAGAGCTGTGAAGCCTTGGAATTTGGAGCCTGGCTTTTGAGATTAACCTTTAAGTGAATCAAAGACACTTCTTGGTCTGGCAGTAGTGTCCTGGCAGTGAGGTTTGCATGGAGCTGCAAGGAGCTGTGTCTGCATTAACAACCTGTGTGCCATAAAGGGGGTTGGATATTGAGCAAACAGTTGATAGTTAGGACCTGACATCCACTTTGTATATGTGCTGGAGTTTTTACCTCTGGCTAACACCAGTCTAGTCCTGTGGACTGACACCCACTGGTGACAGGAGTTCACCTCTGATTTAGTTTCAGGCCAGGGAAATCTATTTGCATGGTCTCAGACTGCCTCGTCATCTGAGCCACAGCTCAGTAACCACGACCACTCAGGAGATTTTGCTTTAAGAGTTTATTTGTGATGTGAATAAAATGCAAATATAGCTTCACCCGGTACCCAGGAGCTCCGAGCCGTGTTGTGTAACACAGCAATGTGTACTGTAGGGGTGTCTAATTATAGCATCAGATTCTGATTGTGAAGAGCTCGATATTTATCACTTAAAAGGGAGTGTGGGTGATGTTTAGGGGACAGTAATACTGAAATAATGTAATAAGCAGAGGCAGCGGTGCAGGTGCCGGAGCGGGAGGGCTGCCTCCCTCGCAGGCTGGCTGTAGCCTCGCACCCGTGTGGCCGCGGCTCCTGCTGGCACCGGGCATCGCCGGCTGCGCAGGAAATGGAGCCGAGCTGCATAAAGGGAAGCGACGGCTGTGAGTCAGGGCGGCAGGGGAGAGGCGTTCTTGCAGGGACAGAGCACGAAATGTCAGCATTGGAGCGGAGGGGTTCTGGGCAGGGCTGTGCTCTGCTTTGTAGGATTAAATAGGAGGCTGACTAGGGCAGAAACAAAACTGCTTCTGCTCGTCTTTCTGAGCTTTTTGTCCCTCGTGTCTGTGGGTTTTCAAAAGGCATTGGGTCTAGGTATGAGTCGTGATCCTCCTCCTTTCCTAGGAGATGCAGTTTAGCCATGGACTGCACCAAGCTGGCAGGAAATCAGCCACTGGATTGTAAAGTACAGCTTCTCTATCCGATGCGTCTTCCAGCGGAGGATCTCCTGGGCACAGTCGGGTTTACTGCTGTTGACACTGACACACTGAACACTTCTGTGGACAAAGATCTCTTTGAGCAGAAAGACGAGGTAGAGTCCTCATGCCTGCTGGCAGGGACCTGGTTCTGGCTGCCTGCTGCCAGCTATGTCTGGAGGAGAGCACCGAGCCACCCTTTATGGAGCCAAGTCCAAAATGATAGGAGGCTGCAGAAGGTGCTGTTCCGTGTCTCAGTGCCAACACTGCCCCCAGGACTGGGGGCTGTGTTTGTGAGTGTCTGAGAGAGCTCCGGCTGCACCCAGGCAGGGGCTGTGTGCCAGCTCAGCGTTGTTCACCCTTCCCGCCTGTCTCCCTAGGAACCCGCTGTTTCTGCATGTAGGACAGAGCTCCATAGGCCTGTGTCATTCTCTGTGTGGGTACAGCAAACAGCTGCAGGGCAGAGGGGCCTGGTTTTGCTCTAGGATGCTGTGATGTGGTGAACTTCCCCAGAAGTAGCTCTCCGCACTGAGAGGATTTCTTCTGGCTGCTCTCCAAGGGTGGTGAAACAGTTACTGACCCCCGTGGTGGCTGGGCTGTGCCTCTAGGGCACCTCTGCTCCCATCTCGGGTGGCAGGGGAGCTCGCTCTCTCTTACGTGTCTCCAGATACTGAGTCTGGGGATTGGCACTTTGTCCCAGCTCTCATCCTGCTTGGGCATGACAGGGAGCTCTCAGAGGGGGGTTCAGTGCATGTCCATGGCCTCCGAAACCAGGCTGCCCGCACTGAACAGGGGTGGGGCATAGTGATCAAGGCCAGGCTCTGCCAGCCGTGCTGCCAGGGCATTTGTCCCGTGTCATGGTTCCTCCAGGGCTGGTATCCCTGAGGCCCTGTTCCCATCCCAGTGCCATAAAAGGCAGTTGCTGCTGCAGGAGTGGGGTGAGGTGGGGAGCAGAGGGGATACAAAGCAGCCATTTCCCTTTGCTGGTAGATGAGAGTGAGAATGCGATGTCCCTCTCTAGGTGTCTGTCAGGATACTTATCTGAGCAGGGGCTGGCAATGGCTAGCACCACTGGATTTGCAGCTGGTAAGGGAATGGACACCGCTTTTTTTGGGACGTGGTTTGTTTTCTGCCCCCCGTGTGCTTTGGTATGAAGGTGTTTGGCACGAGTCAGCCTGTCAGTGGTATGGCTGGGGAATGAGTCATCATCAGTCTCCCCTCACGAGAGACACATCAGCACAGGTCAAACTGCTGGCAGTCTCTGCTTTCCAGATGGGAATGCCTAGGCCTGGCTGAGACCTGTGATCATCCTCCTTTCTGGAACTTAAAGGGTTGTCAGTCTTGTGTAGTCCAGAAACTGTGGCATGAAGGGCTCCCTGGGAGGAAGTATGATGAGGAGGGATTTCCTGCCTCCCCAGGGGAAAATGCATCTTAAATCCCTGGGTAGAGATCCTTAATAGTTTAGCTGAACAGGACCTCACTTAAGGACTGGATCACAGCTCTGACACTGGTTCTGGTTTACCACGGTGGAGTGTTGGTGTTTGCTCAGTGTAAAGTAGTGGTTATCACCTGAGAATGGTTATCCCAAATCGAATTGTAACCCCTGTGTTTGGACTATTGAATGTGTTTGCTTTTGTTAAGGCAAGGTGAGGAGCTGTGCCCAAGACAGTGGCAAGCCACGGAGAAAGGCTGTTCCATTGCTGCAGCACCCAGGATCCCTGTCCAGGACTGAGGTCCCTAAAGAAACGTTTCACTGTCTGCTGTAAAACAGCACAAGCCAGATTGGGAGCTTTGCCTGAAGGGTGAGGAAGGCAGAAAGCCCTTGAGGAAGGCAGAAAGACTGTGAGGGTGCAATTTCCTGAGCTCTGCAGGGCCGCAGGGCAGAAGGAAACATTCTGGTTTTGGTGAAATAACGTCTCCATACAGAGAGATGTCTCCCCCGGGGTGCCTGTGCCACGCTGGTGGGAAGCACTTTGCACAGTGATGTGCTTTGTGTGGCCTGGTTTTGCAGAACAGGGTGGCTGGTGCTTACCAGCAGGGCTATCAGCTGCCTGCTTCTGGCCAGGCCATCCTTGTCCTGCTGAGTCACACCAGGCTGATGCCCGCGCTGCTCTGAGTCCCTCGCTGCTGCTGTTTCCCTTCATGATCAGCTCGTGAACGGAAGCACAGGGGAGCCGTGCCCAGGCTCAGGGGTTGTCACTTAGGAACCACGTGGCTTTACAACTGGGCATTTATTTCCTTAACACACTATCTGCAGAGCTGGGCAAAGGTAGAAATGGGAGGAGTGCTTACAGGGAAGTGGCTGTGTGGGGCTGTTGCATTTCAGCTGTCAATGCCGATCATGGGACATGTGGTATGTCCGATAAAGTTCCTGTCAATGCTCTTTTATCTGGATCAGCCCATCGGCTGCAGGTGAGGTCAGGCAGGAAGCCAACACGCTGCTGTGATTCCTGTAACAGGCTGGAAGTCCCACCTGAGGCCAACACTCCCCGTGCAGTACCTGGAGAGATGCAGCCCCTGCCCCAGAGGGTCTGGTCACCTCAGGCCAAAATTCCAAAAGTTTTTGAGTCTTGTCTTTTTAACAGAAGCTTTAGCTTGGGTATCCTTCAATGCTTCCCTCTTTTCTCTGGAACTTGCAGCTGGGGTCCTGTTGAGATGATGCAGACGGAGCTCAAGGGATGAAGTGCACAGCTGTGGGTGCACACAGATTGTGTTGGCAGCCAAGTCCTGGGGAGGTTACACAGAAGGGATCTGGGATGCCCAGGCTATGAGGTGCTTGGCCACGGTGTCAAGGTGTGGTGCCAAAGAGGTGATGGGCAGTCCTGTGGGTGAGCACACAGGGCAGGAGCTCACTTGAGGAAGGTGGTGCAGGGAAGTGGGGATGTGAGCAGGGCTTGAGGCTGCTTCTGCTGGGTGCAGGAATTCCAGTAAGGTGATGGTTTGTCAGGATGTGCCTGTGAATGAACTTAGAATGGAAGGTGATGGAGTGGGGCTGTGTGGAAGGTGATGCTCTAGAGAACAAAACTGTGTTCAGGTTTACGGCTATTTGGGGAAAAGCTGCCTTCAGCAGATTCAGATTTAACTTGTGGTTTGTGAGGGCTGTCAGTGAGATAATAAAACAACAGGATCTTAGCATGCAGGGAGGACACGGTCTAAGTCCAGGATATTTTTTCCTTGGGGATATGCTGACACCTGAATTACTGCAGTAGTTTGGCTTCTCCACAGTGAAGGGGGTGCGGACTCTTATGATGAGAGGAAGACCCAGAGGGCTGTCAGGTTTTGGTGGGGGCAGAAATGTTCGTGGGGGAAAACATAGCAGCTGAGAGTGTGTGGCTGGGAAAGTGCCAGCAAGGAACCCCAGCGTTGGCTGAATTCCTGAAGGCACTTTTCCCGTCACTGTGGTGGCACTCTGCCACCCACTGTGAGCCTGGAGAGCAGCACAAAGGAGAACTGGCACTGTATGGGCTGTGGGGACTGGGGTGCAAGTGTACAGAGCTCCCTCACTGAGGGCACCAGGGGTCTGTGGGGTTCTGGCTGCCCAGGGCTGGGCACAGGAGTGCCCAGGAGATGGCTGAGCTCTGCTCCGTGGCCTCTGGCTCCCTCAGCCAGGTCAGCTGTGCTGGCTGCATCTTGCACCTCTGGGTCCAGTCCCTTCCAGCCCAAAAGAGCCCTCGCAGAGCACCCTCCATCTAGGACGTTAACAAACTCCCTTTCTGTCAGCATTACAGACAAGGGCTTGGCTATCTTTTGGGGAGATGATGTGCTCAGAGAGCTGAGAGGAAATGCAGTATCCTGGAAAACATGTGGGAGATCATGTCAGGTAATTTAGTGGTTCCCCAGGCTTTTGAGCTCTGCTGTAGGAACACATCTGTCACTGGGTTTATTGAGGATCAGTGTTACATCACTTTTTGATTGCTATTCAAAAAGTTGCTGTGTCCCATTTGGATCAAGTTTCAGCTCTTGCTGTAGGGCAAGGGAGACCGTGGAAATAAGTTCAGAATATCGTGGCTCACATTCTTGAAACTCTTGCAATACAAAGGCTCTAAAGCCACAGGGATGCTTGGGCAGGCTCTTGCCTTAAGAAACAAAACAGGATGGATAATGGAAAACTGGGTCTTAAGCTTTCTTGTTGTCACCTTCTCTGCTCATACAAGCGACTTTCTAGATAAAGCAGCTATTCAATAGGAGTTTGGGCAAGGATAAGGAAAGCTTTCTAGCTAGTACCACCACCTACAAGTTGTAAGGGTGTAGTTACAGCGTAAGTAAGAGAAAATACTTATAGCTCTAAAAAAAGCATCTTGAGCAGAGCGGTGGGGAAACTCATCCATCTGGGAACGCACAACAGGGCCTTGGTGAGATCTTTGCCATGTTAGGAAGCTGCAGATGATAAGTATTCAGAGCTACTCTGTGAGCATGTAAGAAGCTTACTTGTAGGGTGGCTGCAGTGGAAGGCTGTCACCTCGTGTCTCTGACTGGGGTACAGCTCTTGGGATAGAATTAGCCCAGCCTTTTTTGTGGTGCATCTAAATATCTTCATCTGCTGAAATGCACAGGCTGGTATCTGCATTATCCTTTCTCCATTACTAGCAAACCTTGGATTAGAGTGACTGACAAAGCTCCTGTGCAGCTCTCCTGAACCAACAGCTGCTGCACCAATATATGGAACAAGCGGAGTACTAATCCCTGGAGACTTAAAGTGGCTTTTTTATGACAGGGAACAGAGGGACAGTAGCACTTGTAATGGTGTAGATTCCCTGTGCAGCAGCAGACGTTTTCAAACCCTGAAAATGAAACAATTTGACAGTAATTATATTGTAACCCTTTTACTGCTGACCTATCAGCAGCTAAGCGAGCTATAGACAGTTCTCTCAATTTAGACCTCAACAGAGCCTGTTAGGGATTTAATTCAAGCAGAAAACACAGCCTAAGCATTAGAGAAGACTTCACTTCAGAATTCAGTAGGGTTTATTCTACAAATCTTAGATCAACGCCAATGATACAAGTTTTATGAATTCTCATTAAAAATACAAGTCAGTATAAAGATTCCAATAGTAATATAATGCATGATGATTCAGTTTCAAAACTTAAGGAATGAATCTGTGTTTTGGACCATGCTACAGAAAAGGGGAACACAATGTAGAAAGAATATTTAGTTTACCTCCCTTTACTTGAGGAGGGGCCTGTGCCTTATTGCCACAATACCTGAAAAAGCAATATGAAGTGCATAGCAGCCTTGCCTGTACAGTCTCCAGGCAAAACTGTTGAATTTAGTATCGTAGTCCTCTTCCCCCCCTAGTTCTGGTCATTAAGGTACATTTTGATAGCCTGTTATCATTATAATAACTTAAAGCTATTGCAACACCATCCCCAAAATGGTTATAAACATCAGTCCTTGGAGCTGTAAAATGTTGTTGTGATGCACTGACACGTTTTCACCATGTTAACCATTTTGCCCAGTCTTTCCAGGAACCCTACTGATTCCAATTAAAAGTGAATTAGTTCTGTTTTCAAAACTCTGCTATTGTTTTTTTAAAATGAAGTCTCAGTGCAGTCTAATATTTAAATTCGTTGTTCACAGCTTCAGGCACAGTTAGAATGTAAATCAGACCTGTTTTCTTGACCCTAGCCCTCTGATATGATGAGAAAGGTGTGTTAGCTTTCAAGAAACAGTTGGAATTTGGCCCCAGAATTGCTAGATCAAATGCTTTGGATTGGGGGAGAACAAAATTATCCTTTTTTTCTGGGAGCTGCCTGCACTTACAAGGGGATTTAGCTTCATAAAGCCACACCCTAAGCCTAAATTTTAGAGAAACAGTTTAGCTCTCACAAGAGGTAACTCTTGACAAGATGTGCACCTCATCCCCCAAGTGCTGTAGTACATCTGATTATTCCCAGTGACATTTTCACCCTGTCAAGAACATGGGCATCTCTGGCTGAGCCCAGTCATTTCTTGTAGCAGAACCTCACGGACAGCGCAGAGCAGGGATCATGCATGGATCTGCAGCAGCAGACAGGGAACGAGGCTGAACAATAGGCATACACTTCTGAACAGGACTTTGGTGCAGACAGTGATGCTTAACTGAAACTCAGCTTTTACCAAAATATTATAGCGTAATACAAAAACCTGAAAGAAAAGGGTCAAAAGAAGCCGCTGACTTCCACGCACCGGGTAAAGAAAAAACCCCTCTTGCATTAACAGAGCAGCAGCATGGAACAAGCACCCACTTGGCTACACCAATACATCTTTTCTGCTGTAGGAATTTTCAAGAATTATCCACCCAACATCATACTATCATGTTTTAGCATCATACCAAAACGTAGTATTAAGCCATCATGCAGGTTTGGGGAATTTCTTCTGCTATACTGAACACTGCTGTGCTCGCTTTGAATACATACTGTTAGTCTGATTTGTCTTTCTAGTAGATGTATCTTTAACAGTCATGTTTAATTTGAAGTAAAAAAGTTCAGTAGCCCATTCTGGGCTTTTGTCCAGTCAAAGTGACAAAAAAAATACAAGGCTGTCATTAAACTGCATATATTCTAGAAAAGGGGGTTACTTTGCATTTAAGTCACATTTAATACAAGATAAGTTGTTCTGAAACCGTGAACTGATTCTATTTAGAACGAAGTATGGCACAGATTCCCAATACCTATGGACACTGTGTAAAATAACACATTTTTCTCTTTGCAATGATTATCAATTCGCCAAAAAGAGTGTAATAGTCAAAAGGGAAGAGTGAAAGAAAACAGATTTAGAAGAAGAAATAAAAAATGCCTAAGAATTGAAAATAAATGACTTCTTTTGTAAAAAACTTTATTTAACTTCATTTTTAAAAATGCATTCTCTCCTCAGAACAAATGCCACCATAAAAAA